>CM053592.1:34923266-34934394 GCA_028646515.1 Pseudochirops corinnae | reverse complement strand
TTATATATTATTAAGCATCTACCATGTGCCAGGCATTGTGCTAACTATTTTACAAATATTATTCTCATTTGATCCTCATTATATCCCTGAGAGGTAGGTGATATTGACTCCAGGTGCAACACTCTATCCCCCTTTTGCCATTGGGGAAGCTGAGATAGGCAGAGGTTAAATGACTTGCCCAGGTACATACAGCTAGGAAATGTCTGAAGCTAGATTTGAACTCAGGTCTTCCTGGTTCCAATCCCAGCTCTCTCTCCACTGTAACGTCTACCTGCCTCATAGTTTGTCTTTGCTGTGTCTTTCTATTCCTGATGCAGATGTTGCTATCAGCCAGTGCTGTTCTGGGGACACAACTACAGACTCCGATGCCAGTGGAAAGTACAAATGTGCTAAACTTTTGAAGCTTATGAGGTAATCCTCTGGGCAAGGTGGGAGGAGGTTGGGGGAGAATAGAGAAAGATTCAGTCTTTTCCCTTATTTGATTGTTGTAGTTCTGAATTGCAAAATATAACAGACTCTTAATATATAAGACAGAAGCAAAACATTTATTCAGACACGGGAAAGCTGAATCCCAACACCAGAAAACCAAATCCGTCATAGCAACAAAGAAGTTAATACACCTTGTCACTGCAGGGAGCAACAATATCCCAAAGCCTTCCCCCTGCTCAGGCCTTCCCACAAGTAAACACTCATAGTTTTAGCTGTCTGCTTGCCTGCATCCTGTCTCCCCCTCTGCTCTAACTGCTCATTTCCTGCTCCACCTGTTCAGCAAATTCCTCCATGTGATTATATTATACTTATTAAGGGGCAGGGAAGATCTCCAAATTCTCATTACCATTACAGAAGTTTGGTCTTTCTTTGTGAAAACTAATTGGAGTATGAGATGTGGAGAATGTGTGATCCTATAAATGAAGAGAACATATTTAAACTTCAGGATCTAAATCATTTCTCTGAGTTCACACAAGTAGTAAATTACAGAGTTAGGCTTTGAACCCAGGTCTTCTGACTCCAAATATTATACTTATTCTCCTGTTCTAGGAAAGCTAAGGAAATATTCCCCTATGGTTCATTAAGGAAAATGAATATAATAAAGAGATAAGGAAAAACATTTATGATTCTACAGAAAGTTTGGTTTTGCAATTAGTCTAATGGGATGCCTACCGTTGACTCAGTCCCCCGCCCGCAACCGTTCTATACTTTGATGCCTTAAAGATGATTTCTTTCCTTATTTAATTTATGTTTCAGGGAACTAGAGTATTTGAGGGAAAGGAGAGGTTTGCTTTTACATTCACTTCCATTTAAGCAAATATTGCTTTCACTGGAATGGAAATAAGTATTCTTGCTAATGATAATACCAGTTCTCCTGTGAATAGGAGAGTAAACCACTAGGAAGTTGTGGATAGCATTGAAAAGAAGCATGAAATATGGAATGGAGGGCAGGTAGGTGAAGGAAAGGAAAGGAAGTGGAGCAGAACATCATATAGCAAGGACTGTAGCCGGCCGATTGTCTGGCTCCACTTTCCCGGAGTTACTACTTAGCACAATGCCTGGTACAGGGTAGGCACTTAAATGCTTGTTGATTTTACTACTCTGTAGAGTATGAGCTGCTCAGGGAAGTGTTCTCGGTGCAAACAAGCTCCTAGGGGAGAATGAATCTATGGGGAGGCAAGGTTATAAACTGCAGTGATATTATCTTAAAAAAAGGAAAAATTGAGCAAGGATTTAATCACAGACTTCAGATTTGTGAAGAAGATGGTCAATAACGATTTTCCATTTCTGCCAAGGCTACAGAATGAAAGGGGAGTCAAATGACTAGAATTTTTGTTGGGCTGTTAAGTTGGGACAGTGCCTCTGACTACACGTACTAGGGACTGTTGTAACACATTATTGAGGTGACGATGAAATATTCCTCTTGGGAGATTTTCTTAGAAAAGAATAAAAAGCTAATTATTCTGGAGCCGTAGAAAGAGCATCTTCCTCCATGGTAGGAGTTGTTTCCAGAGTCATGGTTCTGTGATAAAAATTTTCAGAATAAACACATAAAGGAATAGTAATGAACAAGTTACAAAATCTCCTGGGGAACCTGCCTCAAGGCTGGGGTTGCATGGTCCAAGCAGCCATTTGTTTTCTATTTTTGTACCATTTCTTCCTAAGCCGCCTGATCATTCCTCCTGACTAATCAGACCTTTTCATCCTGTTGTGCGGTTTGCTTTTCAGCATCCAGTAGCCTGTGGGAGATTCCAGCGTGCTGACTGCTACTCTCATGCAGTGAGTGCAAACAGCGGGCTCTCTTTCTGCGTCAGCCGTGCCAGAATATTCTTCCTCATAAGACCTTTGGGCTGTTTTTGTAGTTAGTAACATCAGTGGTGGGGAAGTCAAGCATTTTATTTAGTGGTTTGTTAACCTAATGTTATTTTCCAGATGTTTTCTAATGCTGGTCTTCAGATACTGATTTGTAGCAGTGTGGATATTTTCTTTGTATGGCATTATATTATTTTTGAGGGGATACTTTAGTTTGGGAAATGTCTTTTCCAAACCCTTGGATCCTGAGAACGTATAGCTACTCTGCCTGTTGTCTAGGTTGAAGTCACAAATGGCCTGACTTGGCCTAATGGCAGGAAGAACTGGAGAAAAGAGGCTGCACAAGGCCTAGTGTGTTAAATTCCCTCTTCTGCTTTCATAGTTCTATAGACAAGAAAAGTCTAGATATCGGATTCTAGTCTTTGGAGGGGAAAAAGCAATATGTGAATTGTTATTATCTATGTAATGAGAACTCTTCTGTTTTGATCTTATTTTTGTTGATTTCTTTGTTTTTTTCATCACCTTCATTTCCAAATAGACCCCTCCCTCCTTTCTCTCCAGCTAGCAATTGCTTATAACAGATTTAAAAGGAGGGGAAAAAAAATCAGCTCATCAAAACCAATCAATACTTCAACTGTGCCGGACAATGCAAATAAATAAAATAAAAGAATGACTTTTCTTTTTTTCAGTAAACAAAAATCTATTTTCTTCCAACCCCTCTGGAAAAAAAAAATTCTTGTAACAGATTTGCAGAGTCACACAAAGCAAATTCCTATATTGACTGTCGTCACATATAGGTATGTATATGTGGATATATGTATGTAGATAGATTGGGAGATAGAGATTTGGGAATGAATGTGATGTAAAAACAAAAAATACCAAGAAAAATAAGATTAAAACAAAAAAAAAGAATTGCTTGTTATCTGGATAATAATAGATAGTGATTGTGGCAGCCAGACTTTCCTCCCCTAAAGCCTAGAATCTGTTATCTAGACTTTTCCTTTATATAAAAAAACAGAAACAGAAGAAGGAATTAATTATATTAGGTCTTCCACAGCCTCTTGTCTCTAGTCATCCCTGTCATTAGGCCAAGTCAGGCCATTTGTGAGAGCAACCCAGCCAAGATGCAAAGAAGCTATAGGTTTTCAGGATTCAAGAATTTGGAAAAGACATTTCCCAAAACTAAACTAAATATAACTTCAAAATAATGTAATTATACACATGTATATATGTGTGTGTGTGTGTGTGTGTGTATATATGTATGTGTGTGTGTGTGTGTGTGTGTATGTATGTATGTATGTGTGTTACCGCCAATGTGTGACAGCCAATGCAGGATTTTCTTCTTGTTTTTCAAATTTTGCTTGACTATGCAAATTTGTTGTGTAGTGTGTGTGTGTGTGTGTGTGTGTGTGTGTGTGTGTGTATGTGTGTGTATCCACAGTACTTATATATGTTGTATAGCATATATATATCCACACATATATCTCTATCTCCACCTAATTTTTCTCTCTCTCTCTCTCTCTCTCTCTCTCTCTCTCTCTCTCTTTCTGTGCACCCAGAGTCTTGGCTAGCATATGTCATCATTTGTCCTTCTGGAATCAGGATTAATCATTGTATTGATTAGAATTTTAAAATCTTTCTAAGTTGTTTGTCTTCCAGTGTTGTTGTTATGTGACTTTTTCTCCTAGTTCAGTGGTTCTCAACCTTCCTAAAGCCCTTTATTACTTGTATGTGGGCGTATCTGCATGTGGGCGGACCCTCCTGGAGATGGATAGAGGAGCCGTGTCTCAGTTCCTAAGACCATCGGAAATATGTTTTCCAATGGTCTTAGGCGACTCCTGTGACCCCTGTGAAAGGGTCATTCGACCCCCAAAGAGGTCGCAACCCACAGGTTGAGAACCGCTGTCCTAGTTCTATTCATGTCACTCTTCATTAGTTCATACAAGTCTTCCCAAATTCTCTGAAATCACTGCTTTCTTCCTTTCTCATAGCACAAGACCGTTCTATTCCACTGGCATGCCATAATTTATTCAGCCATTCTCCAACTGAAGGGTAGCCCCCTTAGTTTCCAGTTCTTTGCTACATGCTTCCCCTTGTCCCCCCAAAAGCTACTAAAATGTTTTTGTATATATGGGTTTTTTCTTTCCTTCCTTAAACTCTTTGGTGAATTGGCACAGTGGTATTGTTGATGTCACTGGGTCAAAGGATAGACACAGTCTGGTAGCTTTTGAATGTTATTCCAAATTGTTTTCCTGAATGTTTGGATCAATTCACAGCACTACTGACTGGATGTTAATATATGTTGAAATATTTTTGAATTTGAAATATTTTGCTTTCACCCCTCCAACATTTTTCATTTTAGTTTTTCTCAACTTTGTCATACTTCTGGGTGTGAGGTGGAATCTCATAGATGCTTTAATTCCTTTAATTGCTAGTGATTTAATGCATTTTTCCACATAGCTATTTATAGCTTAGATTTCTTAATTTGAAAACTGCCTGTTTATAACACACGAACATTTATTAATTAGAAAATGACTCTTAGGGAATGACTGTTTTAGATCAAAGGAAAGTTTGCTTTTATTGAACAGTCTAAGAGTTTGAGACTGGACTTGTAAACAGGCCTAAATCTTACCCTGTCAAACATCACTCCTCAGACTCATTTCTCTTATAAACAGAGGGAAATAGCAACATACGCTTCCAGGCCCAGAAGGCAGGAAAATCTTTCTTCCATACCTTTCATGTGAAGGTTCACATCTGGAGGAAGGGAAAAAAGGACTCCTTAATCACCTAAATCCAGTATTCTTCGGTAGAGGGACATTCTAATGAAAGTCTCATAACAAAGACTTTCCTTGGAAACTCTGGCAGCAGAGTCACCCCAATTTCTCAGTCATGGGCTCTGCCCCTAGGATGTCCTAGCCAGGATTTTTCCCTGCAGGGTGGTACAAATGAAGGAATTCATGAGCTGAGAGCCATTCTACCAGTATCACAATGTATGAGGTCTGCCACTCCCCAGCGCCCTCCTTTGCAAGGTCCCCTACCAAACAAATGTGCTGAAGAATCTTTTTAAAACTTTTGCAGGCCTCTTTCCCACTCTGTGGAAAGAGGAGAAGAGAATAACGTTCACTTGCTGTAGGGCCTGACTGTAGAGAATTTGACCACAGTCTATAAATAACTCCAGAGAAAGTGTTGCCGACAATGGGAAGTCAGTAGGGGAAACACCGCTCGTTATAAAAATATAATATTTGAAAATGAAGGCCTGTTGGAGACACAGATCAAAATTTAACAGGAATTCCCATAATGTATTATGCTCGCAATAGGTATAACTTTTACACCCTGGCCCTGGGCCAAAAACTTCACCTGCTTTAGTCTTTCAAATAGACACTTAAGAATTTCAGAAGACCACTTCAAGATTTGGCCATAATCTATAGGATGTCAATGTGGGGGTAACTGGTAAAACCATTTGTGGTGTCATTTTGTCTGTTTTAATTGATGGTCTTTCTCTCTAGTTTTGCCTTACCAGAGGAGTTGGAACACAGCTGCCTCACTAGAACGCCATGACATGCAATAAGCTGTTAGTGTCCATATTGTAACAGGGAAATCTCTCAGATTAGCAGTCCCAAGTTTCCTTTATTGCCTCTTTTACTGGGGCCCATTTATGGCACACTAACCAAGCATTTGATTGTAGGGAAAGAAGCCTTTAAAATTTAAATTTTTTTCAATGAGCAAAAGCCTATTTTCTTCTCATCCCATTATTATAATTAATTACCAAAATTTAAATAATTAATTATTGATTAGAAAAATAATTAATATTAAATATTCTCTAATTAGTAATTAAAAAGAGGAAAAACCTAACCCTTTATATCAGATATATAAATCAAGCAAAACAAATGACCTCATTGGCTATGTCCAAAAAAATATGTCTCAATCCACACACTCAGGTTATCTATCACCTCTCTGGGAGGAGGTAATGTTTCACGGGTCAATGTGTGTTCTTAAGTCTAAAGTTTAGAGTTGTTTTTACAATGTTGTTAATGTTTTCCAGGTTCTGCTCATTTCACTCTTTATCAGTTCATTCAGATTTCTCCAGTTTTCTCTGAAATTGTCCCCTTCATAGTTTCTTATAGTGGAATAGTATTCCATAACATTAGTTTCTTATAGTGGAATAGTATTCCATAACATTCATATTATCATAGTTTTTTGTTCAGTCACTCCCCAATTGAAGGGCATCTCTTCAGCTTTCAATTCATCAACACCACAAAAAGAGCTGCTCCAAATGCTTTTGTACATATAGATCCTTTCCCTCTTTTTTGGTCTCTAGGGAAAAGAAAATGAGCTCAAGCTTTCCTCCCAATCTCCACAAGGGAGTATGTGTTACCAGGGCATCTAAAGGGAGGAGATTCTATCCTGGCCTGGCTAGGTTGCCCTCCAGAGGCATCATCCCAGGGGCATGCTGCAACTAGGTGAGACACATTGTTTACACCTGGGAAAAATATTGGAAGGCTCAGATAATCACACAGTAATACCTGTGGATCTAGCATTAGTTCATTCTCTGGCTTTGCTTCTGGTGTTTGGGCATATTATGCTGGCCCTAAAATAGGAGGGGAGAGAGTCAGCAGACTCTTTAGTCACTGTTTTGTTACTGTGGAAAAGAAGCAACCAAATCAAGGAGAGATATTTAACAAGGGCCATGCGCTGAGAGATGTGTATGAAATTCGGGAGGGGAACGTTGCTGTTGGGCAGCCCCTGTTAGTGTCACCTGGGTTACCTTAGTGACTATCAAAGGAGGACTTGGTGTCTCAGAGAGTCTTGTATTAATAGAATTTGTGCTACTATAAATTTGTACTAATGGATTCCCAAGAAATAGAGGAACATAATTATCTAGGGGGAGGAAACCCCTCCTTTCTTTATCTTCCCATCTGTGACACTGGCTGATTGAGCTGTCAATCAGAATGAGACCAGTTCTGTTGCTAGTTGGGGATGAGAAAGCATTGAACAAGAACCAGCAGGGTGAGGATGCAGGATGTGTTGTGCCGTCATCGTGAAAATGAGCATGGTGGAATCCCTAAGGCATCTGATTCTTAATGTGTCTAGGTCTAACAAAATCAAAGGGTCATGGATTGAAAGCAGAAGGGGCCATAGAGATCATTTAGTCTAAGTTTGTCTACTCTACGTCTTTGATGAAGTATTTTCAGAATGAATTTGGTCCCATGTTCTTAAGACCCATTGGGTTAGAGTAGGAAGGGGCCTCAGAATCATCTAGCCCAAGCTCTTCATTTCACACGTGAGGAAACAGAGGCTCAGGCGGGTTAAGGAACTTGCTCAAAATCCCACAGGTAGTAAGCATCAGAGTCTCCTGACTCCAGAGTTAGCCCTTTTTTCATTGTATTATGCAGGGTCATTCAGTCTAATCAGTATCTGAAAATAAGAATCTCTGGAATATCTGTAGCCAGTATCCATACAGCCTCAGCTGGAAGACCTCTGACGAGAGGAAACCCATCACCCCTGAAGAGACCCCTTTCATTTTTTTAAAATTTGAAAATATTTATTAAGTACATTCTATGAGCAAGAGGCTGTATTTCCCCTAGCACCCAGTACGATTCCCTGAATGTAATAGAAATTAAATGAATGATCCCCATTGCCTCCTCCTATCTTCTACTCTTCCTTTGTCTGATGAACTCCTTTGGCAGTCCAGTGACATCTATGGATCTTTTCTCAAATCATGTTTGTTAATAATTGAAGAATATGACAAATTTGATTTAGAGGTTTGTAAAAAAAACCTAGCTCTCTGTCTCTGTCTCTGTCTCTCTCTTTCTCTCATGCCATCTCTCTTTTTTCCTCATCCAAGATCATGGAGCACCTGAAATCTATCCATGGACCATAACTCCTGCCCTACTCCAATACCCGATACTCCCACCCACACATACACATATGATTGTCAGGGAGAGGGGAGGACAGAATGTAAACCTGTGAATTAGGCAAACTGTTTCTTCAGTGCCTGCTCAACTCTTCCTTCAGCATGGCCTTCCTTCAACATGTGCCTGTCTTCATGTTCCTGGATTTCTGACTCCTCAAGGCCACCCAGTTTCATGGCATTGGCACTTTCCAGTCTTTAATATATCCTCTGTCTAAACCTCTGCCAAAATGAAGTTGCCCTGTAACCCATGACCTTAGACCTCTGATCTCTGTTGAGTGACTTGATAACTGATCAGAGGCATTAATCCATAATCACTTGTCACCATCATACTCCTCCAGGAGAAATACTTGTAGGTTAATGGGGCTTCTGGAGACAATGAGCAACCCAAAGTAATACATATTAGTGTCTAACATTTCTCAGGAACAGTGGCAGGTAGTGGGCATTTGTCACTCAGTTCAGTTTTGTTCATTTATTTGTTGTTCAGTTATTTTCGGGTGCATCTGACTCTTTATGACCCCATTTGGGGTTTTCTTGGCAAAGATACTACAGTGGTTTTCCATTTCCCTCTCCAGATCATATTACAAATGAGGAAATGAAGCAAACAGGGTTAAGCGACTTGTCCAGGGCCACACAGCTAGCAAGTGTGTGAGGCAGGATTTGAACTTAGGAAGATGAGTCTTCCTGACTCCAGGCCTGAGCTGTGTCCACTGTACCACCTAGCTGTGCACCTTCATTTCCTCCTGCATTTACACAACATAGGCAATTGCCTAAGCATAGGTCTTTGAGCATGCGTGTACCCATTGCTATTGGGAAGCCTAGGGTCTCTAATGCCATTCTCACTATCCTCAATCCCCTCTCACTGCTATTGTTGTTCAGTCAATGGTGCCAAACTGGGAGATGATGGAAGTACAGAAATGACTGTAAGAAATGGGGGAGATCTTAGAAACTGGGACCTATGCATTTATATTGCTCCTAATAAGAACTAACTCATCTTTTCCTCATATTTAATACATCCTTCCACCTTTAGTATGTTGACAAAAATGTGGCTTCTCTTTTCATAATTTTATTGCATAGGGGTCAGAGTCAAGATGGTGGAGTAAAAACAGGGACTAACTTGAGATATCCCCCAGGCCCCTCTAAATACGTATAAAAATGGCTCTAAACAAATTCTAGAGCAGCAGAACTCACAAAATGAGAGAGTAAAATAAATTTTCAGCCCAAGACAACCTAGAAGGTTGACAGGAAGGGTCTATCATGCCGGGCTGGGAGCAGAGTGCAGCCCAGCTTGGGCCATGCCAGCACGGACTCTCACCCCACCCCAAACCTGGACCAGGCTTCAAGAGACTGAATTGGTGGCAACTGGGGAGGTTTCCAGTCTTCTCAATCCACAAATGCCATTATAAGGTCAGTAGGAAAGATCTATTGGACCTGAATGAGAGAGGAGCCCAGTCTAGTCCAGCCCCAGCCCTGGGGTGGCTGCTGTGGCTGCTGCTACTTCTGGAGCTCTTGGCCCACAGACTCAGTTGGGGTCCAGCAGTTGATCAGAAGGGGATTTCAGGAATCTTTTTGCTGGCACAGTGGCATAATTTTCTTGCTCTTCCCTGCTTGGATTTGGGTGGAAGTCCTGGATAGTAGTCCTGAGGCAAAGAGGAGCACTGGCGTGGTAGAGTTCATGGCAGCAGTGGAGAAGGAATCCTCCTCACAGTTCCAAGGCAGAAAAGAATGCTTGTGGTCACCCATGGACCAGAGCACAGGCCAGGAAAAGAGTAAACTCCTCTCTTTAGACCATACCACTTTGGAAGAACTGAAAATTTACAGGCCCCTGGAAGTGTCTCTGAAAACAGCTATACAAACCCCTTGAAGCTTGGGACAATATAGCCTCCAAACTGGAAGCAGTTTTACCTTGACAAAAAAGCTAAAAAGTCAAGTAATTGGCTGGGAAAATGAGCAAACAGGGTGAAAACGTTCAGACTATAATTTTGTTGCATGGTTCTCATTTCTTTTCTCACTTTTTCCTCTGTCATTCTTATTTGATTAAAAAATTTTTTTTCTCTTTTGAAAAAAAATTTCTTTAGCTCTTCTAGGATTTCTAATTGGGCTTGTGTCCAATTTGCATTTTTCTTTAAGGCTTTGCTCTCAGATATTTTCAAGGAATTGTCTTCTTCTCCCTTTGTGTCTTGAGCTTCCCTGTCACTATTGTAGTTTTTTGTGGTTGGATTCTTTTTTTTGTTGTTTGATCAATTTTGCAACCTATTTCTTGACTTTGGACTTTATATTAGAGTTGAGCTCTGCTCATCTGTGGGGGTGGGGGTGGGGCCTGAGTTTTTGTATTTTATATACATCTGCTGCTTTCATTTCTCGGTGGAAGCTTGTAAGTTTTCAGTTTCCAAAGTACTGTGATCTGGGGAGAGGCTTGGTTACTGCCTTCCTATCTACGTTCTGGTACTTACCCAGATAGGGCCCCTGCTTCCTTGTGAATGTGACCATTTATTTCCACCATGGAAATGATATTTGGAACTGGGTAATAGGCGATAGAGCTTGTAATGCCAAGCAAAGGCAACTTCTAAGGTTTGGATTAGCAGCATAATAAACCCCATTTATTCAGCAAACATTCACAAAACAGAAAAAGTCAAAATACAGTGTAACTTGTTCCTTTTGCAAGTTCTCAGTTCAATCCAGGTACTACTCCACCCCTAGACAGTACATTCATTTAGTCAGTCAAAAGTCTCTTCTCAAATGAAGATTAGTCTTCAACCATAAACAAAGTACATTCATTTGGTCAATCACTCAAAGGCTTCCCACCCCTGAATCTCAAAAGGGGCAGGAGAGCACAAAAGCCCATCCACCCTTAAGTTAGAAGGTTAAGCTCAGCATGGAATATCCAAGGAAAGGGCCTTCTTTCATCTTCACTTG
>CM053592.1:34898275-34923166 GCA_028646515.1 Pseudochirops corinnae | reverse complement strand
AGCCCTCAGCAATCTCAGTTCTTGGGGAGACGAGGCTCAACAAAGCCATAGCCAGGTCCTCATCAAGTCACTCTCTACCTGTAGAACAGTCCCAGAACCCCTGAAAACATCAGCAAGGCCCTCTTCCAGGATTTCTGTGCAGGTACCACAAGAAAATCCTCCTTCAGGGCTTCTGCACCAACAGCCAGGTTGCAAGACCTCTACAACAGCAGCACTGTCCTTCACCATCAGGTGAATCTGACAAAACAACATCAAAACAGACAGACAAAATACCGGCGTCACAGCCATGCCTCCTCAGTTCTTGGCAGTTCCGGGTGGCAGTTCCAGGTGGCAGTTCCAATGGGCTCTCAGCTGTCTTTCTCTCAGCAACTCAGGCTCCACGATATTGGTTACTGCTCTCCCAAAGTCTTTCTGGCCTTCTCTAGGCTTGGGCCTCTCTCCCAATTCACAGCTCCTCCCAGTTCAGCTTTCTCTTCACATCAACAAGTCCATCCCACAAGTGGGATTCACAAGCTCTGGATTTTAACATTGAATCCCAAAACCAAGCCAATATAGGGGCATCTCCAAATTCCATTACCAATATAGAACTGTCAGGTGGCACCCATTCCTGCTCCCACTGCTAGCATAGGACTCCTCTAGGGGATTACGGGGTTGACATGATCAGACCCGAAACTTTAGGAAAATCACTTTGGCAGTTGAGTGGAGGAAGGGTTGAAGTGGGGAAAGATGTGATGCAAGGAGACCAATTAGAAGACTAATGCAGTGGTCTAGAAGAGAGCTGAGGACAGCCTTTCTAAGGTGGGGCCATGTGAGGAGGGGGAAGAGATGTGAAAATAGGAACAAAAAGGTTTGGCAACGGATCTCGGGTTAGTGAGAATGAAGGGTTGAGGATGACCCTAGTCTGGGATACGAGGAAGGGAGGAGGGTTACTGTACCCTTCATAACAACAGTAGAATTTAGAAGAGGAAAAATTGGTGTGTGTGTGTGTGTGTGTGTGTGTGTGTGTGAAGATGCTAAGCTTTATTTAGACACACTGAGTTTTAGATGCCTATAGGATATACAGTTCAAGGTGTCTAAAAGACTGATGTGGGACTGTAGTCGAGGAGAGAAATTAAGGGGTCTGAGGATTAACTGCATAGAAATATAACAACCCATTGGAGATGAAGAGATCACTGAGTGAGATAGTAAAGAGGGAAAGGAGAAGGAAGACAGAAGCTTGGAGACCCCCCCCAGTTGGTGGGCATTACCTCAGCAAAGGAGACTGAGAAGGAAAGGTCAGAGAGGTAGGAGAAGAAGTAAGACAGAACTATGTCATTCACCATTAAAAAACCAAAACCTTTCATTTAAAAATAATACTCTGAGTTCCACATTCTCTTGCTCTCATCTCTCCCCCACCCACTGAGAAGACAAGCAATATGATACTCATTTGTGAAGTCATGAAAAACAATTTCTGTATTAGCGGCATTGATCTCTCCTCCACCCTCCCCCCAAAAAGCAAGAAAATAAAGAAAATGAAAAACAGTTTTGCTTCAGTCTAATCTCAGCAGATCTCTCTCTGGAGGTGGATCACTTTTTTTTTTTAAATCAGAGATTACTCATTTAATCCTTTAATTAAAGGACCTCTTTAATCAGGGGTCATTGTATTTATCAGAGTAGTTGATCACAGTTGCTCATTGTTATAATATTGCTCTTTCTACATACAATGTTCTCTTAGTTCTGCTCACTTTACTTTGTGTCAATTCATGTAAGTCTTCCCAGGTTTTTCTAAAATCATCTCCCTCATCATTTCTTTTTTTTTAAATATTTTTTTTTACTTATTTTGTTAAAAAATTCCCAATTACGTTAAATTCTTTTAACAAAAAATTTTTGAGTTCCAAATTCTCTCCCTCCCTCCCAAGCCCTCTCCCACCCCTTGAGAAGGCAAGCAATATAATATCAATTATATATGGGCAGTCACGCAAAACATTTTCATTTTAGCTATTTTGAAAAAGAAAACACAAAACCCCAAGAAAAATAAAGAAAGTTAAAAAGTATGATTCAGTCTTCAATCAAAGTTCTTTCTCTGGAGTTGGATGCCATTTTTCATCATGGATTCTTTGGCATTATCTTGGATCGTTGTATTGATCAGAGTAGATGTCTTTTACAATTGATCATCATTATAATATTGGTGTTACTGTGTACAGTGTTCTTCTGGTTCTGCTCACTTCATTTTGCATCAGTTCATATATGTCTTTCCAGGTTTTTCTGAAACTATCTCCCTAGTCATTTCTTATAGCACAATACTAATCCATCACAATCATATGCAACTTGTTCTCAGTTTCCAATTCTTTGCCACCATGAGAAGAGCTGATATAAATATTTTTGTGCATATAAATCCTTTTCCCTTTTCTTTGATCTCTTTGGGATACAGACCTAGTAGTGTTATTTCTGGGTCAAAAGTTATACAGTTTGCTCTTTGGGCATAACTCCAATTGTTCTCCAGGATGGTTAGACCAGACCAGTTCACAACTCCACCAGCGGTGCTTTAGTGTCCATGTTTTCCTACATTCCCTCTAACATTTGTTGTTAAGTATATTATGTATGAGATGGTACTTCAGAGATGTTTTAACTTGCATTTCTTTAATCAATAGTGATTTAGAGCATTCTCAGCCCCTTTTTACCAGAGAAATTTTTATGAGACCTCAGGTATATGGGTATATAAAATAGGTATACAAATCTAACATTTACTGTTAATAAATCATAAAGAAATTTATTTTAAAACAATTCTTTGGTATACATATAATTTTACTATTTATTAAAGACAAAAGCAAATTTGCATACTAATGAGATGGATGTGCTTGTTTATTTTTATATAAAGAATTAAATCTTAACAGAATATTCGAGACTGTGGGACACTGAACAATATTTTGATTTTGTACTCGTCAATGCTGTGTTTCAGAAGCAAGGCTGCAGTGAAGTTGCAACATAGGCAAGCACTGCTAGATATGCTGTGAATTCATTATGTGTTTGATTTTGAATTTATTTTTGGTTGTTGCACATTCAGAAACCTTTTATTGTTGGCAAGTTTTTCATGATCCCCCCATTCAGTTATTTTGACCCTATGTGGAGTCACATAAATTTAAGAAGCACTGATTTAGAGTATTTTTCCCATTCAGTATTTCTAACTGCAAAGATGTGTACTGTAAGAACATCACATTCATGTACCACAGTTTGTTATGGCATTCTCCAGTCAATGGACATCTACTTTATTTTCTGTTCTTTGCTACTGTAAAACATGCTAATGTCAGCAATCATTATTTTTAGGAGGAATTCAGATGTTGAGAAGCATGGTACACAAACTTATATGCATCAACAGTACCATCTTTGAAGTATGAAGACTCTCTTTGTATATCCTTATTCTCGTTTGGGAATTTCACTGGATTGGTTTGTGATAGCTTGCCTTTAAATGTTTAAAGTCTGTCATCCCAATTATTGTCTTTTAACCTAGGACCATGCATCAATACTTCTTTCCCTCTGTGGATTTATTATAGTTAGTTTTCAGTTCACTGGGACAAAGGTTTGAACTTGGTATATTCAGATAACTCATGTTTTTTTTTTTTTTTTTCATGATCAACAGCCCTTCTTAAACCTAAGGTCAATTTTAAAAATCAGATGTAGCTGATGAAACAAGCATTAATTGAAAAACACTTATTTGTCCACTAGGAGATGCTGCTGCTGCATACTAAATTATCCAGGAACCCTCAGAGAAACACAATGGGATCATTATCTTACAAGCATTTATAGTCCCAGTAATTAATGTACAGGAGGCAAGTCAAGACAGAAATGTGCACTTCAAATTATTTTTATATATTTATGGGCAAATTGTTATTCTGGAGCTTCCATTTCAAATAGTTCTAGGAGGAAGAGATGTAAAATATAAAACTTGCTATTATATTAAAATCAACAGTGAATGCTGATTTTAGCAAATGACCAATAGGAGTATGTGTTCAGTGCTTTACACAATGCCTTGTTCAGAGTAGGCGGCCAATAAATGTTTGCTAAATGTATAAATGAACAAGTGAATGTAAAAATAGAAACCCCAGGGAAGGAGAGGGGGTAAAGCATATGCATTGATTTTACTCAGTGCTTTTTTTTTTTTAAACATATGTCGGAAAAACTTCTGGTTAAAGTAAAATTGAATTTGAGATGTTATTAAATTGAGAAATTAGGAACACTCCAGAGGATTCCAGTAGTATCTGGAAAGGAATAGACAGCCTTAATGTTGATTCTTATTTCAAATGAAGTCAATATATTTTATTTCCAGGATCGTGGTCATAGCTAAATTTCCAGGAATGTCAAGAACAGATCGGTACATTTTATAAGCTGTGCTTTTGTTTAATTTTTACATAGAGATGTGACAACTCCAACAAGTCTGCTGTGTTCGATGTCACCTAATACCCAGTTGGTCAGGTCTTGCATTCTGTTAGCCTGATTACCAGCATTGTTTTAAAAAAGCTAAAATAAGACTACATGTCATCCTCCCAATATAAATCACCATCTTTGGTCACTTGTGGGAAGGGAGATTTACACAAGCTACAGACTATGTGTCTTTTTAATCTTCCCCGAAGCTGAGCACAGGACGCATATTCCAACTGCCATTTTCCAGCTATTTCCACTTCATGGAACAAATTTGCAAAGTCTGCAACCATGATTCATAAGTTTCAGGAAAGACACACCTTCCAGAAACCTAGATGAAGAAAGACGGATATTATATGTTTAGTCTTTGCTATTTTTACCCTTTGGGTTTTCAGCTGGATGATGATGTATAATCTCTTTGTGATGAGGACCCATTAACTCAGCAAACAGAAGCTCCATTGAGGCAAAATCTTTTTTTTTTCAACTTAAGGGGAACAATCTAAATGAACTTGTCATAGGATAATAACCATAGATCTGGAGGTGGGAAGGATATTAGGGGCCATCCAATTCAACTACTTTACAAATAAGAAACAGACCTAGAAAAGTCAAATAATTTGTTCAAGGTCATACAGGTACTATATAGTAAGGAGCAGACATGCAATCCTAGCTGACCCTTTAACTGCAGTCTTTCAACCATACAACAAATAATGCTCAAGGTCTGACTTTGGGGCTTGGAATTGGAGCTGTCTCACATCTAGGTTAATTACTATAAGTAATAGGTATTGTTGTTCAGTCGTGGCTGACTCTTTGTGACCCCATTATGAGGTTTTCTTGGCAAAGATACTAGAGTGGTTTGCCATTTCCTTTTCTAGTAGATTAAGACAAAAGAGATTAGGTGACTTGCTCAGGATCACACAGGTAATAAATATCAGGCTGAATTTGAACTCAAGTCTTCCTGACTCCAGGGCCAGCCACCTTGCTGTCTTCAGTTAGTATATAGTAATTCTTTAAAAACAACAAGGAAGGTTTCTTTTTGTCTCTGTTCTATAATAGATAGCTGCTAATGGCAATCGATGTTGGTATTATGCAGAAATGCTGCACATAGGCCACATTCATGTGTGAGGGATGGTTTAAAGCTTGGAAAGTTTGTTTCTGGGCACATTTACATGTGAAAGGCAGGGATTTAAAACAGTGAATTTGAGGCACCCAGTAGCCTCACCTAGACCTTTGTTTTTGCTTTTATTTTTTGATTCGTTTGGTGATGGTGATGGTGTGTGTATGCATGTGTGTATATATAAGTATGGATATGTATGGATATATATATAAGTATCGATATGTATGGATATATATGTATGTATGCATGTATGTATGTATGTATGGCTGTTGAGATTGGGGGCAAGTGGGATTTTTTAATGCTTTTTTCCTCACTTTGTGTTTTTACCAAATGACTTTACTTTGGACTAATTGTGTCCTCTGGATGACTAGTAAAAATGAGCATACAAAATTCTGGAGGCTTATAAGCTATGGTTTTGGTGGATACAGACCAAAAGCATGCAACTGGGGCTAGCATTCTGAGAGAATATAACAAAAGCCGAATTGGGAGGGACAAAAGCATTTTACTTGTCCAATTTGCGGGAACTCATTTATAGACTTGCTCTACCACCATAAGGAGAAGATGGGACTCATTGGAAAAGACCCTGATCTTAGAAGAGAATGAAGGAAAAAGGAAAAGGGAACAGCAGAGGATGAGATAGATAGGATCATGGAAGCAACAAACATGAACCTGCACAGACTTGGAGAGATGGTGGAAGATAGAAGGGCCTGGGGTGCAATGGTCTATGGGGTCATGAAGAGTTGGATGTGACTGAATGACTGAACAGCAACAACCTACCACCATTATGCTTGTCTGAACTAACATAACACTTGGCGCATTTCTTTCTACACTTTTACAATACAAGTCATACTGTAGACATTTACATACATAGCTTATCTTCTCTACTAGGAATGTAGACCAAGTCTTAACTACAAAGTTTCTCAGTGGTGCAGTGGATAGAGGGCTGGGCCAAGAGTCAAGAACACCTGGGTTCAAATTTGGCCTTAGACACTTACTAGTTGTGTGATTCTGGCTAATCATTTAATCTGTTTGCCTCAGTTTCCTTATCTGTGAAATGGGAATAATAATAGCACTTACCTCCCAGGGTTGTGAGGATCAAAGTATTTAGTTCAGTGTATAGTACGTGGCATGTAGTAAGGTGCTATATAAATTTTAGCTATTATATGTATATATATATATATATATATATCTAATTATAGCTATTGTTAATGAATCAGGTAGGATGTTCTTAAGGTTGATTCAAGGTACCCATGATTCATGAGAACTACAAGCATAGTATATATTCATTGTGCAGTATTGTGAATATTGATTATATACCAAGCATGGGTGTGATTCAGAAGAAAAAAGGTAACAGATCAAAATATTAGCTGATAGGGTCCATCAACATTTTGATATGATGCAAATAAAAATTGAGATTGTACCTCACACCCATAAATTGGCAAAGTTGACAAGAGGTAGGAATAGTCAATGTTGGCAGGGCTGTGGAAAGACAGGCACACCAATTAATAGTAGGTGGAGCTGTGAATTAGTGTAACCATTCTGCAACATCCACACCCTTTGACTCAGAGATTCCTGGACAATGCATTCAAGGAGGTTGTTAGTAAAAACATGTAAGTTTTGTATATGCCAAAATATTTATAGCAGCACTTTTAAAACCAGAAACAAAGAAGATGCGTTTAATTGTGAAATGGTTACAGCCCCAGAGAAGGATTATGAGAAGATTCCTGTTTCTACTTTTTTTGCAGAATGGGTGGAATGGAGGCTGCCCAAGTGTGGAATACTATATAGTATCACCAGCTTTTGTTGTATTGATCTATTTTGCTGAATATTTTCTCTTCCTTTTTTTTTTTTTAACAAAAATTTCTTGTTATAAGATGACTGGGAGAAGAGATAGAAAGGGGGTACAAGGAGAAATTTCGATGATATAAAAACAAAAGATATCCATAACATTTATTTTAAAAAAGACACTTAAAATCTAGTAAGGGAAGGAAAAAATAGAGTGAAATATTTACATATTGGGTTGTGTTTAATATTTTATTTGCAATTAAATAGATAGCATGTATAATAAATCTAGATAATCAAAATTAGAAGGGGTGGCCAAAATTAGAATTAATGGAGAATTAGAAGCAAAATGAAAGCCAGTCAGTGTGCTGATCGCTGGGATAAAATGGTTACTAATTGAGGGATTGTAGAAGGAGTCCTAGATTTGAAATAAGAAATCATGGGTTTGAATCTTATTTCTTCTATGTACTAATTTTAAGACCTTTGGAAGTTCAGGTAACTTCTGTGGCTTTCAGTTTGTACTCATTTTTAAAATGGTTGTGTTACAGTTGAATCTGATTTGAATCCATACACTCTGATTTCAGGTTGAAGTAGATAACTTTTAAGGTAGCATGGTGCAGTGGAAAGAATGCCAAATTTGGAATCAGGAGGTGTGGGTCCAGATTATTATTATTATTCAATTATTATTTCTTTTTGTTATTTATAATTTATTATTATCATTTATATATATACCACTATTTTAATATTATATATTATGTCATGTGCATATTATTTTTATTTATAATTTATAATTATTTTATTATATATTATTTTGTTATTATCTCTGTAAAATTACACGTCACTTAATCTCTCTCCACCCTAATTTCCTTATTTGTAAAATGAGTAGGTTGGATTAGGTGACATCTAGGGTCTCTTTATGTTATAAATCTATGATCCTATGACATGAGGTTCCTTGAAACTCTGATATTGTGTCTTGTTGTCATATCTTCCACCCATATGGAAAAACAAAAAAGCAAAATGAACAGGATGAGAAGGAATGAATGGAGTGCAAATCTACTCCCTGGTCAGAAGCACTCTCATCATTCAGGGCAGGTAGGTGGCGTAGTGAGTAGAGCACTGGCCCTGGAGTCAGGAGGACCTGAGTTCAAATTTGACCTCAGACGCTTGATCACATTTACTATGTGTCTGACCTGGGGCAAGTCACTTAACTCCAATTGCCTTGCCTTCCCCCCTCCAAAAAATAAAAGTACTCACGTAAAAAAAATTAAATAAAAAAAGTGTATCATTTGCAATCACAGATCCATGGACAATCAAAAGATACTTATATTGGTCACATACCAAGAGTCAGGAAATCCCTCACTGTCTTCATGTTCATGGAGACTCCTGAAGGGCTTGTTTAGGAAGAAAACGACTTTTGTGTGTGCCATCTGGGGCATCTCCTTATCTTGTGGGCCCCCAGAAAAACTCTGTCAGGCCTGAGACTGACTCAAAACCATAGCTCGTGAACCCCTATCATTGTGTTAACTAACTGAACAACAAGCCAGACAACAAGAACATTTGTGCGAAACAAAACTCCTGAAACAACACAGTAAGTAAGAATAATAAGAAAAAATCTCCACAGGCGTACTGGGCCCCTCCACAGGTTACCATACCACCAGAAGAGAAGGATATAGATGTGAGAACTCCTATGACTGGAAGACACACCAGCAGAGGAACACGTGTGGCCAAAGAATATGTGGGAAGGGCCGTGTGCCAAAAATCACGTGGCCAGGTCACAGATCTGGAATACATCTAAACTCCCCCACACACTGGCTGCCACCTACCTTTCTAGACAATTCATATTACTCTTCTTCCCATGGGCTGCTTTCTAGCCAAGCTGGCCTGCTAGCTGTTCCCTGAACTTCACATGTCATTTCTTGTCTTCATATAGGGTATTTCCTAGAAGCCTGCTCTCCCTCCTCATTTCCACCTCTTAGATTCCAAGGTTCCTTCCAAAGCACAGTTCACAGTTGTTTAGTTGTTTCTGACTCTACGTGACTCTGTAGACTTTGTTTACATCATTTCCTTCTCCAGTATGTCTCCATTTTACAGATGAGGAACTGAGGCAAATACAGGTTAAGTGACTTGCCCAGGGTCACATGGTTAGTAAGTGTCTGAGGCTGGATGTGAACCCAGATCTTCCTGACTCCATGACTAACACTCTATCCACTATGCCACCTAGTCAAGTGCCAGATCCTGAGGTAAGCCTCTTCTGATCTGTCCAATCATTAGAGTTCCCCCTCTCCTGAAATTACTTTGAATTTGCTGATCTGTAGACATGTTCTATAGGATATAGGAGGATATAGCCTCCTTGAGGGAAAGGATCATTTTGAATTTTGTCTTTATCTCTCCAGCACCTAACACAGTGTCTTGAACAGAAAGGGTGTTAAATTGAATTGAATAAAATATCAAAGGAAAAGTCTAAATTATGAAAAAAAACTGGCAAGAAATCAATGATATGTTTATAGATATGCTGTTACTATGGCATCGATACTCGTTCCATTAGATCATTGGTAAATTCTAGCTGTCCTGGCTTTAGGTGTTTGAAGTAATAGCCAAATTTCTTTCCCCCATTCAAGTTAGGCTAATTTTCCCTTAAAAGGTATTGAGACCATACTCAAGACTTGGTTGGCTCAGAGGACCAATGGTCTAGGCTAATGACATCACTTATGAAATAGTTATGAGGAGCTCTAGGAGGGCAACTTGGACGCTTGACTGGTGGACCAAGATGGGCAGTTCAGGCAGGGGAGCTTCCCTCAGCTCAATCCACTGGAGATATCCTCAAAACTTATCCATCTCCTGCTGTAGCTAAGCAAATCTCCTTTTGTTAACTGCTGGATGATCTGTGAGCATCTCATTTTATTCTAATATGGAACCTATACTACCAGGGAACTGGCCAGAGGCAGGCCCATCCTATACTATAATAAATCAAGGACACTATAATAAATCACTATAATAAATCTATAATAAATCAAGTAAGGACACTATAATAAATCAAGTAAGTTCCCTCTTAAGACTTTAATCTGAAAGAAAGAAACGAGCTTTGAAGAGTATCTCTATATAACTCGGCACCAGCATTTTCCTCCAGTAATGTCAGCTCCAGCATATTTCAGATATTCTACAACCAGGATGCCAAAAATAACAGCAGGGAAGCATTAATGTGCATTAGCAAAGACTGCCTGAAAAATGAACTTTCCTTCTGCATGAAGATGTGGATGCTAGTTTCCTAAGGAAGAAACCAATTCTGCTTTGCAAATAAGTATTTCATAGCAAGGTGGTTTCATATCACTCTGTTAGGAAGCATGGAGAAGGATTTCAATATAAAGTCTTCTGGTTGATGGTGACTGGATCATAGGGGCATACACAGTCATCCAGATCAGCCCCTTCATTTTACAGATGAGGAAACTGAGAAGTCTTCAGAAGCTAAGTGACATGCCAAGTCAACTGGAATTTGAATCCAGGCTCTCTGAGTGCTTATTCCATTATACCAATGTCATGTAACAGATAGATGAAGGAGGTAGGATTTGAACCCTGGCCCTCCTGAATCCAAGTTCAGTATTTAATGCATCACTCCATGCCACTCATCAGTTTTTCCTTTGCCTTATTTTGCTTTGTATAAGTTAAATGAAGAGGGAGAAATGTTTTTTATAGCTTACCTTCTAGAAATAAGGTGATAGTTCCTCTGTACTCTGCCCTGGTCAGACCACATATAGAATAATATTACATTCTGTTCTGAGTTTGGGAAGGATGATGTAAAGATGGAAAGCTTCAAGAGGAAGACAGCTAGAATGGTGAAGGATGTTGAGTCTGTATCATCTGGGAATTAATTCAAAGAATGGAATATTTTACTTGGAGAAGAGAAGGCTCAAGGAAAATGTGATCTGTGGTTATCTATCTTCTATCTAACAACTATCTTCATTCCAGCCATTTTGGCTGTAATATAGAAGAGAGATAAGACTTGTGCCATTTTGGTCCAGAGAACAAAATTAGGATCAATGGATGGAAATTGCAGAGGTGAATTTAGTACTGATGGAATGGAAAAGCTTCTTAACACTTAGAGGCACCACAAAGTGCAGTGGGCTACCTCAGGAGGCACTGTTTTCTCCCTCTTTGGAAATCTTTAAGGATTAGAAAGATGACTATTTGTTGGATATGTTGCAATGGGAATTATTTTCTGAGTGGTATGGGTTGCATTAGTTGGCTTCTGAACTCCCTGCTGCCAGCTTTGATATTTTCAGAATTTACTTACTGTGATAAATTTTAAAAACTCTGAGAGACAGAGTTTCTAGGTAATTAACAATCAATTTATTAATTAGGCTAGCTAATAATAAATTGGTAGTCATTGGCTTCTCTCAGTTACCAAAGACACCTAATGGAGACACTGAATTGCCTTAAATTTTTTTCTAGAGGGAATGCCCCTGACAGGAGAAATCAATCTTGGTAGGCAGACATTTAATGAGGAAGTGGGCTAGAAGTCTTTGGCTCCTCCTGCTGAGAACCTGATTTGATCAGGAGACTCAGTAGCCTCCAGAACTCTGGACAGAGGAATCCATCTCCATCCAAATCACTCTGGTTGGTTTTTTCCTTCATGAGTTGGGTCACCCTAAATTCCAAGGGAGGGGTGTGAGGATGTGGGCTTATTCCCTAAGGACAAGATTCCCTTCTGTTTGCACTCTAAGCAGAAGTAAGGTCTTCTAGTTGGGCGAGGTCCTCCCCAAGATGGAGGAGTGTGTACCCCAAGTATTAGGGCAACCTCCTCCATCAACCATATCCTAAAAGATAGAGACATGGATTAGGAATGAAGAATCTCATTTTAGAAAGCTGGCTAATAGGTTGTAAATTCTTTGTCCAGATAGTATGGTAGAGTGGGGAGAGTGCTGGACCTTAATGAAGTTTCAAGTCAAGTCAAATAAAAAAGCATTTAATAAGTACCTATTGTGTACCAGGCACTGTGATAAGTACTGAACATATAAAAAAGGGCTAAAGTAGTCCCTGTACTCATGTAGCTCAAAGTCTAATGGGGGAGATGACATATAAAGAACTATATACAAAGAAGATATTTAGAAGATAAATTAGAGATGATCTCCAAGGAAAGACATAAAGATTAAGGATTGAAATTTGGTTTAAATCTCAGCTCTGCCACTCACTACCTCTATTGTCTTGGAGACATCATTTAACCTACCAGGAACTGAGTTTTCTTATCTATAAAATGAGAGGGGAAAGTATGTTTGCTTTTAGAGTTCCTTCTAGCTCTAAATCTATGATTTATGAATTTATGAAAACAATAAAATAGTTCACTTTTTTATAGAACCTTGGAGTTGGAAGGAACCTCAAGAGTCAACTATTCCAACCCATTTATGAAAACCCCCCCCCCCCCTTACATAATGTTCCTGATAAGTGCACGTCTTGTCTCTGTTTTGAAGGGCTTCAATGACAGGGAAACTATAACTGATCAAGGTAGCCTTACCCACTTTTGGACAGTTCTCATCATACGGAAATTTTTCCTTCCATTGAACCAAGTTTTTTCTTCCTGTAATTTGTATCCATTATTCTTAGTTCTGCCCTCTGGCCAAGAAGAAAAAGTCCAGCTTCTCTTCCATGACCCTGTCCTTCAAATATTTGAAAGCAACCATCATGTGCTCTCCATCTTCTCTTCTCTAGGGTAGAAACCTCTAGTTTTTTCAAACACAATGTGTAAAAATCTCTAATCTCTTCCCACTTTGGTCATTCCCCTCTGGACACACTCCAGTTTGTCACTGATGTAAAATGTCTGAGAGAGGTTAGATGACCTGGCCAAGGTCACACACCTAACAGTTGTCTGAGGTAGGATTAGAACTCAAATCTTCCTGACTCCACATCCAACACTCTATCTACTATGTCACCAAGATACTTTAATGACTATGTTCTAGATCCAGTCATTCAGTTAGCATCTTTATCTTGTCTATAAGGATAGGATGACACTTTGTTAAATTACCTTCATTCTTGGATATCCCTTCCACTTCTGCAGACTGTGTAGTAGTAGAAATTATAACAGAGAATGCTAAGAATCATTATTCTTAGATCATTCACAAACATCAGTTTATCCATTGGGACTCAATGGAAGATCTTTGTCAAATGTTCAATGAGTTGGTAAATTATTGTAGGAAATGAACTTTGCCCTCATATAAAATGATACAAGAGGACATAAAAATGTTGAGATTATTTGAAGAATGGCTGATAGGTTTTCCTTGGAGAGGTAAGTAAGAGAGTTGCCAGGTCTTGTCAGGTCTCTAAACATAACAAGAAACATAATTTTATTAACCAAGTAGTCTTCTTAGCGTGCAAGGTTCATCATAATTTTGTAGGATTTTGGCTTGGGATTTTTTAATTAAAAAAGAAAGTTTTTTTTACTAACTTTGACCAGATAATTTAAGATGCTGTAGTTTATTGGTAATACAAGTTGCATATGAAAACATTCATATGACCAATGTGCCCAGTTTTCCTTGGAAGTGAACATGGTACATCGGAAAGGGCACTAAATTTGGACTCATAGGACCCTAGTTTGAAACTCTATTTTCCACTTACTCCCTGCTTGACCGTGGGTGTGTCATCTGACATGGTAAATTTAAGAAGTATTTTTTCATTTGTTGACTCATTCAGCCTCTTTGGGCCTCATTCTCTTTATTTGTAAAATGAGGGATTTGAACTAGATGAGATTGGTGGCTCCTCCGAGCTCTAGCTCTGTGATCCAGTGTTCACCGGCCATTTGAGGGACAATGCCAATGGAGGGACCAGACGTTAAGAAAGCAGCTGACGTGGGCAGAAGAAGGTTGAACTGCTTTTCTTGTTTAGTTATTTTTCAGTCATATCTGACCCTTTGTAACTCCTTTTGGGGTTTTCTTGGCAAAGATCCTAGAGTGATTTGCCGTTTCCTTCTCCAGCTCATTTCCTCATCCTCCAGATGAGGAAACTGAGGCAAACAGGGTCAAGTGAGGTACCCAGGGTCACACAGCTAGCAAGTATCTGATATTGGATTTGAGCTCAGGAAGATGAGTCCCCCTGACTCCAGGCCTGGCACTTTGTCCACTGTGGAATTGCTAGACAGTGTTTAAAAAAAAAAAGACCTGAGGTGCTCATATACATGCAATTAGTCTGTCAATCTATTCCAATCAAGGAACTAAAGTTGACTTTCTAGAAATGCCATGCCCCACTTTCTTTTATACTCATAACCCTCAGGCTGCTTGGTGATGTTCTATGATGTCCTTTCCTCTATATAGTTACCCTTTATGTTGATTTTAACAAGACTTCACCAGTATGAAAATGTTGGAAGGGTGGGAGAGATGCATGATGAGATTTGCCCCTGTCCCCTTATGCTAGTAGAGATGACCCTGCTTTTATATGCACATTACTGTTCTTTTTCTTAACCAAAAATGTGACCTGAGTGCCCCTACAACCTTGGCTTTCAAACCTAGAGCTAATCAAAAGATAACTTCAGACCCTACAATAATATGTAGCCTCTTTCAAATTTTCCTCATTTCCAAACTCTCTGGTAAAAATCAATTCAACAAAGCTTGATAGGAACATTCTTTCCTAGGGTGAAGTCAGTAATGACAAGTTAAGGGATGAATTACAAACCTCTGAAAATGGGGCTTATAATGGAAACAGCAAGTCAACCATGTAACAACAGTATAAAAAAAACAAACCCCTGATACTCTGAAACAGTCATTCACTGCCTGGGTGGAACATCTATCTACCTTCCAGCATGAGGAAATTGTTTGTTTCGACTCTTGCTGATTGAACAGAAGAGATATCAACAGAGTCGGACTGGAGCGATATCAGAAATCATCTGCATATATGACCTGCCTGAAAGTTCTCCTAGAAAAATAAATAAAGCCAACAATGTAAATATGGGATATCTCAAAAGTCTTAGTGCAACTTTAAGGTATCAAAGCTGAAATGAGTAGGAGTGCTGAACTTGGATATAGGAAGACCTGAGTTAAAATCATGTCTTCGACACTTACTAGCTGTGGGACTCTTACTATCTGTACAATGCAGATGATAACAGTGCCTCCCTCCCAGGGTTGTTGTGAGATATTGTGAAGTATCTCAAATGAAATAACATGTACCATATTAAGTGCTACTATTATTATTATTAAAGCTTAAAACTATACTAAAACTTTTGGGGCAGCTAGGTGGCTCAGTGGATAGAGCACTGGCCCTGAGTCAGGAAGATCTGAGTTCAAATTTGACCTCAGACACTTGACACTAGCTGTGTGACCCTAGGCAAGTCACTTAACCCTGACTGCCTTGCAAAATAAAACAAATGAATAAAAATAACACCACATTTCTTAAGCACTCAGTATGTGCAAAACACACTGCTAAGCCCTGGGGTCACAAGTGAAAAAGACAATACCTGCCATCAAGGAGCCCACATTGTAATGAGGATTCAGTACACATAAAAGGTTTCAACTACACATCCAGTGGAAAGGATGAAGGTTTTTAGGATTCAGAGACAAAGTGTTGTTAACGGTAAGGCTAGTGGAGATGCAAGAATTCCAGCTGAACTATTCAAAATCCTAAAAGATGATTCTGTTACAGTGCTGACTCAATATGCCAGTAAATTTGAAAAACACAACAGTGGCTGTTGGATTGGAAAAGATCAGAAGGGCAATGCCAAGAAATGTTCAAATTACTGAACAACTTGGCTCATTTCACACACCAGCAAGGCTTTGCTTAAGATTCTGCAAGCTAGGCTTTAGTAACATGTGAGCTGAGAATGACCAGAAGAGCAACACTGATTTTTGAAGAGGTGGAGGAACTAGCGACCAAATTTCCAGCATTTGCTGGATTATGGAGAAGCAAGGGAGTTCCAGAAAAACATCTAGTTCTGCTTCATTGACTATATGAAAGCCTTTCACTGGGTTGCAAGAAAATGAGGCAACTCCTCAAAGAGATGGGAATACCAAATCATCTTATTTGTCTCCCGAGAAACTTGTAGCCAAGATGCAGCAGAGAATTGAGCACAGAACAACTGACTGGTTTAAGATTGAGAAAGGAGTTTTGACAAGGCTGTATATTGTCAGCTTACTTATTTAACATATGCAGAGCACATCATGATAAATGCCAGGCTGGACAAATCAAAAGCTGGAAATAACAACAATCTCAGATATGCAGATGATACCACACTGATGGCAAAAAGTGAAGAAAAATGAAGAAACCCTTTGATGAAGGTGAAAGAGGAAAATATAAAAGTTGGCTTGAAGCTTAACATCAAAAAAAAAGTAAGATCTTGGCAACTGATTCTATCACTTCCTGGCAAATAGAGAAGAAATGTAAGCAGCGTCAGATTTTATATTCTTGGACTCAATGATCACTGCAGATGGTTGCTGCAGCCATGAAGTTAAAATATGCTTGCTTCTTGGAAGGAAAGTTGTGGCAGATCTGGACAGCATACTAAAAACCAGGGACATCACCTTGCTGACAAAAGTCTGTTTACTAAAAGCTGTGTTTTTTTCCAGTAGCAATGTATGGCTGTGAGAGTTGGACTATAAGGAAAGCTGAGTGCTACAGAATCGATGCTTTCCAATTATGGTGCTGGAGAAGACTTTTGCGAATCCCTTGGACAGTAATGAGATCGAATCAGTCAATACTTAAAGAAATTAATTCAGGCTATTCACTGGAAGGTCAAATACTGAAGTTGAAACTTAAATGCTTTGGTTATATTGAAGGCAAAAGGAAAAGGGGATGGCAGAGGATAAGATGGATACGTAGTGTCATGGAAACAGTGAACCTGTACTTGGAGAGATTTTGAGAGATAATGGAAGACATTGGCACAGCTGAATGACCAAACAACAATGAACAAAGCAAATGATTATGCATCTTCTTTAATGTCATTTCCATTGATAAAACCATATCCAATGAATTATTTGATAGCACCAAAGACTTTGAGTCTTTAATAACTATGGCTATTGAAAAAGGAGAAGCAGTTACTAGGTCATGTCTCTACAAGGATTGCTTCTTGGGATAATGGTTATAGAGGCTGTGCTAGAAGTAGGACTAAGGTCTGGGCAGGGAGGAGCCGTGCTGTGATGGTGAACAAAATGGTCCTGGTGTGCCAAGGCCTGGAAAACATCTATGGAGTATCACTGTTGATTCAGAACAATGCCAGTCTGTTCAAAATCGTGGTGGAAGTGACCTGTGGCAATATTACCTGGATGCTCTGACAATCCATTTCTCATGTGAGGAAACTGATAAGAAGATGGTGGTCAGAGGTCCAGAGAACTGAAGAAGCCTTGAAATTTCCATCTCAAGGGATGACCTGGAAAAATTTGATCTTGGTTACCCTTTAATGACCAAGAAATATAAAGATGGTGGGGAGAAATCACTATGAGAACTGGACTATTCTCACCATATGAATAGATTATGGGCTGTGTTCAAGAGCAATGTGCCCAACCCATCTCAATGGTTCTTATGACTTTTCAAGAAGAATCTTAAAAAATGCCATTTTCTGAAAGGGAGCACCTCAGAAATCACCTGAAGGGACTTTTGGTCAATGGTTTTTGTTGTTGTTCAGTTGTTTAAGTCATGTTTGACTTTTCATGATCCCATTTGGGGTTTTCTTGGCCGAGATACTGGAATGGTTTGCCATTTCCTTCTCTAACTCATTTTACAGATGAGGAAACTGAGGTAAACAGGGGTAAGTGACTTGCCCAGGGTCACACAGTTAGTCCGTGTCAGAGGCCAGATTTGAACCTAGGTCTTCCTGATTCTAGGCCTGTTACTCTATCCACTGTGCCATCCAGTTGCCCCTGGTCAACAGTAAAACCATGAAACCCCGTAGTTTTCATGTCTCATCTGTAGTAGTAGCATGGAAGAAGACTAGAAAGATCAAAATGTTTTTAGACTGGACAAAAGACAAGGTGGGTCCATAATCCATTCCATGAATTCTATATGTCTGGATGTATCTGCTAATCTGACAGTGATTTTCAGGGTTGGAGCCACACAGTAGATAGTATCAGATGCCCGTAGCAGAGGAATATAGAGGAAAAAAATGAGAAAACAACATGCATCTTCATAAGAGGAGTTTCTCAGTTTTAGGGCACATTTGAAAGAATTTCTGCTTTCTACCACAATCCCATAATAGCATGTAATATTTCCAGTCTACAACTGTGCTCTGTATAATTGTATGTTATTCACGTGTTCAGTCTGTACTATACAACTTTGCTACATGTTCTATGTGTTTGTACATGTGATATATTCCTCAGTCCAGTTTACAACTCTAAATGTACTGTGTACTTGGGATAATTATCTTTGACTATTGCTCTGTAATAACTAATGAGCATTTTTCATGTATTTCTACATATGTCCCTGTGTACCTAGTAAAATTTGCAGGGATTTAATTTTTTTTCTTACTGATAATAATAACAATAGTTCGCATTTGTATAATGCTTTAAGGTTGCAAAGTATTTTTTAAAAAAATATTATCTCACTTTATCCTCAAAATAGCTCTAAGGGTAGAGGCTATTTTGATACCCATTATAGAGATGAGGAAATTGAGGCAGACAGATGTAAAATGATTTGCCCAGGGTCACACAGCTAGCAAGTACCTGAATTTGCATTTGAACTGCAGTGAAACATCGACTACCTCTAAGGGAGCTTATAATGTGTGTGTGTGTGTATGTGTGAAGATTGTCCTTAGCATTAAAGGATGTTTCCAGAATAGTTTCAGTTTTTTCAAAGTCCAACACATTTGGTGTTTTGCAAGACTTTACGTGGGGAGATAGAGTGATACATACCTACACTGGTTCAGTACACTGAAGGAATCTGTGGCTACAACCAAACTGTTGTTGTTTGCACATGTGGGTATTAGAGTGTGTGTATGTGTGTGTGTGGGGAGTTTGCGAGGGTTGGAGGGGGGTAAGAACCATGCTTACTTCCAAGATGGGGAAGGTGCAATACTCATGAATGATTGAAAAGATGGGATAGTATCTTTGCACACAATCCCTAAAGGAAAACTTATTTAGTTCCAGAGCCTGTGATCTATTACAATTTCTAGGAGGCTCCCAATAAATCCTAGATAGTGAATGAATCCAGTCTGTGTCTTTTGAGTTTTCATGAGTTTCCTCTCCTGGATAAGATCAGATAAAGGTAAAGATTCTTCATATCACATACCTTGACTCCAATTCCAAATAATCCACATGTCTAAGATATAACTCACTGCCTTTTTTTTTTCAAAACCTGATCCTCCTCCAGCCTTCTCTGGAACACCACCATACTCCCAGGTACTCAAGCTAGTAGCCTCAGACTATTGGATAGAAGGCTGTATGTGGACTCAGAAAGATCTGAATTCGAATCCTACCTCAGGCACTTATTAGTTGCCTGACTTACGGCAAGTCACTTAACCTCTCATCTCAGTTTCTTTATCTCTGTATCAGTGGTTCTCAACCTTCCTAATGCCATGACCCTTTAATACTCATATATGGGTGTATCTGCATGTGGGCGGACCCGCCTGGAGATGGATACAGGAGCAGTGTTTCAGTTACTAAGGCCATCAGAAATAAGTGTTTTCTTAGGCAACCCCTGTGAAAGGGTCTTTTGACCCCTAAAGGGGTCGCGACCCATAGGTTGAGAACCACTTATCTGTATAAAGGGGATAATGATAACACACCACAGCTCCTGCCGTAAGGATCAAATGAGACAACATGTAGAGTGAAGGACAGTTAGATGACACATTGGATAGAGCATTGGGCCTGGAATCATGAAGATTCATCTTCTTGAGTTCAAATCTGGTTTCAGACACTTACTAGCTGTGTGATCCTGGGCAGGTCACTTCACCCAGTTTGCCTCAGTTTGCATCAGTAAAAATGATCTGGAGAAGGAAATGGCAAACCACTCCAGTATCTTTGCCAAGAAAACCTCAAATGGGGTAACAGAGTCAGACACGACTGCAGAATAATAACAACACAGACAGTGATTTGCAAACCTTAAAGAACTGTATAAATACTAGTAATAATTCTTCTTCTGCCTCCACCTCTCTTATATCCATCTCCTTCCGCTAATCCTGTAGCTAGGAGTTACCCTAGTTGAAGCCCCCATAATCTTTTTCTTATACTACTGAGATGGGTGCCCAGGTTGAGGTTAAACTATGAATGCCCTGAAGAGCCCATACTGGGGCAGACAGGGAAAGATTGGGAGCTTACATAGTTATGGGAGGGAATGGGGTAGGGCAGGTAGGTGGCCCAGGGTATTTGGAATCAGGAAGACCCAAGTTCAAATCAGACCTCAGACACTAATTATGAAGACCTTGGACAAGTTACTCATGTTTGCCTCAGTTTCCTTATCTGTAAAAGTGAGAATAACAATAGCACCTACCTCTCAAAATTATTGGAAGGGCCAAATGAGATAATATTTGTAATACACTTTGAAAACCTTATAGCACTATATAAATAATAGCTATCAAAATAATTATTCTTACTCTTACCATGCTGGGGACAAGGCTGATGACAGACTCTTGCCGAGAAGGCAGAATGTGACTCATCTTCTCATCCTTTGCTCCTTTGTTTATTACATACTTTTGGTGGCCATGCCACAGCCCTTCAGAGGCTGGGGCTCCCAGTCTGGAGATTTTGCGGCAATGTCTCTGTCATTCCTATAAAGTTCACCATTTTAATCCGTATAGTAGTACTTGTAATGTTAATGGAATATAAGATCTTCCCCACCTGTTAGAAGACCTCATGTGGAACCCATTAAGGGAAGCTTGCTTAGAGGAGGCTTGTTTGTAGGAAGGCTTTCACACCTTTTGCTAATTTCTAATTAGGCACTGAGTCAAGAGAGTTGTAATGCCTTCTGGCTCTGAGAAGTGTGTCTACACACACACACACACACACTCTGTCTCCCTCTTCTCCCTTCCCCCTAACCCCCTCCTCTCTCTCTCTCTCTCTCTCTCTCTCTCTCTCTCTCTCTCTCTCTCTCTCTCTCTGTCTCTCTGTCTCTCTGTCTCTCTCTCTCTCTCTCTGCTTTAGGGGCTCACTTATGAGAAGGATCATGTGATTCTCTGGCCAAGATTCTGAGTGGCCATGTCTTCAGAGCTCACCAACTGCTCAGATGTAAAGGCTCTCTCAATTTCAATGTAAAGTGTATAGTTGATTCAGGCAGTCAGACCCCTGTCTGTTGGTCTTTATTTCTCTGCTTATATTTTCTCTGAAGTTCAGGGTGCTGACTTTTCCCTGAACTGGTGAATGTAATTTTAAAAGATTGTTGACCCCTTAAACACCTATTTTTCCTAGTAAAGCAGATCTGAAAACTGTGCCAGCAGCCATCCTGGATATGCCAGTGTGGTTGCTGCTACAGTGTCTCTGAAGAAAGATAACCAATGATGAATTTGCAGATGACTCAAAGGTAGATGGGAATGATAACTAATACAGTAATGACAGAATTGAAATTTTAAAAGATCTCAACAGATTAGCCTGATAGGTTAAAATTAAGAAGATGAAATTTAACAAGGATAGATGTGAATTCCTTGGTTTAGATTAAAAAAAAAAAAAGATCAGCTGCATATATGCAGGGTGGGAAAAAAACTGTTTTAACAGCTGTTTGTGTGAAAAAGACCTGGGGATGTCTAGTCTGGAGAAGAGTATGTGGAAGCTTGTGAGGACTTGAGAGGATTTCAGAATGGTTTCCTGGTAGTTTAAGGGTTATCATATGGAAGAGGAATTAGAGAAACTGCATTGATTGGTCATTGAATGTTCAAAAATCCTTTAGGGTTCTTAAGAATGTTTTAAGATTAGTATTAAAAATTCTTTAAGCAGTCAATAATGGCCCATTTATGTTAAAATGTATTTTTCTTCTGTGACAAGAAGTATATACACATTTTAAGCATTATGGCTTACTTTCTACAATGATTTGGGGCTCTTCGGGGCAGATGTTAGCATTGAAGTTATTGTAAGTATTTAATGAATAAATCTAAAAGATATGATAAGTAGCATATTAAATTACCACAGTGCTTCACAATACTTTTTTTTTTGGTTATTGTTGAAAGTGACTTGCAGAACAAAAAACACTGATAACCTAGCCCAGAACAGGGATTCCTAATCTTTTTTATATTAGGGACCCCTCTGGCAGTCTGGTGAAGCCTATGAAGCTCTTCTCAGAAAAATGTTTTTAAATGAATAAAATAAAATATGTAGAATTACAAAGGGAGTGAGTTATGTTGAAATATGGATATAACATTTTAAAAAATTTTCGTTAGAGTGATATAAGTATTTCTTTATTAACACATTAAGTAACAAGACAATATATCTAAAATAAAGGCAATTTAAAGTTAACATTTTAAAATTTAAAAATTTGTAACTCAAAATTTTGTGGAAATGAATGATGTAAACTAAAAATAAAATAAAAAATAAAAAAAAAGAAAACTAATGGGTCAAACCTTGATAAACTGGACTCTTCTCAGCAATGCACAGCTATAAGACAACTCTACAAGTCTCAGGATGGAAGGAGATACCTACATTCAGAGAAAGATCTAGAAAGAACAGAGTTTAAATGGAGACTGAAGCAACCTACATGCTATCAGTGTGAAGGCTGTTTTTGCTTTAGATTAAATAAGAATATTTAAGTGTGAAGTGGTCTTTGACAAAGTAATGGGCTTATCATGGACCTATTTAGGTTATTTAGGCACTTAATCTCAACAGGCCTCAGTTTTGTTTTTTTTAGCCTTTTGGAGGGGGGAAGGCTGGGCAATTGGGGTTAAGTGACTTGCCCAACATCACACAACTAGTAAGTGTTAAGTGTCTGAGGCTGGATTTAAACTCAGGTCCTCCTGACTCCAGGGCTGGCCACCTAGCTGCCCCTGACCTCAGTTTTTTTATCCATAAAATAAGAGAATTTGACCATTTGGACTGGTTCACTTACAGCTTTAAATCTGGGATCCAGTGAGAGAGAATTGGGGGAGACTGCTTGGAGAGAATATTTTATACATTGTCAGACAAGTTTTCTGATTCATATTTGTTCTTAACTATTTTTCTTTGTCACAATTCAGGGTGGAATCTGGAGGGGGTAGGAAATAACTGCTATAAAGACAAAAGACACCAATAAAGCAAATTTGTTTTTTAAAGAATACAGTGGCTTGCCCAATTACACAATGAACATTGAAGGAAGAAATGTGCTCCGAATAGTAACAGTTATTAACCTTTTACTATATATTATTTCATCGGTGAGTTCTTCACAGGAATAATCAACATAATCAATAGTTACCATATTTATTTACACAGGGAATTCGGGAAGATCTCTGAGAATAGAATTTTCATTACTATGTCACATTTGGACAGAGCTTTGTGGGATCAAAAAAATCTTAAATCGTAAAGTGAATGAATATTTGGAGGCAACAAGGGCATGGAGCCATCTCTGTTCGGCATCTTAATCCAGTCAATCCGCCACTACCATTTAGCACTAAGTTCTTATCTTACTTCAAATAGCATCTTTGAAGTTTTTGTTAATACCCCGAACTATTTAAATATTACTTTCTTTGAAGGAACATAGCACTTCTTTGCTCTCATTTAAACATGCATTTGTTTTTAGAGTTCCAATTTTTTGTACCATTTTCATTTGAAGTATTTTTTAAAAGACCTCTTCTTTCCAATAATAAGATATCTTATTATTAGAAGTAACATCTTCTTTCTTACAGACCCCAAGGCTTGTCTTCTATCTATTATCTACCTTGCCATGCTGGGTAGTCTCTTAAATTAAAAAAATTCTCCTTTTATTATTATAAACTTGGCAAATATCAACAAACATGAACATTTCTCCATGTAAAGAATAGAGAGACAGATAGACATGTATATACACACATATGTATACATATTTTTATATCTTACTTTTAATTACTGCAGCAGAAGAAAAATATGTTTTAAGGATTTAATTTTGCATTCCCTTTTCATTTTACAAGAAACTTTGCCCTCTGAATAGAGCAAGAACACAGACATAAACAGTCTGCTAGGAAACATCCTCCATCTGATGGTAGCATTATTAACACTGAACACAGACCTCATCAAACCACATCAATGATGTGGGTATAGATAAGACATGACTGTTGATGCTCTGGCCCTCCCTTTTCAATCTCTACTTCCTGAGTGGAGTGGCTTTCTATCTACACTTAGTTGTATTGATACAGTTGTGTCCCATTAATAAGTATGTTCAGTGGGGCAATTTACAGCTGTCTACCATCTCCTCTTCCTAAAAGCCCTTCCATCTCCCTCCTTCCCCTTTCTGTTCTTCCACTTCATAGGCAATTAATTTTAATGCTATTTTTCAAGTACTAGAAATTAAATGGGATAGTCTGGAAGGAATTATATTTCTTTGTGAAATAGTATTTGTTGTCTTTTTCTTTTTTATTTATTTATTTCTATTTTTAAAAAAATTTTTATTTTAGTTTGCATCATTCATTTCCACAAGATTTTGAGTTACATATTTTCTCCCCTTCTTTCCCCTACCCACCACCCAAAAACAGCCATCCCAGTGTGTCCCCCTTCCCCCTGTCTATTCTCTCCTATGTCTTCCCCCCTCACCCCTCTGACTTTTCAGTAGGG
>CM053592.1:34876827-34897775 GCA_028646515.1 Pseudochirops corinnae | reverse complement strand
ATATATATACTATTATTATTATTATTATTATTATTATTATTATTATTATTATTATTATTAACTACATCCAACTGAGACTTAGGATACACAGGCACTGTGGTAGGGAGATCTATCCTGCCCTACTGGAAAGTCAGAGGGGTGATGGGGGAGGACATAGGAGAGAATAGATTGGGGGAGGGGTTATACAATGGGATGGCTGTTTTGGGGTGGTGGGTAGGGGAAAGATGGGGAGAAAATAAAAAAAAATCAGATGTTGTAGATGTAATTGAGAGAGCTGTTTCTTTGAAATTGCAGTCCCCTTTAATCCTATTCCATTCCCCTTAGGAAAGTTTTTCTTCTAAATAAATGTGACAATGAGAGTAGATTTTCATCTAATGGTCATGAAATATTATCCCCAACGTAGGACACAATTTATGAAACCGTTGTCATCATCAAGGTGCATACATAAGAGATATGTATGTGTATGAAATGGTACCCACAAGGCTACTGTGTTTGCCACAGTTTTGGTTAATCTTGTTTTGAGAGCTAATTACCTGCAGCAGTTAAATAATAATAATATTTTCTAAATAAAATTGAAGCTATTTCTCTCATTCTGTAATTATTATTTAGATGAAATAGTTACTTCCTCCTCTTCTAGCATCCATTAGTCATAGATTCCCATTTAAAAAATCCAGGTTGGATTTTACTATTCTTTCAAGCTTGATTTTTGTTGTTCTTCACACATGACTCTGTACCTCCCATCTTTGAGCCTTTGAACTGTCCATCCCCCATGCCTCAAACACCCCTTTTCCTCATAGAATCCAGTCTGTCCTTCAAGACTAAGTTCACTGATCACCTTCTATGTGAAACTGTTCTTGTTCCCCCCAAGTTCCAGTGCTTTCCCTCTCTCCCTTCCTAACTACTTATCATTAACTTTTATTTATTTTCTATTTCTTCTGCGTATACTTATATATACTCATGTTATCTCTTCTGATAAATGAAAGTGAATAAAGGTTGTTTCATTCTTTGCCTTTAAACACCTAGTTCAGTAGCACATTAGTAAGACTTCAATAAATGCTTGTTGTTGATTGAAAAAATTATAAACGTGGGTAACTTTCTTATTTGTGTGATGAACCTTCTCTCTTATATGTTATACTCATTAGTATTAAGGGCAAACATTTATGAATGCTGCCTTTTCTCTTAGCCCTTCAATTTGTCTTATCTTTTCTATTCCATGCTCTCTTTTTCTTTCTTTATATTTCTAATATTTTTCATGCCCCTTTTCTATTGCTTCTCCTTGTCCTGACCTCCTCCTTCTAACCTCCAGTATTATCCAGGTTATTCTGACAGAAGTCAAGTTTTAAGACCTTTCCTCTTCTTGGGGGCACTTGGGAATTGGGGTGGGCAGGCAGTACCAGGAATAGCAATGGTGTTGGAGCCTGGGAATCCTTTGGGACTTAGTCATGTGAATTAAGGGGTGTCCTGGCTCACCCAGTGTCAGTGGGTGGGATGGAAAGAGAAGCTTTGCCATTTGTTTCTTTTATTATCTTTGAATAGCACTGATGAAGATGCATCAGGGAGATATAACTTATTTGATTCAGCTTAATGTTCCCAAGTATCCTAATTTTATGTGACATGGGAGAAAGCACATTTATTTGCTCTTTTCCCAAGAGATATATTAGTAAAGTAGAAATGCATTAACATTTGAGAAAAGGCAGTTTGTTGCTCTAAGGGTTGCTTAAGCTCCAAGGCATTGTGATTGTTGCAAGTTACTTATGGATTTCCACTGCAATCTAAGCATGAGGAAGAGTATTTGTTTGTAGGGAGTGGTGCTCAGGAAGGGCATGATCAAGGTTAATGTGGTTGAAGGAGAAGGTGTTTGTTTTGGCATTGTCTCCCTATGCAGGATATAGACATCTTATTTAAATGTTACAGCTAGAGTCAATGGCCAATCAATGGAGGAATTGTCATATAGAAAGATCCTGAACCACACAGGGAAGTCTTGGGACAAAGTAGGAGCCAAAGTCAAGAAGCAGCAAGAGACAGGGCTAATTTGTAGAGGAGTGAACCTGAATACTTCATTACTACTGTGAATTATGAAGACTGTATATCTGGGGCAAGGGGGTGAACTTCCTTTTGCAGAGGAGGAATGCTCTATCACAGGATAATGCTACAAGTGTAGAGGACTATATAGTTCCATGAAGGAAGGCTGTGTAAATGAATGGAGAGGTGTTTGATTAAATTTAATGTGCCTCTTCAAAGACTATGATAATATTTTTGTGCTTTTCCCTTCAATGGGGTCTCATTCTAAGGGTAGATTTTCACAATAACCTGGATGTGAAATTATGGAATGAATGATTAACTTACTGATAGAAATTCTGGAATCTTGGGAATTTCCTGGGGGAACTGGAAGTGCTCTGGAGAGAGAATGATAATTCTCCTGACTTTTTATAAGTTTGGCCATGAGTTGTCTCTTTTTTGGGTTTTGTTTGTTGAATTAAATAAAGCCTGTCCTCTATTTAATGTATTGTTAGCCCCAGTGCTTGCGTAGGAGCTGAAAGTCCTTCTATCTTTTCTGTAAAGACTTAGATATGAGTTACATTCTGATGTTCCTGGGGAAAATCTTGGTAGAGTACATAAGTTAAAAAGAGTCATTTCTGAGACAACCTGTCTTAGTAACAATATCTACCATGGTTCCCCACCTCCTGCTATGTAGTTCAGTCTAGTTATTTCATAAAAGGGAAGGAAAATGTCCCGGAGACTTGATTGGCCCAGGAAGCTAAGGTTTTAAGCCTTACCCATAGCTTTCCTGTGTCCTCAGGCTATGTTGATGTGGTTTCCTAGTTTTCTAATGGCACAAAAAGAGCTGCCTATGTTGAGTTGGGGCCCTTAGATTTGGGAGATATACCAAGGCTGAGTGAATTTGCCCTATTGACCAGGTGTGTTTCTATATGGAGACAAGGAAGTCAGCTATTTCTTTCTGACATAAATGTTATATCCTTACTATGCTATAGCTAAATAACTGTGGAATGACCTGTGAATTTCTTATTTCACTTCAGTGTTGACCAGAGAATTGGCCTGGGTCAGGCTCCATCCAGAACATTTGGCATAACCAGTAGGTAGAACATAATGGCATCATGTTTTCTTTTTTTTTTCTTTTTTTTTAATCTTTAAAAAAATTAACTTGTTTATTTTCTTGTTTATGTCATTCATTTCCACGAGATTTTGAATTACATATTTTCTCCCCATTGGCATCATACTTTCCATCATGGTTTGTTGAAAGGGAGAGATGCAAATTCATAGGTGATCAGATGGCCAGATATGGCACCATGGCAGCTTCCCATGGCAAGAGTCCTTCTGATTATGTATGAAAAGTCATCTCAGTAGAGATGGTGCAGAGCTATTGAGTGATGGATGGCTAGAGGACGCTAAAGAAAATAACTTGTTTAAAGAAAACGACACATTGACTGTTATATGGTTATTGCGGACTGTCCTGGAAAAGCTGAATTGCCAGCTGACCAGATGTTACAAGTTATTTGGCCCAACATGTTTTGTGGGTAGAAACAGAGTTGCTGGTTTTGAAGCACCACAAGGGGCAGCTGTTGTATCTGGAGAGATCATGAGTGAAAGGGTTGGTGTTGGTGGTGCAGGAAACAACAGTCCTAACCAATAGGTCAGGCAGGAACTGACAGGCTGCAGGTGGGAAGTATAATCTCTGAACCAGAGGTTTCACTGGAAAATATTAGCTAACATTTAGATAGTGTTTAACTGTGCTAAGTGTTTATACATATTATCTATCTCATTTCATCCTCACAACAACCCTAGGAGGTAGGTACTGCTAGCCCCAGTTTACATATGAGGAAACTAAGGCAAACAGAGCTTAAATAAGTTGTCCAGAGTCACACAGCTAGGAAGTATCTGAAGCTGGATTTGAACTCAGGTCTTCTTGACTCTAGTCCTAGAACTCTCTCCCCTGTGCCACCTAGCTACCTAGTGTTATGAGATATGAGATTGAGAAGAAGTGTGGATGGCACTTGGGAACAAGAGGAAAGAAAATAGGGGGTTTATCCTATTACTACATCCCCCTTACCCCCACCCCCAACCTAGAGTGATTTCCTCCAGTGGGAGCAGAAGATGGGTAAGCTTTCACCCCAAGGGACTGGGAAAGTTGCAATAAAAACTTAAAACAGGAAACTGATGATTTATTGGAACAATGACAGCTGAGGGTCTGATTATGTGCAGCTGCTCCCTATAGCAGGGAAGGGTCTTAACTGGGACAGGGTTAAGTTTCCAGAGCCAATGAAATCAGAAACTCCAAATGGAGACCATCTTTTGCCCCTTTTTAGGTATCTAAGAAGGGAAGTTGTGTCTACATGGACTCATAAAGATGGATTCCTGTTGTAATTAGTGACCTGATGGGCTGGGGATGGGGTAAAGTTCCTAGAGGAAATGGATTTGATATAGTGGGTCTTTTTGGTCCTTTCATGGCTTACCCCTCCCTATGGCCAGTTTATCTTTAGCTGTGGATTTCCCCCATCACATGATTATATAGGCGTGGACAGATCAATGGGAAAAATTTGAACAGGGAGCAGGACAACAGTAGCTGGGGTAAATGCAGCTATTAGTGCAAATCAGAGCTCTGTGGATGGCAGGTGATGGTATGGGAAGACAATGATGCTCCTGGAGGGAGCTTAAGTGGAGTATAGTTTCTGAAGCACAGAGTTGATAAGAAAGCAATCTCCAGCTTGTGGGGATGGTAGTAAAACTGTACCAAGAAATTCCCAGGCTTTGGACCCTACGGGCCGTTCAGAGCCACCCAAATCCAAAGCACCTCCAGTAGGGTCCCTGCCCCATCTGGATAAAAGGGGCTACTGGACACTGACAGTCAGGCTATCATACTCCCAATGGGCCCATTGGGCACTCCAGTTTCCACAAGGGGTCTGAAGGCAGTGTTAGAGAGGGCAGACCATTGAGGGAAGAGTATCATGAGGGAGTTTGTATTCATACAAACACCTATTGTGGTTGTGACCTATTGTGGTTAAGGCCGAATGAAACCCTTAGAATTGCCCCATCCATCCCATGTAGTTAATACCAAACAATATTGGGTCTTCAGGGATGTGAAAGATACGTCTTCTTTAGTGATATAGATGAAGGAGGCTGGAGTACTTTGCTATACCAGCTTCCTTTATAACAACCCTGGGTGGCCAGGAGGAAGATAGGATGTCAAGGCTTATAGTGGACTACAGGGACCTGAACGACGCGTCCTGCCCATTGCTGCAACTGTTTCTGAAGCTGTGGTGGAACAGGGAGCTCAGGCCCAGGGTGAGTGGGCTATCAGTCTTACCAGTGCTTTTTTCCCCTCTATTCTTAAGATTGATTCTAGTCAAAAGCAGTTTGCTGTCACCTGGGAAGAAGTTCACTATATCTTCATTGTATTATCTTAGAGCTACCTAAACTCACACTAATTTTGATAGACAGTGACCTAAAAGAGGCTTTCCTTCTGCATAGTATTGATATATTACACAGATGACATAATGTTGACCAAGATGGACAAGGCCACAGTGTCTGAAAATCCTTGATCAGATAGGTAGTAGCCTATATGAGGCGAAAAGGGTGGGAAATTACCCTAAGAAAATCCAGGGAGAGAAGTTTCTGGGAATATGGCAGAGTAAGTCAGAAAATTCCAAGTTCTCCAGATTTCCTTCACAAATAAGACAAAATAGCACCTCAGGGCAGATGTAGAGTGATAAAAATGAACGAGAGCTGGAGCAGAACAATAGTTCTTCTGGGACAACTGAAGAAGGTTGGCTATGTCTGTTGGACTTGTGGCTACTGGGGTTGGGAGGTAGCCTTGGCATCTGCCTCTGGGACAGTGTGGGGAGTTGGGCACCTGAGCAGGGGAAGATTGAGGGAATCTCTGCTGATAAGGGACATCAGGTTTAGCAGTGCTGCCAAGAGCACTGGGAGAGAAGGAACCAATATACACTTGGTGAGTACAGAAGCAGTGGGGCAAAGACACGGCTGACTGTGGGCACTTACAGAAGGGTGGAATTCTTGGTCAGGCCAGAGGGGAGAACTGAAGGGGTTCTCAGGCCAGAGGCATCATCCCTGTTACCTCAGGACTAGAAGTGATTATGACAATAAGCTTCTACAAATTAAAAAAAATGAGCAGGCTAAGGAGAAAGAGCCCAACCACAGAAAGTTACTATGGGAATAGGGAACTGGAGTTCATCTTCAGAGGAGGGTATTGAAGCAAAAAATCCTCTCCTACTCCAGTGCCTACTCCAAAGAGTAATGTCAGATGGTCACCTGTCCGAAAATATTCACAGAAGAACTTCAAAAGACTTTAAAAATCAAATGAGAGAGACTGAGGAAATTTTTTTTTAAATGACCCAAGAAAAACAAAAAGATTATGAAAAGAAAGTCAACCAACTAGGAAAGAAGATCCAGAATCTTAAGGAAGAAAATGACACCTTGAAAATTATTGGGCCAGGGGGAGCCAATGAAGCTATAAGAGACCAAGAATAACAAAACAAAATATAAAGAATGTAAAAATAGAAGAGAAAGTGAAACATCTAATAAGAAAAACAATTGATCTGGATAACAGATCAAGAAGAGAAAACAAGAATAATTAGACTACTTGAAAGTTACAATCAAAAAGTAATCTTGATACAACAATACAAGATATAATTAAAGAAAATTGTCCTGAAGTGTTAGAACAAGAGGGGAAGGTAGATATAAAATAAATCCACTGTTTATCACCTGAGATTGAATGAGGAAAACTTACAGGAATATCATAGTCAAATTCCGAACTCCCCAGCTCTAAGAAGAAAATATTATGAACAATAAGAAAAAAAATTGTGGCAGAGGCATAATTAGAATCATATAAGACCTAGCTGCAGCAACATTAAAGTCTACAAGTCTTGGTACACTATATATCAGAGAGCAAAAGAACTGGGATTGTGGATAAAAATATCATGCCCAGCAAAGTTAAGCATAATCCTGAATGAAAAAAAGTGGACATTTAATGAATTGTCTGATTTTCAGGATTTTGTTACAAAAAAACCTGAAATCAATAGAGAATTTGACGTACAAGATCTGAGAAAAATATAAGGTAAACATCAATGACTAATTAATTACAAGGGACTCAATAAGGACAAACTACTTTTTATACAAGGAAATGTAAATTGTATGTCTAAGATTGTTATTAGTAATTGGGTAGTTCAAAAGAGAGGTCGGGGTAGACCTGAGTATGGAAAGACTTGTACCTCTGAAGGAAGATGTTATCCACTCTTAGAGAAACAGAGGACAAAATACATAGATGCACATGAATGTATATGTCTATATGTAAGTATGATGGTATCTAAGTATATGTATATTAAGTGTGTGTATGCATGTGTATATATGTGTATATATGTGTATGTATAAATATGTGTATATATGTATGTATGTGTATATATGTGTGTACGTGTATAAATATATTCTCAATTAATTGTAGCCTTCTTGAGGGAAGGGGGGAAGGGGGGAAGGGGAAAAAAAGAACAAAGTAAAAAGTGCACAGCCGAGAACAAAAGAAAATTTACAAGCAAGCAAAGAAAAGATAACAGCTCAGAATAAAATGTGTAGTTATTATATAGGCTTTTTTGAAATGGAAATTTATTGCTGTATATTTTGAATCCTCTCTTATGTACCGCTGTGCACATGGCAATGCTTTTTTTCCCTTTTGTATTTAAGTTTAAAATAAATTGATTTTTATAAAGCATATAATAATAATAAAAAAGAAAACCCAGGATCCAGCTGGTTCAGTCAAGTTTGAGGGAGTATAGTGGATGAGGAGAACATATATAATTTTGAACATAGTTCAGAATAAATAAACTATTGACACATGCTTATTCACAATCTAAAAAGGAAGGTCAGATGCTTATTGGGGTTTTAGGGATTTTTTTTTTGGCTTCTCAAGAGCACACATTCCCAGCTGGAGATTTTGCTTTGAGATTGCTGGCCCCAATTTACTGTCACATCTTTTCAAATGGAGCCCAGGCTAGACTACGGCCCTGGAAAACTTAAAGTGGTTCATCTAGCAGTTTTCTGGATCCTTTTGCAGTCAGTTTTTTAATGTCACTGTCCATAAAGACCTGGATGAGTAAAGCCTTTGGCAGGCACCTGGTTGTGGGGAACTGTAAGGGGAAGAGAAGGGAATAAGCTTTTACATAGCGTCTACTATGTGCCAACACTGTGCTAAGAACTTTTTACAAATACTATCTTATTTGATCTTCCTTTTTCTTTCTTTCTTTTTTTTAGATGGGGGAAGGCAAGGCAATTGGGGTTAAGTGACTTGTCCAAGATCACACAGCTAGTTAAGTGTCAAGTGTCTGAGATGGGATTTGAACTCAGGTCCTCCTGACTCTAGGACCGGTGCTCTATTCACTGTGCCACCTGGCTGTGCCATATCTTATTTGATCTTTACAACAACCCTGAGAAATAGCTGCTGTTATTATCCCCATGTTGCAGTGGAGGAAACTAGGGCAAAGTTTCAGTGACTTGCCCAAGGACATGCAGGTAGTAAGGGTCTGAGGTGGGATTTGAACTGAGGTCTTCCTCATGCCAGATCCAGCACTCTAGCTGCTGAGCCACCTTGAAGCAGCCACTTCTATGCCAGTTTTGAAAAGTAGCTGTTTGCCCTTCCTTGCCTGTTGCCCTAGTTATTACCAAACAGATGATGCAGGTCATACAGTCACCCTTAATCCAGAGTTTCCTATTATTAGTTGGGTGATGCAAGATGGCCTTTCTAACAAGACTCTTAGGGCACCAGAGACATCTATTGCTAAATGGGAATGGTACATTTAAGCTCACACTCTCCTTTGTCCCTTGTTTTTGAGTGCCCCTCACAAACAGGATATGGTATTTCCAATAAATGCCTTGAATCTCTGTGTCCTCTGTGACCTCCTGATGAACACTGTTGCCACTAGTTTATTGTTAGAACTTCCATGGCCATTAATCTAGTAATGGGGTACCTGATAAGTCTACACAGCGGGCTAAGTTGTGGGCAGCATGGCTGGAGCGTCAGAAGACCCTGAGGGACAGGTCAGCTAAGATCCTCTCCTTCCATGCCTCTGGTGCTTTGGCTGTGGGACTCTCATGAAGGCACAAAAAGACCTGCTCAAGTGGAGTAAGGGCCCTATAGATTTGGGAGATGCTTCAAGGTGGTGAGGTCACCACACCCTGCTCTGCTGACTGGACATTACTTTAGGGAGATGAAGGGGAGTGTACTCTTATTGAGTACTCTTTCTCTGTTATGATTAAGACTGTAGACCCAAATTTCCAGGGGTCTGGCCTATGACCAGCCAATGATTCACCCCCAAGATTAAAGCCTGAGGTGAGGTAATACTGATATCTTGTCATTATCTTAAAGCTAGGATTACTGGTTCTAACTACCCACAAAGGAATCAAGACCTAAGCTTTTTCTTGCTTTTCTTTTGAGCAAATTCTGTTATTTAATTCATAGGTATGTAATGATGGCTTTTCTAATTTGTTTTACAACATGCTTTCTGTTTAACCTAAGTCAAAGTGGGATAAGCAAAAACAGGAAAGATGATACCTTGTCTCAAAAAGAGACTGTCCTTTCCTCCAAGACACAGCTGGGCTTCCTCCAAGCCCTCAGGTGTCAGAAAAACTTACTTCCCATTATGCACTTTCTATTATGGGAAATCCTTTTCCCATTGATTAGATAGGGATTGAGAACTGTTTCTGCTAAATTGCATATTGTTACTTAATTAATAAAATTCAATAAATTATCCCCAGACCTCATTCCTCTTCTTTCCCATGTTATTTTAATTTCTAGGGTCTTCCAATCCTCACTTTCTCTTTTTTTCCTAACTTATTATAGCTCCTCTGTATGACCAGCTGAATCCATTTACAGATATGGGAGGCCAGGGGAAGTAAAGTGTTTTTTTGATGATTGAATTTATGAGTATAAACTATGGGGTGAACAAATATAGGGAATTTCTTATGGAGTGAGTGGTTATGGGGAAGGATGTGAGGAGAAAAGGGAAGAATAATAGAAAAGGTTTCTCCCCTCCCTTTTTTGGGGGAGAATTGGGAGGGAGAATGCTGCCCCTTGCCTCCCACAAGCTGTCACCAGCTTTCAACAATTCCTCCTCAAGATCATGAGAAGAGCCAGGCAGAAAGATCAAGAGGTCTCATTTTCCAATTCATCCTTCCTAGGTCCTTAAAAAAAAAAATTACACAGAATAGTGAATCAGGAAAATACATTAGCACGATAGAGACAGGCAGGGATCAGGAAGAAGGTAATCAGCGTCTCCCACATAAAGAGGAAACCTGGTAGAGAATACAAACTCTCAGGCTTTGCTTCCTTTATCAAAAGACTTTGGCTGAGAGGCAAATTGACTCTATGACACCCTGAAATACTGACAGTGTGTCGGTTATGGAGTCAGCATGACGGGGAGAGGAAGAAGAAGAAGAGGGAAAGAGGAGAAAATTGAGGAAGGGAAAGAGAAAGGGGGAAAGAAGAGAAGGTGGATAGAGAAAGAATGGAGAGGAAGAAGGGGGAAGACGAAGAAGAAATGGAGAGAAGAGAAAGGGGAGGAGAAAAAGGTGGGAAACGTCGGTCCGATTGGAAAGTTAGAAGTGGAAATGAGAGTTAGACCACTCTTAGACACCCCTTTTTCCTTCTGGAGATCAGCACCCCATTTCTTCTCGTGATAAACAGATTGCCCCGAGGCTGCTTGAATCTCAGAAACCAGAGTTCCTGACTTTTTCCGTCAGTCCATTGCCTCCAGACCCCGGCTATCCCTTCTCGCCTCCTTTCACTCGGTTTCCAGCCCCCAAGGGCACCTACCAAGAAAGTGAGAGTATTGGAGAGAGTGAGGGGAATTTCTCTTTAGGGCGGGGCTGCTCTCTTAAATTCTTCTCCAATCTGAACAGCCGCTTGGTATATTTGCATATATTATGCTAATACGCAGACCGCCTTCTTTCCGAATCCCCCCAGCTCCTGGGAGGTCTCTATGGCTGGGGGTGGGAAGTGGTGGGGGGACGGCGGGTGTACCAGGCAAAGGTGAATAAATTATGCTGATGAGGTGGGGGTTCCGCTGCAGGGGGAGGCGGGGGAGTGAGAGCGCTCAGCAGCAGCGCAGCAGCAGCGATCCCTGCTGGGGTACGGTATAGAGAGAGTTTAGCGAAGGGGGGGCGTTCTGTGGTTCTAGCGCGCGCGCACACGCACACACACGCACACACACACACACACGCACACACACACACAGGCACACACACACACACACTCTGAAGGATATTTAAGGCTCACACACGGGGAGCTGCAGACAGTCGGGTAACAGCTCCTTCAGTCTCACGACCAGCGTTCGTTTTGGGGGGGCCATTTCCCTTCTTTCCTTATCCACCCTCCTCTCCTTTTCGCTACCCTGATTTTATTTGACTTCTTTTTGCGTTTGCTTCCCCCCACCCTTTCTTCTCTACTTTTTTTCTTTCTCCTTTTTTGCCTTGAGCTGAATCAGAGGAGGAAAACACACAGCCCAGCGTGTGTTGAAAAAAACAAAAAAAGCGCCAGTTAATAATAAAAAATTGAGAAAAAGCCTCGCAACAGGTTGAGGTGGTCATTATAGGCTGCGAGCTAGCGCCGGGTGTCTTCCGGGCACTCCTCACTCCCCAGGCGCCGGGACTCCTGCAGTCCCTGGTGGCCAGCTCCGCTGCTGGCCACTCTCGAGACACTGTGGCCAAGGGGTACTTGGAGTGGACCAGGAGATCCGGCGGGACTTGGTCTCCTTTAGAATATCTCCTCCCGCCGCAGCCCCCTCCTGCCGGGGCTGAGAGTGCTTTTGGCTCACTGCTGGGTGGGGTGAGCTAGGAAGAGGATGCAGTTTCTGGGCTCTGAGACAATCTGAGCTGAGGACCATTTATTCTCCTCTCCCTGCCTCTGTGGTTCGGCAAACTAGAGCTGCAAACTCGACTTGAACTTTGGCGGAACCCACCCTTTGCCCTTTTATTTTATTTTTCCCTTCTTTCTCATTTTCATATTACTCGTGGAGGTCCGAGGGTCGGAGTGAAAAATCAGACGGACAAAAACCCCCCACCATCATGCTGGGGAAGAACCAAGTAGGGAAGGGAGGACCTGATGGGGCCGAGAAGCCCACCTCCTCTGCGGGACAGCGCTGCCTTAAGACTTTGGCCCCTTGCTCCTTGCTGCCGGCTGTGGTGTCCGCGATGTGCGTGATTGCCTGCCTATATCTGGGGATGAAAACCAACGACCTACAGGCAAGGATCTCGGCCATCGAGGCAGCCAAAGGGGAACTTCCTTATCAGCTCCTGCCGGCTTCCTTGGATCGACTGGAAACAATGATGCAAGAGAAAATGGAACGACTTTTGGCTCAGGTGTGGTGGCAGCCTTGGTGGTGCGGGGATGTACGTCTAGCTCTAACTAGCATGTAGCATGTACGTGTGTGCGTTTGTCTAGGCAGGACCTAGTCTAGAAATCCTAGTGTGTAACGTTATGTACATAAGTATCTGTGGTTCATTCAGTCACCGGAGCTAATGTATGCATGGGTAGGCGTGAGAGGGGAGTCTGAAAGTGCCCATGGTTGGCTCTTGCTTTTTGATTTAGTCATTCAGACTAAAATACATTTCTCTTCTCCCAGATATATGAGAGTTATTCCATTCAGAGATCATATCTGTACATTCCAATGGCAGTTCAATCCAAGAAAGATTTAGGTGTTAATAAATGTTAATATTTCCTTTAAAAAAAGGAAATTTCCTCATGGTTCTATCATAAAATATGCCAAATGTCTTATGCTTAGTGCTCTTAAAGAAAAACAAACAAACAAAACGTGTGTGTGTTTAAGGGTCCTAATACTGGAGAATTTTATGGCTGCAGAAGCCTTTGAGTTGATATCTGAAAAAATAACAAAACAAAAAAACTAAAATCAAACTTCTAGTTTATGGGTACTCTAACTGAGGTTGGTTTCAGAACCTTGGGAGGTTTCTGGGATCTGTTCTCTGCAATAGAGAGAGTCTTCTTAATCCTCAGCACTCTGCTGCTAAACACCTCAAAGCAGTTGACCTTCAGATAGAAAATATTGCCTGTTTCTTCATCATGTGTTTTTCCCAGAGGACTGTAACATCTTGGTGCCAGGCTCTGTCTGGCGACTGCACATGCAGGAGGTGGGGGGATGGGATAGGACCGATGGAATAGGAGTCCAGCAGCCTTGATAACATTTTAATTGTCATTTTCCTTTTTTAGGGCTGGGTTACTGTTACCTCTTGACTGAAATCCAAGTACAGAAGTTAACAGTTATGCAGGCTATCAAATAGTGGCAAATCCCCCTTGAGCCCAATGGGCGGCCAAATAATTCTATTCATAACAGAACTGTTAAGCTATTGTTAATACCTCTTCTTTTCCCTACAGAAATCCTATGAACATTTGGCTAAAGTAAGAATCGCCAGAGAATCACCTCTAGAGTGTAACTGCCCAGCAGGTAAAATGAAACGATTTAACAATCTTTTCTTTGTATCAGAAGACAAAAGAACTCTGCTGTCTGTAAACTGTAACAGTAACATTAATAATGATCAAGAATCCAGAACCAGTAGTTTAACAAAATGAATATGTTCTAGTCAAGAGAATCAAAGCTACAGGTTTATTGTGTTGTATAACTATGTTCACTGTGAGAAAGCAGAGGAGATAAAAATAATCTTCAAGGTAAATACAGGCAAGATGATGCATAAATATAAATTCCATTGAAAAATAGTTTTCAAGTGCATTAACTGGTTTGAGTGCCTATAGTGAAAACGAATATAGGTATTTTTTCAGATTCCTTATTTACCAAGCAGCTAAAGATAAATCAACACAGTTTTCCATTTCTTTCCCATTTTTGGTCACCTTCCCTCAGTTTCCACCCCACATTTTGTTGCTGTTCAGAATGTTTTTCTGTCTCTATTCTAAGGTACAGTCATGACACAAGACTACAATGAAGGTCCGTTTTGTGTCTTGTGGCTCCCTGTTAAAAGCTGTTGCTTTCCAGATGTATGGCTAAGAGGTGTTTTAGAGATCTACATCATTTTTCTGTGACTTTCTGGTTTTCTGTGTTTGTAACCTTTCTGTTCCCTACACTTCTGTGGGAAGGTATCTAGGTTTAGTACAGTAAGAAGGAAAAATGAAAGAAACAAACAGCTATCTTAAATTAGGTAACAATACAGTGTTAATTTGCAATAGACTTCCTAGGCTGTGAAGATATTTTTAGCCCTCTTAACTGCTTCATACACATGAATGTGGCCCTTGGAAAAATCCTAGTGGAGATCTACTGATGTAAACCATTCATGAGTCCCACAGGACTTGTTTTTTCACCTTTAAAAGATGCTTGCTAATGCATTCATTCATAAGCATTTCATTCTGCATCAGTCATGCAAAATTCAATCTTTCACACCTTCTAGAGTCTCTAGGACCTTTGAGACTGATCACTTGTAGAGAGGGAAAAATTATTGCTTGAATTTTTCCATATTCTAAGTTACCCTCTTTCAAATGACTACTTATATGTAGACTACTTACAAATGAATACTTATTATACACTTTCTGATGTTTAATTCCATCATATTCTGGGGAAGTGACAGAAGGCACAGGCTTTAGAGCTGAAGAATGCCATCAGGATTCTAGTCCAGTTTTCTCATTTTACAAATGAGGAAACTGAGGGTGAGGGAAATTGAATGACTCACCAAAGGGCTCACAGATCGTAAGGAAAAGAGACAGGATCAAAAATAAGTCCAAATCCAGTGGAATTTCCTGTACACCATGATGATTCTTAAAATTTTATGGTTGTGTTTCTCAAATACTTCATTGGCTATGACGGGCATGGATCTGTCTCTAAAAACGAATCCTTTCATTTGGACGAGTCATGTACTCTGAAAAACAAAGAGTTAAGACTGGACCTTTGTCAACCAATCTTAGTTATTTTATGTTGGAGTAGACTTCAGAAGTCAGATATTCAAGGAAGGCACTTTCTTAGCATAGGGATTAATTCACAACAAACTCATCAGCCTAGAGGGATTACTGAAATTCCCGGTGACAGTTGGTATAGGACTTTACTGATCATACTACTTACAGTTCAGCTCTTTCTGTGTTTAGGAATCCTAGGAGCCATGTGAAAAGTGTACAACATTCCTGTAAGAATAGTTTTATTAATTAGTTTTTTATGTACAATGACAATATTTTAAAATTGAGGACATGACAGTACCAATTGCATCTTGGGTTTCTCCAAAACTCTCCATATTTCTCATGGCTTACTATTGCATGGATATTGAAGTCTAGGACATAATTCTAAAGATAGAAATATGTGAGGAAGGCCATTCAGTTGAGTTTATATTATGTCATCCCAAGACAGCAAAGTGAGCAACTTTCTTCCTTAACATTTGTTAACTGAATAAATGAACTGCCACAGTACTTTTGATAAATGGTCATTCATTTTCTAGAAACAAGGACCTCTGCTTTCTGCTTTGTGCTTCCTATTCATTGCCAATTTTTGAAGCCTTGCTTCCTTGCTACCACTAGAGCTCCACGTTACATCAGTTTTTACCTGAATATATTTGGGAGGCAAACATCTGGAGCCATACATTGCAGTACACTGCATCAAACAGACTTAAGCTGTAAAATCAGAATGGGACTATTCTCTATCATTTAAAAAAAACCTCACAAAAACACAGCTAAACTTGGAATTCAAATTTAGACAATGTGCATTTTCCCTTATAACTCACTTGCTTATAACAAATAAATGGCATTTTAATATTGGTTAGATTTCTGGTTTCTGAGCTATTTTTTCTACATTTTTTCTCATTGTGATGAAAATATAGGTATTGTCAACATAAAGACATTATGTTGAGAGGTGAGCCAGGAAAACTAATTAATATTAATTATGTTTAATAAGGAGTAGGATGGACAAGAGGATTAGGAGGGGGATTCGGTGCTTCCAAGATTGTTTGGATCTAACCCTGATTGCTCACTGATTGGGTTATTATTCCCCAGTTTTCTCTGTTGGGAGTATGATATGAGTTCCTGTCTTTAACCCAGTAGCCCAAAAGGCAAAGAGCTATGGCCTGACAGAAATAGTGTTATTTTATTAGTGTTCATTTGAAATTATTTTTGAAAGGCTTCAAGCCCAGCAGAATTTGTACAAGAGGGGCTGAGACAAATCTGACAGGTCTGCCAGGTTTAATTTGCAACCAAAACGCACCAGAACAACAAACATTTAGAGAACCTGCCCCAACTGAGGGTGTTGCTAGTTGGAATTTCCTTTTGAATGTATAGATGAAGGTTAGTTCCTTGTGGATATCAAAATTTTTCTCCTGAAGGATTTTTTGCCTAATTGGCAGCTAAACTACCTTTGGCCTTTTAGGTCAAGAATGAAACAGACTACCTAGTAAGGCACATTTGGGGTTTGGTCATGAAACGACAGTGGTTTCCAAGAACTTTATAATTGAGAGGTGTAAATCTGTCTCTCTTTCCAGATAGCAAATATGATTTATAAAAAGAAGTAGCTTAACCATCTGACTTATTTTCTCATTGACTTTCTTGAGCTCAGGAATAACTACCCCTCCCCCACCCACCACCAAATGCTTGCTTTAAAAAAACAAAACCCATACAAACCGAAGCTCTGTTCAGCAGAATGTTTGATTTAGCAGGAGCTGAGCCATGGAAAGGCAGTCAGCTTCCGTGGCTTGGCGTCTGCAGAACTTAACCCTCATAGAATAGTGCATATTGGCTACTTGCTACAGCTGCAAGAATTCTTCTTCTGGACTTTTGCTCAGCATTCTCCAATGTCCTGCATGAGGTATGCATTCACCAGGTGCACTGCCAGGAAGGCATTGCTGTGCCAGCTGATAAGGACCTCTGGCATCAGCAGGCTGGGAGCTAGCCAGCTGCCCAAACACCATTTGGAGCATGAGCCTTACTGTGCTTTCCCTGGAAATAGCTGGTGTTTTTGCTTCGCAGAGAAGCTAGGCAGGAGAGGCAGTGTGGTGTAGTGGGTGGGATGTCAGGAAATCTGGATTGGAATTTTCATTCTACCAAGAACATTATGATTATTCAATGCCACAATTAGTACTATATATAAACAAGTCATTGATCCTCAGTCTCCTCATTTGTAAAATTAAGGAGCTGGGCTTGATGACCTTTTTCCCCCCTTCCATCTGAGTGAGTCTGTAGAGATTATTGATTTTTTTTTAGAGAAAAATAGTATAATCTTATTTATGAATTGTTGATAGCATTGTCTTAGTTCATGATGAAGGGTAACTTGTTTTTTTTTTTTTTAATTTTTTTTTAGCTTGAAATGAATAGTATAGCAATGGTCAGTCACTGAATTACTTTACCTTATTTGGCTGCCTTGCTTTTTTTGTCTGTGTGGGGCAGCATGGATTTATCAATTCATTGGTATAAACAACATTTGTTCTCTCCCCCTCCCTCTCCCCTCTTCTCAATTCCCTCTCTAAGGGAGCTAGACAATTCTTCTACACTAGTTTATGAGCCTTAGAGTTACTAGGGACATTGAGATGTTAAATGATTTGTATAGTGTCATACAGCCAGCTTGTGTCATTGGCTGGACTTGAACCCAGCACTTGCAGATTTTGCAGGGCTATGTCCCTATCCATTAGAATTCTTAATTCCTTAATGTAAATGGTCCTGGATTCCCCTCTTTATATGGAAGCAAAAATATCCTATCCCACTACTTTTTCCCTATCTCTCCTGATCAAAGATCTTAGTTCAAGTCCCAGAGTTGATTAAAATTAATAAACATTTATTAAGCACCTACTCTACTGGGGTCTGATGAGACAATAATACAAAATGATTGCATCTGCCATCGGAGAGTTTATATTCTCTAGGCACTGTAAAATTCTTTCTTTCTTTCTTTCTTTCTTTCTTTCTTTCTTTCTTTCTTTCTTTCTTTCTTTCTTTCTTTCTTTCTTTCTTTCTTTCTTTTCCCCAAGCCCTGGCTTTTCTACCCATTTTGCCTGTTTCATAAACAACCAAACAACAACAACAGAAGTTGAGATTTTTGACTTGGAGTAGGGTTTTAGTCCTGGGAGAATACAGTCAGTGATAACCTAGTGATGGTTTTTTAATACTTATGTATTCTATTGAAGATGATTAACTAACAGATTTAAATCTATAAGGGACACCTAAAGGCAACTAGTCCAATCTCTTATTTCAGAGATGAGGACACTGAAACCAAGGGGACCTTGCTTAAGGTCATGTGCATAGTGAAGTCAACACTCATTAAGTACCTACTTCCATTTTTGCTCGAATTTATTCATCTGATAAGCATTTATTATGTACCAGGCACTACACTAAATCTGAGGCTACACAGAAAAACAAAAATTGGCTCCTGCCTTCTAGGAACTTCTAATGGGAGGACAACATGCAAACAAATAGACAAAAACCAAATCTACTCCACAGTCACTGTTCTTTCTATAGACTTGTTCTATGTCTCCACTGCAGGGCAGCTTAGGTGGCAAAGGTGATAGAACTCTGGGTTTGGGATCAGGCAGACTCATCTTCCTGAGATCAAATCTGGCCTCAAACACTCAGTTAGCTGAATGATTTAATACCATGTGCCTCAGTTTCCTCACCTGTAAAGTGAGCCGGAGAAGGAAATGGCAAACCACTTTAGTATCTTGGCCAAGAAAATCCCAAATGGGGTCATGAAGAGTTGGACCTGACTGAAAAAAGACTGAACATTATCAAATATCTCCACTGAGTGGAGTGAGTGGTATTTGCATTAGTTATGAGGAAGAGCTTTCTCTCAGGGATTTGTAGCTGCTTGTTTCCTTGCTTTTAAAAAAAATCATAATGTAGATAACCATATGCTTGGAAGGGTTTAGAGGAAGTTTGGCCAAAGGTAGGAGGATTTACCAGATAACTTTCAAGGAACTTCTAATTCTAGGAAAACTACTATACATAAAGAGAGAATAATTTTATGTAACTGAGGGAACACATTTGAGTGTAGTGAATCTGAGTGCTTTAGTCCCTTCTTCATTTTAGGGTTGAAAAAACATTACTTCTTAATTTTAAGGGTGTATATCCTCTCCACCATATGTGAAGAACCTTTAATGACCTTGCATTAAATATGTTTTACTTTATCTTATAAAACTTGAGCTTCCCACAAACATGGTTTTCTACTTACGCCATACATTTTTTTTTTAAAACTAGCCACACAATGAATGGAAAGATTGTGTCAAGCAAGGGGGATATTCATGTTAAGATTTTTCAGTTGTGTGATAGCTATGAACAGCCAGAAACAGTTTGTTGAAAGAAGGCAAGTTAAAAATTCGATAAATATTATTTAGATGACAATAGCAGGCATTCCTTTCCTCTTGAAATCTGAATGCCCTCTAACATTCCTGCTAAATTGCTTCTAACCTAACGAGTGTACCAGCTTTGGCATAACATTTTCAGCCAGTCCAGCAGTGACAGCTGGCAAAATGCCCTGTCCCCCAGGGGAACCGGGACAAATTGCTTCTGAGCACTCTTTATTTTTCTTAGCTTCTTTTTCCTCTTTTCTGCTTCTTATTAGGGGGCTACTCCTTGAAACTCTATTTTCTCTTTGTTATCTTAGTAATTTTGTTATTCCATTAGGTGGGTCTTATTTAAGAGGGGAAAAACAAACCTGTTTTAGTTTGTTGTTCTTTCTAGCTCATTTATAGAGCACATAGATGTAAAACTGCTGTCCAGCCCAATTGGGCTGGTGACTGTGGCTGACCAACTGTGCTGAAATATCATGTTAACTGTATTTGATCTCTAGATTTTCCCATTAATTTTGGGATGAATGGAAGGTGTCCCCATCTTCTGTAGGATCTGGAAAATGAACAACCAGTTTTGTAGGGGATACAAGTGAAGAAAATCACATAGAAACAGTTATGTTTGATTGTCCAGAGGGGTGTTACCTCCCAAGGATTACCCCCACTGGATGAATATAAAGGTAATATCAATTCATATTTTCTTTCGTGGAAAACATCCAAAAATGATTCTAAAGCATGTTTTTATCTTAACCTTCCACTTAATAAACATGACTTCTGGTGGTTTGGATGATGGAGAGAGTGGGAAATCCATGGCTGACTTACTCTTAGCTGTGTGCTAGAGTCTAGCAGGTGCCCACTGAACAGAGAAATATCACAGAAGCTTTTTGGGTGACAAAATGAATTCAATTATACACAATTGTTTACTTTTTTTCTAATACAGAAGTCTTCCCCCCCATATGAATTTTTTTTTATAAATTTTTTTTTTTTTGCTTTTTGGAGGGGGGAAGGTAGGGCAATTCTGGTTAAGTGACTTGCCCAAGGCCACAAGGCTAGTTTTGTGTTAAGTGTCTGAGGCCACATTTGAACTCAGGTTCCCCTGACTCCAGGGCTGGTGCTCTATTCACTGTGCCACCTAGATGTTCCACCACACCCCCCCCCCCATTTGAATTTTTAAAAAAGATTATGGCACAGTGAATTCTTAGATGAGGACGGCTGTTATCGTGATCAGAATTGGTTCAGGAACACAAGATTTTCTTTAAATGACTTTTAATTAGCAAGGTTTTGATTTGCATTTTAAAAAATAGGAAAATAGAAAAAAGAGTAAGATGCACAGAGAAATGGAAATCCCTGAAGAATTAAAATAGAATGTTTCAATATTCCAAATGAATGGTTGGTCTATGAGGTGTGTCTGTGTGTGTGTGTGTGTGTGTGTGTGTGTATACGCGCACATACGTATACACATACCCATACCCATATACACATGTGTATGTTATGTAAATATGCACTTATCTATGTACATATGCATCATGTACATAATAATATACTTATGTATGTATAGAATCTGCCTTGTATGATAGACGATTTCTGTTACTTGTACACATTAAAGTAATTCAGAGGGTAGGGTTTGTTGAATGACTGCCACCAGGTGGCAGACACCTTCCTTT
>CM053592.1:34845846-34876327 GCA_028646515.1 Pseudochirops corinnae | reverse complement strand
CTCAAAGTGAGCCCCAAACCAAAACCTCACATCAGGGCGTATATATAGCCTTCTCCTGGCTTAGAGAATGTCACAGCCCTCTAGACCCACTGCCCAATCACAAAGCTACAAGGCATGGGCATTCCTGGAAAACAAGCCTGGCGCCACAGGCTCCACGTGACCACATTCAGCCTATTAGGGAACAGAGTATACTTTCAAACCTGGGAAGGTTCTCAAGAGTCACGTAGCCACATTAGCAAAGGGCCTAGGGGCAGGGAAGATCTTCAGATTCCCATAACAGACCCCAAGGCAGGTAATGGTGCACATTTACACTATTGGCTATTGTTTTCTGATATTCATATCCTTAATGTTCCACATGGTCTTTCAAGTGCTACTTTAGAATTTTTTTTCCCAGTAAGTTTTTGTGTTGTTTACATGGGGGAAATTAATCCTAGCTAGCAGTGAATTTTATTGACAACAAAAGGGAGCCTCTCCTTACAGTACAGATAAAGTCTGTTTAGTTTGTTTAGAAAAGAGTTGGTCTGTTGTTAAAAAAAAATCTGCCAAAAAAGATAAAATGGAACGTACTTTGGTAATTGGCTTTCTTTTGATTAGGTGTGTAGTACTAAAGAATCGTTTGTGTCTCTGTAGTCTGGCTTGGTTAATAAAGTAAACTTTACTGCTCTAGAGAAGAGAGGAGATAAGTTATTTTTGAAAAGTCTCTTTCTAGCCATGGAAAAAGTGTATTTAAGAGCTATTTACTTTCCCAGGGCCCTGGCTTTTTTACAAGAGAGTTAAGCATTGGAGAAAATGATTGTACTCATCTTCTCACTGAAATAAATAGTATTTATGGTCTTTAAAAAAAAAGCAAACATTTGATAATGAAGTATAGAAGGGAAATGACTTTTATAAATCCATATGATCCAAGAAAAGGAAATCCTTTTTTTACAAAGGAGAGGGACTTGTTCATAATGGATTCCTTCTAAAGAAAATTTTGGTAGTAGATATTAAAATTGATGATACATTAAATCACGTATATTATTAATGATTTTTTAGCACAGGCAAGAGGACTAAAAGCAGACACATTTCCAGTTATTACTCGAATGATAGAATGTCACAGCTAGAGGTGACTTGACTGTTCTTTTAGACCAGCCCTTTCATTTTTCAGAAGAATAAACTAAGACCTGAGCAGCTCAGTGGACAGAGTGCTGGGCCTGGAGTCAGAAAGATCTTCAGCTTCAGACACTTCTTAGCTGTGTGACCCTGGGCAAGTCACTTAACTCCGTTTGTCTCAGTTGCTCATCTGCAAAATGAACCGGAGAAGAAAATGGCAAACCGCTTTAATATCTTTGCCAAGAAAACCTCAAATGGGGTCACACAGAGTTGGTTACAACTGAAAAACAAATAAACAACAACAAAACTAAGGCCTAGAGAGGTAGTAAATGGCCTAAGAGCATATAACTAGTTTAGTGCTCCTTAAGAGCTTACTTTTATGGAATATGCAATATTTTGACAGGGTAACTTACTTCTCCCTTAAATTAGACTCTTGCAAATTACATAGTGGAAATTATTTGTTGATGTATAGCAATGTGGAATCATAGGATTGACCTAGAAATCTAGACTTTTATTGGTTTTATGTGAAATAAAACAGGTTTTTCTTTACACATAGAGCTACCATTTATCTAGCACTTTTCAGTCTTGCAAAGAGATGAGCATGTTATCTCATTTGATCTTCACAATAACCCTTTTAGGTTTATTTTATTGATAATATGTTTATATATTTATTTTTATAAATATGTATAATATATAATATATTTATAATATAATAATAAAATATTGTATTATTTTAGAGAGGAATAAATTGGGGTTCAGAGAGGTTACATTATTTGCCCAGCATCAAATATGAAACAGGATTGAACTCAGATCTTCCTGAAAGGTTTCTAATCTAGTATTCTGTCCATTCTCCCGTTTAGCTACCTTGCTAATTTGTACAACTTCTCCCTTCTATCGATAGAGGCATTAATTTCCCACATGGCAGAGATGATAAGTGCATTGAAATTTCTCCAACGAATATTTTGCAAATTCACATATGTCAAAGTTGGAAGACCTCTGAAGTTACCTAGTCAAATACATACAAGTCAAGAAGATTCTTCTGACATCCAAGACTAAATACAGTAAATACAGCTTCCATTTGGCAATTTTTAGTGATGAGGAACTCTTCATCTTCAAATAAAGCCTGTGTCACTTTTTTTGGCCAGCTATAATTATTATTAAGTTATTCCTTATACCAAGTCTAAATCTTCCTCTGTAATTTCTGCTCATTGATCCTGAGGCCAAATAAAATGTTAAATGACCTTTTCTACATGATAGCTTTTCAAGTGCTTGAAGAAATTTATCAAGTGATCCCTAAGTCTTCATTTAACATTACTATTTCCTTCTAACAGGCTTTGGTTTCCAATCCCCTTTTATCTTCTTCATCCTCCTCTTGTTGTGTTTGGCAGTGGTGGTCTCACTATGAGAGAATATATTTATTAGGATCCTATCCTCTTACGTTCTATGGACTGAGTTTCTCTTAATGTATTTAAGGATTGCACTAGCTTTGGGGCTGCCCATATTATCTTACTTACTCACATTGAGCTAGAGGTGTACCCAGAGCTCAAACTCCCTTTTAGATGAATTACTCCTTAGCCATATCTTATTCTTTGTGTACTTTTGCTGTAGATATTTTGAACTTGAATTTCATCTTGGCCAAAAAATCCATTAATTAGTGTCTAGCCTACTAGTGATGAACTTTCAGGTGCTTAGCTAGATTGGTCCTCAGACAGTAGACACAATTAAGTGACTGAGATATACTTTCATTTCAATTCAGCAAACGTGTGCTAAGTACCCCAAATGTGCCAGGCTCTGTCCTAGCCAGGTACTGGGAATGTAAAAATGAAAATGAAACTATCTTTGTTCTCAAAATGATAGGATCTGCTGGCATCACATTTGAAAAGAGTCTTTTTGGTAGCATATTGGCAAATTAATGGTTATTTGATTTATTCTAGGAGGCATTAATAGACTGACTAATAGACTTTAACTAGTATACAAGTAACAAAAATGGAAATATTATTTATCCTGTGATCATTGGATTTTAACTTTGCAGTCATGTTAAAGACTATCCTCCCTGAAGCTAAATTTGCTAAAACAATGGATCCTTTTTTATTAAATGTTATTTTTATTTAATATTAAATATTTATACTTTAGTGTTAAAATGGAATTTTCTGTGTATCATAATAACACTGCATCTTCATCGCTAAACTTATTTTCATAAATAAAATTTTTGAATCAGAAGATTTACATAGAAGAAGAAGAATGGGGGAAATAATAATAAGAGAAACTATATAACACTTTAAGGTTTACGAAGTGTTTTATATACGTTATCTGGGTTGATCCTCACAATAATTCTTTGAGGTAAGTGCTGTTATTATTCCCTTTTAAATTTCAAAGGAGGAAAATGAAGTCGATCGAGCTTAAGTGATTGGTGTAGAGTCGCATGGCTTGCAAGTTCTGAGGCGCCATTTGTATGTAGGCTGATCAGAGGCCAAATCCACCCTTCTTACCCATTGTACCTCATTATACTATTCAAAAAATGACTAGCTGACCATTTTGACCTCCTATTCCTACAATAATTTATCCAAGTTTTATTTTGCTTAGAAATTGAACGAATTGGACTTTATGACTATGGAGTTCCATATTTTTAAAGTATAATTCTTGGCTGTTCCATTATTTTATGTGAAACCCAGTAGAGAATTGATTGATGATAATTCATGATCTGAGTGTTTGGGGTTGTATTTGAAGATCCACATAAAGCACATCTGGGGTACATATATCTTTGTACTTCCATCACTTGTAATTTTTGTTTTTCATGCATTCCAAATGATGAGAGAAATCTCCTTTTCTTTAGATGGCAGGCTTTTGGTGGATGTCCAGATTTTGTGGACATCCTTAAATTGTCACTTTTTATCTAGTTAAAGAGGAAGGGAAGGTAGTCTGGTCAGACTTACTTTCTGCTTTGTCTGTATTATAGCATTGACTTGCCAGAAGTCTCAGATCTCCAGAATGGAGGTAACAATCTCTAGTATGGTTGACCCTAACAACCCATGTATAATATGCTTATATGTATGGTATATATGGGCAGGTAGGTGGCTCATTGGGTAGAGTGCTGGGTGGTGAGTCAGGAAGATGAATCTTCCTGAGTTCAAATCTGAACTCAGACACTTCCAAGTTGTGTGACCCAGGGCTAGTCACTTATCCCTGTTTGCCTCAATTTCTTCATCTGTAAAGTGAGATGGAGAAAGAAATGGAAAACCACTTCAGTATCATTACCAAGAAAATCCCAAATGGGGTCATGACGAGTCAGATATAACTGTAAAATGTCTGAACTGAATGGTACATATGTGAGCTTAAATTCGTTAGAATAATGACATTTCAGCATTGGAAGGGGCATTATAGTAATCTGTTCCCAGACTTTTATTCCACAGATAAGAATGCTGTTCCCCCCACCCACCAATGTCACATAATGGCAGAGCTGGGGTTTATACCCAGGTGTTCTTACTCCAAGTACAGTGAGTTATAGATACCCCAGATACGTACCTATTTGATTCTACAGGGATTATTTCCATTCCTTCCATTCTGTGACCTATTAAAGAATAGACTTGGAGAGAGAATAGGGGCTCCCTAAGTGTGGAATTTAAGGTAATGCCTGGAAGCCTCCAAACTGGGAGCCAAGCACACTATACCACATTCACTTCCTTTGTAGAATACAGGAAAATGAAAAACACATGGAATTACTTGTGGAGTTGATTTTTGTTCTGTACTCTTTTCTCATTATGGATTTGTTTTCAGAATCAAACAGTCATTGTGTTTCTTGGTGGATGCTTGTGCACTTGGAAACATTGCAGCATGTGGGACCCAGTAAAACATGAATTTCATTTGTTTTCCTTGGCTTCTGTATGTCATGATCTGTTCAAGATGACAGAGTCTGGGAAACAGTCAATTTTAACATGGTCTCAGGGCTGAGTCTTGAACTTTGCCTTGGTCAGGAAAGGAAGTCTGATAGGAAGAAGTGTAATGATGTTCCACTGTTCTCTGAGGCATGATGGATAACCTGTTTATTTTCAATTCAACAATGATGTCTGGCATCCCTAAGATGAGACCAAATAGCTCTTTTACTTTGAGTGAAAACTTGTTGCTGCATTTCTTGGCACCATGTTTGATAACTATTTTATATCCTGTGAGGTGGACAGGAATATCAACTACTGGGCTACTCTGTATGGAATCTATCAAAGAATTTGGGTTATTTTTAATTCTAATTCTTCAACAAGAAACAGAAGAGTCCGGAAGGCAGAGAGGATAGTTAATGGAGTCTTGTGGTTTATTTTGCAAAGAAAATAAACTACTTGTTCTAATCCAGGGCTTCTGAATAGGTTGATGGCATTCACTCATCCATCCAACAAATATATGTAAGATGCTGTGCTTAGGAATGAATAAGATACAAAATTAGCCAAGACATAGTTTCTATTCTGAAAGAACTTGAAACTCAGAGAGAAGAAATATTATCTATAATATGGTAGAATGTCAAGTTCTTAAGAAAAGGAACTTTTCTGTTATGTTTTTATTTTTGTTCCCCCAGTGCCTAGGCACAACACTTGGTAGATAATAGGTGCTTGATAAATGCTTGTGGAATGAATATGATATAGAATGAGATGGCCACACTTCCCTTGTGGGAATTTCCCCTCAGGGGCATCAGTCACTCCACCTCATTTAGCTGTTCTAATGTCTTCCACATGTCTACTTTTATCCTTACCAGTTTAGCTGTCTATACTTGTCATAGGCAATGTATGATGTGGCTCTCACTTTCTGAGACTTTGGGAAATCCAAAGTAGCTCTTCCAGGGGAAAAAAAAGGGCCCTTGTTATAAGTAATATGCCTGTAGTCTCATGCAACTTCTAATGATTTGTATGTAATGACCAACCTGTATGGTTGGTACATCAGCTATGTGTCTTAATGACCAGGACAGAATTGTGTAGGTGCCGAGACTCCCATTATATGTACCACTGATTGTGAGTAATCCTTAATCTCTACTTCACGGAACAAAGCCTAACCCTCTTAAAAAAAAAAAAAAGCTAACCAAACAAATTGAAAATTTCTTTATGAAAAAGTTATATTACATTAATTTTGCTATTATTCCAAGTTAATTTCATTTTAAATGATTGAAAAAGCAGCTAAAGGGAGCTATTTCAGCTGAACATAGACTGGAGAAAGGAGAAGCTTTTAAATGAAAGCAATTGAATGACCAGCGAAGGCAGTAAAGCCCTCCCATAACCTCCCACAGCAGCTGCTCAACTCTCTCTGTTTTGGTGGCGGATTCTTATGGGCTACAAGTACCCAATCTCTTAAAGAAGGCAAAGGAATGAAAAGAGAGAGTTTGGGGTTCATGGCCTCAGCTGTTTGAATTTCTTACCCTGGTCAAATAGCAGAAATTCTCTTCTCCCTTTTGCATTGTCTTTCAGGGTTTCCCACAAGAATGTGTCTCCTCCTCCCCTCCCCCCCAACCTGCTTTCTAGGCAAATGAATGATTTATCTCAGCAGTGAATTTACTGTGAAACCAATTGTGTCCTTAAGGTCTATAACCAAAGTAAATAAAGCCAAGAAGCAGGGTTTGTGGCTCACTTAAAACATCACTTTCTCTGAATGGTTCTAACAAGTTCTCTACTGCTGAGGCAGCAACCTGGAATATATATGAGCATCCTCCTAGGGCCATGGCTTTAGGAACGTATCTCCCATCTCTGCTGAAGGACAGCATCGCAGTAGACCAAAAAGGATGATAGGAAGTATTCTCCTCCCTGGGGTATTGTAATCAAAAACAATTTCATACCTTGGGAATTATGGATACACTGAAGACCTTCTTTTGAACCATCATTTGGGAGGCAGAGCTAACCAGGAGAGCTAGCTGCACGTCATGCCCTAGGGTTCTAAATTACTGGCATGTGGGTTGAGATTTTTGCATGTTTTCTTGATTGTCTTCAGCTGGCTTTGCACTACAGCTTCATCAGAATGAGAAAGAGATATAGCCTGAGGGATAGAGATGGGATGGTAGAGTTTAGAATTTTTACCCTCTTCTAAGCTAGTGATTTGTTATTTATTTCCATATTTTTTCCCACTCTTGATAGTTAATAGCTTTTAAAATAAGGACTTCCTTTGACTGGCTGTCAACACCTCTTTAAAGGTAATTTTTTTTACAGTATCTTTGCAAAACGGCTATTTTCATTATCCAGAAATATTTGCAGAGATCCCACCGACCTCACTAATGTCTATGTGAACCAGTGACACTGACCTTCTCACTATTCTTCACATAAGACAGTCCATTTCCTAATTCCAGGCATTTTCCCTGGCTGTCCCCCATGCCTGGAACTGTCCCCTTCTTCATCTTTGCCTCTTGGTTTTGCGGACTTCCTTCAAGTCTCCGTTAAAGCCCCACATTCTGAGGACTTTTCCAGTCCTCAAAACATTTCTCATAGACCTATTCAGGCAACATGCAAAGGTAGACCATTTCCTGGAAACATTAATTAGCACATGCATTTTAAAAAAAAAGGCAAAAGCAAAGTTTAGTTTGTCATATAGTACCTCTCCTTGACTTCTTCCCCTGTTGTTTAAATCTATCATCATTTCCTTATGAAGGGAGGAGAAAATTAAAAAGAGAAAAGAAAATATTAGTCACTCTTGGAACTTTGACCATGAAGGCATAATATTTCAGCAGGAGCGCTAACTTTCCTGTTTCTAATGCTGTTTGTTGCAGTCCTACCAAGTCACAGTGGGTTGAAGAGATGGAATTTTACTAGACTATAACATAAACAAAGATGTGTGTCAAATTGCCATTTTAAGGCTGTTTTTTGATATGTAAGCCTTGGAAAAATCACCTAGATGATCACAGGCCTAAAGTCTAGGACCAGGTACGTAGGATGCAGGGTTTAAAAGAGGCAGAATGTCAGAACCTGGATGTTATTTTTCAACATTAGGACAGTAAAGTACAAAATATATCACTACAATGTCATGGAAAAGGCAAGGGGTGAGGAATATATAATTTATCACTCTATTTACGTACACAGAGCTTTTCTGAATTTCAATTTTTGTGCCTTATCATAGTGTAGAGGTAACCTTTCTTTCTTGTATTTGCTGTTTTCTCCTTATAGAATGTAAACACTTTGAAGGTAGGGATCCTTCTTTCCTTCCTTTTTTCCTTCCTTCCTTCCTTCCTTCCTTCCTTCCTTCCTTCCTTCCTTCCTTCCTTCCTTCCTCTTTCTTTCTTCTTCTCTTTTCTCTCTTTTCCTTTTTCTTTCTCTGACTTCCCTTCCTTCCTTCCTTCCTTCCTTCTTTTTCTTTCTTTCTTTCTTTCTTTCTTTCTTTCTTTCTTTCTTTCTTTCTTTCTTTCTTTCTTTCTTTCTTTCTTTCTTTCTTTCTTTCTTTCTTTCCTCTCTCCCTCCTTCCCTCCCTCCACTAATATCCCTAATGCCCATAGCAGGCACTCAAGTAAATTGGTTGATTGATTGAAGGCTTTGCAAGGGGGAGCACATGCTCAAGAAGATCCTACCAGACTGGGAAAGGTTTTTGAGAACAGTGTTTGGCAAATAGTAGGTACTTAATAAATGCCTGTTAATAGATGGATGTATTGAGCATGATCCAAAGATATCTTGTCTGTTGTTCATGGCCTGCCCTAGATAAGTTCAGAACTGTAACATTAGCCCTTGAGTGATTATATTTTTGAGCCACAGTTATTTGGCGGATGGAGTTTTCCCCCTCAACATCAACAAAATTAGAAATTCTTGAAATAAGTAGTATAAACGCATGCATGATCTTTAAAGCTGCAACAATGAAAAAAAGAAATATCATAGTCTACTTAAGTGAGGCAGCATTGCATGATAGATAGAAAGCTCACTGGGAACCAGGAAGACCTGTGTTCAAGTCTTAACTCTGACACCTATTTGCTCTGAGACCCTGGGCAAGTACCTTAATCCTTCAGTGTCCTAGGCAAATCTCCAAGACTCTAAATTTCAGAGAAGGTACCAGTCTTGTCAGGAGAGAAGTTTCCTATAACACTGGAATCACAGGTCCCATTTCTGTCCCTAAGTCCTATACTTTGTGTTTCCTAGGTTTTAATAAAAACATCACTATTATTATTATAATAAAAAGATAGTAAGCTGTTTAAGCTGTTTTCTCTGGAGTAGTGATGGATTTGCTGTGGTCTCTCCACGATTTCTTACCCAGTGCCTTTTAACCAGTGGCATGAATTGATGATAGCTGATTGGAATTAGGAGCACAGTGCTTGGCACATATTAGGTATTTAATAAATGCTTGTTGACTGAACTTATTAAAAGCTTGTTGAATATTGGAGCAGTTAGTCCCAATGTTCAATATGACCCCAATAAATAACAAAGTTAATTGGCCCACACAGGGGTAAAATTATAACTCGAGGTTATATTAGCACTACCAATCTAAATAGCACCAGAGTATTTATATATAGGAAGAAAACACAAGTACAGTGTTTCTCTCCTTAACATTTGCTTAAAGGGAATCACAATAATCTTACCTAGATGTTGGTATTTTCTGGTTGCAATAATCTTGGACTGTTTGTTAATGTAATTATTAGAAACTCCTTTATCCCCACTAAAAACATTGCTGGAGAGCAGGGGACTGTGATATTTCATAGCAATAAGGTAAAATTAAAAAGATAGGGTCCTGTTCCTAACTAGCTTATATTTTAGATAAGATGTCTTATCAGTGTGGGTCAGGAATAGGGAACCTGTAACCTTGAGGCCACATGTGACCCTCAGCTAACCCATCATCTTGTGTCTAACCCAGCAGTGACCTACTTGATGTTCAGCTAGACTGGTTCTCAGATCATAGGCATAATGTCTGCTGCTGAGTCCTTTCCAGGTGAGTTATAACGTGGTCTCCCTGAGAGTAGGGACTGCATTTTTAAAGCACCATGTAAATGCTAATTATATTTTTTGGTAATTAAACTTTATTTTTGTAACTATTTTGTAACTTTGATTATTTATTTCCTTCCATTCAATCTCAAAATAAAAGCTCAAAACACTGAGAAAAGAAAAAAGGGATGAATGAGCAGAAAGGGTAAGAGTTTGAATCGGAGGAGTTCTGTGTTAGTGTGTATTGAGAATGGAATTTTAGAATCTGAAGAGGCCTTGGTGACCTTAGAGGCGAGGGCAATGAACCCCAAGGATTTTAAATGACTTTGGACCACACAGGAAGAACCACTGGGAGAATGGGGATTGGATCTAGGTCTTCTGGCTCTTACTTCCTATGGTTTTCTCTATGGCATAAATTAGCACATAATCATTGTAAGACTGGAATGGTGACCTGATGTCGAACAATAGAAAATTCTTGGTAGAAAGAAATATTTTCTTTGTTCTTCTCTATTTTTTTAATGGGAGGGAGCAAACAGAAAAGAGATTAAAATGTGTAGCTATGTGTGGGTAGATGTGTACATATGTCTAAATGTGCTAGTATGTATCTCTAATTTTTTATATATAAACTCTTCTTTTAAAAAAGAGTTCGAGGGTGTCAGCTTCTATAGAAATAACCTGTTTGCTCTGTACAAGAAGGAACCCGGATCCCCTGGATTGAGTAAAGACTTTTCTTTTTCTTTTTTTTTTTTTGGAGGGCAATTGGGGTTAAGTGACTTGCCCAAAATCACAAGGCTAGCAAGTGTTAAGCGTCTGAGGCCAAATTTGAACTCAGGTCCTCCTGACTCCAGGTCGGTGCTGTACTCACTGTGCCACCTAGCTGCCCCCAGATTAAGTAAAGGCTACATTTGTCCTATCGCAAGTAAAGACACCATCAGCAAATAAAAATTCTTGTAAATTTCTAGTTGTATTTGAGCTTATGAACAATGTTTTCGGCAGAGAGGAAGCTATGACATGTCTTTTCTGTGGGGTAAAGGAAGGATCTTTCATTAACTAATAAAATTCTGGAGAACATCCTTCCTTCCTACAAGGATTTGAACAATCCTTCATTCAATAAACATTTATTGAACACCTAGTATGTTTCAGGCACCAGCTACAAAAAGAGACAGGATACTTCTTGCCCTCGAGGAGCTTATACTCTAATGAGGGAGACAATATAAAAACAAATATATACAAAACAAACCATATACAGGATAAATAAGAAATAATTAAGAGGAAAAGCATTGAAAATAAGAAGGGTTGAACATTTAGCCTTATCCAGTTTGAGTCAGAGAAGAAGGTTTCTTTCTTCTTTGGAAAATGAAATGAACTCAATGGTTGGCACAGGTCAGAGAAAATATAACTTTGCTCTGTTCAGGAAGCTTTGGATGTTGAAGTCTGTTCAGATGTTATCTTAAGTAGTAACGACCATGACTCTGGAACTAAATATATTTTATGGGAAGTATCTCTGTATTCCAGACACCAGGAACTGATGTGGTTGACAGGCTTTCTACCTTGATGTTTAGCACTCCATTATATTCTGGACAAAATCCTCTTGCTTGATGCCAGCAAAAGCATTTCATTCCAGAATCAGGAAATGATGAGAAGTGAAAAAGAAAAAGAAAAATGTTTTAGGGAAGATAGGAATGCAGCTTACCCTCTCTCAAAGCAGATTCCTCTAGAGGCATCTCAGATCTGTAGATTTCTAGGACTTTCCACAGCAGTGGGATTCTCCACACTTCCTTTGGCAGCAAACATTACTTAAATGCATAACTCAACATTTGCTTTTGTCTGGACCGGGGCCATCTGCTTGGTCATGGAAGTCTATGACAAAGAAAACCATTGGATGCTCTTTCTCCAAGTCCTAGATCCTGAAGTATGAGACAATAATGACGTTGTATCTTCCCAGATTATAGCCCTTCTTTCCTCTATATTCCAGTGGCTGCAAGGGAACCAGTGAAAGACAAACAGTGACCATACAGATATTTTTTAAGCTCCTGTGAATTTTCAAGGCATTATTCTTCATAAGCCTATTGTCTCTGAAATTTTCAACTTGGCCAACTAAAGCCACTCCTCTAGTTTTCCCATTAAGATTCAGTAGGGGAAATGCACATTTTGGCATAAGTGGAATGCCTCATTTGATAAATATGCTTGAAAGTCGAACACTGATTTTTTAATGAAAAAAAAAGTGGCGTGAATCCATGATATTTTTCAGCATTAGAAATGCTAATGTTTCCCAAGATGCTTGAGTGAATCTAAGATGCATGTCACAGCTACTGAGTTATCAAGGGAATGATAAAATGAACACGACAAAATGAGCAGATTGGGGTAACATTACTAGGAGTCATGATTATAGCTTATGTTTATATTTATGTTACTTTTATGTTAAAGCATTTTCCAGTCAGCAACTAAGTTTCAGGTAGATAATTACTGTCCCCGTTTTATGGATGAGAAAATTGAGGGAAGAGAGGAGGAAGTATCAGAGCTCTAACAGATACCTTCCACCTCCAAACGGATCTCCTAACAGAAAGTCAGAAAACTCACAGGGTCAACCTGTCCAGCCCCTTGATTTTACAGATGAGGAAGCTGATAGATATCCAGGGAAGTTCAGTGACTTCCAAAGTCATTTAAGTAGTAATCATCAGAGGTAGGATTCAAATGCAACTCCTCTTATTCCTCAGACAATGTTCTTTCCATTGTCTTATTCTGGCTTTGGAGTTTAGCTCAGATACAATTTTTTTCGTCTATAGAATGAACAGGCTGGAAGAATCTCTTTTTGTTGTGGTTGATCAGTCAATCAGTTGTGTCCAATTCTTTGTGACGAACTGTCCATGGGGTTTTCTTGGCAAAGACACTGGAACGGTTTGTCATTTCCTTTTCTAGTGGATCCTTTTGCCAGGCAGTCAGAGGTTAAGGGACTTGTTCAGAGTCATACAGCTAGGAAGTATCTGAGGCTGTATTTGAACTCTGGTCTTTCTGACTCCAAGTCTAGCACTCACCTATTTGTCTAGAATGTTGGACTTGCAGACAGAGGTTGTTGTGGTTGAGTGGACCCCATTTGGGGTTCTCTTGGCAAAGATACTGGAGTGGTTTGCCATTTCCTTCTCTGGCTCATTTTACAGATGAAGAAACTGAGGCAAATGGGGTTAAGTGACTCTCTCAGGGTCACCCAGCTAGTAAGTTTCTGAGGACTTTTGAGCTCTAGAGTAGGAGGAGTCTTTCTGATTCCAAACCTAGTGTTCTATCCACTGCACACCTAACTGCTCTGAGGGCCTGAGTTCAAATTTCAGCTTGGCTGCCTCCTGGCTGAATCACCTTGGGACAAGTCACTATACTTTGGTGGGCTTCAGTTCTAAAATCAAGGTGTAGAACTAGGTGACCTTAAAGGTTCCTTTCATTTCTGAATACTTGACTTGCAAGTTTAAGAGCAAACCTTTCATTTTTTTTTTCTGACCCTTCCACCTTTTCCTTCCCTATCTTTCCCCGCCCAGCAACTCAATAAAACATTTCTTAATTGCCTACTAAGACCTTGTACAAAGCTTAGGCTTTGAGGATACAAAGATCAGTTTGATGCATTTTCCCAAAGGCTTTGCTGTTGATTTCAAAACAAATTAGTTAAACTATCTTTCAATATCTCAACATCTTTTAATGTTTTAAAAAACATCTCAACGAGATATATTTCCTTCTCTTTTTTGTTGCCGATTTACAAATCCATTAATGAACAATTTCTTCCATTGATGCTTCAAGGAGTCACGATTTCATCAGTACGGGGTATTTCCTTTGTAGATCACAATTCCTCTGTGGATTGGCGGACTGCCGCTAGAGTTGTTATAGCCAAAAAGAAGTCATTATTACCTTGTGTCCAGCTGGCAACAAGCCTCTGCAAGCTTTGCTATCCTGAAAACTTGAATGTGAGGCTCACAGTCCATTGTCCAGCCAGTACTCAAAGCTTTTCTAACTTCAAAGTAGCTTTAAAAAAAATCTGCGACCACAGCTTACTGTCTAGCTTGGTAGGAACAGCCAGATGGAGCTTGTTCTTTGTGACAATCTTTGAGAAATCCAGGGTCACTTCCACATGGGGAGGAAGTAACAGAGAAGAATTGTTGCACAGGAAGACTGTCTAGTTAAGGTTGAAAAAACGAAAATACTCTCTGAGAACAAATGAGATAAATAGGGACATAATGGTGCTTACCTTCTTTGGTGCCACTGCCTCAGGTGGAACAAACATCACCTTTTGCACACACCTCATTCTCCTCCTAATTTGTTAGTGTTTGTAAATGGTATAAAGGAAGCATCTGCCTTTTATGAAGAAGGAAAACCAAGTTTACTCTTTCTGTACTTTGCAGTAATAGGCTTCAATTTTAAGGAAGTTTGGATTCAAGCAGCAACCTTGATTTCCCAGCAAACTCACTGAAATAGATTCTACTTGTTTTCTTTCCTCAGAGTAACCACTTTTGGTATTTAATTTATTTGTTTTTATGGAAAAAAATGTATCTTAAATGTTTTCAAACCTGGTTCAACTCAGCCTTTTCCCTAAATACTTCTGCACACACATAAGAAACAAACAAAACTAATCTTTTGCTGCATTATCCCCTTGAATCCCAAGGCTCTTCTTTAGAGAGCTAGCATGGCACTCAAAAGAAATGCTTGCTGAAGAGTTGATGCCTTGATCACAGGTCTTTTAGAATTTATTTATAAAGTTGCAATACTCTTAGGATGTGACAGAGATTGTCATGTCTGGGCAAAATGCCTAAGTCCTTTCTGATGTACAGAACTTGTCTCTGGCCATATTCTATATTGTTGTATCATTGAATTTTATGGAAATGGGACCATTTTGTCTTCTAATTCTTTTGGCAACTTAGAGGTTGCAGTCAATAGTCCTTTAGAAACAAACTTGAAAGAATGAGATTTATAGCTCTAGGAAGACTCACTGATTAATTGGAAAGCATTCAATCCCTAAACTTTTATTAAAACTCTAGCTAGGGATGTTCTAGGCACAAAACTGTGTGTGCTCTTGGAGACAGAGACAAAGAATAGTCTCTGCCCTTAAGGAGCTTATCTTATTCAAAGATGGATAGATAGATAGGTAAAACATTTTTAAGTGCTTATTTTGTACTAGGCACTATGCTAAATTCTGGGAGTTTAAATACAAACTCGACAATTCCTATCCTCAAGTACCTTGTACCCTAATTAAGGGAGACAATAAATTGATAAAGAGGAGCACAGTGATATGGTTTAGAGCTGGTGGCTGATGACTAATGGTAGAGACCTGCTGCTGGGGGAGAGAAAACAGAAGGTTACCTAGAAGAGTGCATGGTGTTTCCCCGGGGCAGAGCCCAAAGTTTCTGTGATAAGGAGCTGGGGCCAATGACTGGACCACAGATGACCTGGCATTTGTATATTAAAAAATAGTTACAAAACAAATACAAGATAATTTTTGTGGAGGAGACCCCTACAACTGGCAGGATCAGGAAAGGCTTCATGTAGATAGGAATGCTTTATGTAGATTTTTGAAAGAAATCTAGTGATTAAAAGTGCTGCTCATTGACTTTCGAAATGGTCCCACATTTTCCAAGATTGAATTTTCAATAATGATAAAGCTGTCAGGAGAGGATATCCCCAAAGCCTCGAACTAGCATGAAGACCAAAGCGCTGCAATGCACATTCCTGCTCTGTTGGCATTAAAAGCTTAGAACACTGACAACATTTATTTCCATGGAGGGCAGGGACCAGAAATGTTCCCACAAATCACCTCCTTCTTATTGTGGAGCTGTTTGACAAGAGCCCCAGAACACAATCATTAAAATATGCAAATCTCTTCATAATAGACTGTGATTTTGCAGTCCTTACACATGCAAAGCCCCCATTGACTCAAATGTGGGGCTCTATGTGATTAAGTTTTAATTGTTGATTGAATAACTTTCTGAGGCACTAGCTTTAAAGAAAACACCAACCCAACAACCTTGAAAATCATGTAGCTCTAATGTGCAGAGAAACACAATTGTGAAAGCATTACCTTAAATCCTCTCGGAATCTTTAAAATAAGTCTAATGGGAGATTAAAGGAGAAAAAAAGATGTAGGTTCGCTATCTTGCCTTGGTAAGGCCTCAGGTGGTTCATCGTAGGATTGCTTTTGAGGGTCACAATTTGCGATAATGGAGCTCCCTTATTTATTTCTCACATGGCTGGGAGGGGGAACTCAGTACCTCTGAGTTCTGATAGCTCACTGCTGAAACCAGGAGCAAATGCTTAGGCTCATGATAACATATCAGAAGTCTCAGATGACTGTGGTATAACCAGGATGGGACCAGTGTGCATAGTTTAGCCGTCCAGGCTTTGAAACCAGCAGCTTAGGCTGGAGCTGCCCAAACAGTTGTCATGCCAGGTGCAAAAAAGGGGGGAGGTGGGGAGCAGTTTGGGCAGGTTGTGGGGAAGGCTGCCTGTCTGTGACACCATAGAGGATGTTCATCTCTTGGCAGCTTGGAAGAATCCTGAGGATGTTAATTTAATATAGTGGGGGCACAGGTGGTGACTGCCACCTCTGATGGTCACCTTGTCAATGACGACAGGCCTATTTGCTGCCCTGCTGAAGACTAACCAGGGAGTGAGTTCTTGAGTCACTGCGTTCTTGTCCTAGGATGGCAGAAGAGGGATAGGCAAGCACTAGAACCTCTTTGTGTTTGAAAGAGGAAAGTGAATGTGGAAGCAAAATCTTGGAATGAGAACCAGTGGAGCCTGTCTTGTTCTCTTCTTCACAAATTCATGCATCTGGTTTAGGTTGAAAAAATGAATGTATCCTTTAATCTTAAACAAAGAGTCCCAATTCAATCCTCAAGACGATTATTCTATATTTTTGCTTTAGTGCTCTCCTGCATTTTTAGGTTATAGAGCCACGCACACACACACACACACACACACACACACACACACACACACACACACACAGTGAAACCCGTGTCTGTTCTGATCCAGTTAAATCATGCTCAAGTTCTGAGATTTTAGAATCACGGCAGAGAAAGGACCTTGACATAAAGATGTTACTTCAGTTTTGTAGAGTTTTTAAGCTGTTTGGTTTTATAGTTAGAATATGTTGATTGATGAAGTAGCTTTTATCATCGTGAGAAGGTCATGTAAATAAATAGTGGCAGAACAGAAGAGACAACTGAATGGGTATGGGGAGGCACTGAAGTAAATTGTCTGTATTTAGTAAATATGTATATGTGTGTTTCTATGAAGTAGGCTGATAATGGAGGACAGAAAGCCAGCTTCGACTCGTATTGGCCCCATAACTCTGGGCAAGTCCCTTAAACTCTTGGTGCCTTAAGCAACTCTTTAAAACTAGAAATCAGACAAAGTAATGATCTTCCCTGATAGAGTGAGGTTCTTATCCAGCTCATCCTACATACATTTAGGTACTCACTGGTATGGTCCAATGGACTAGGTGTGAAAGACTAGTTACTTTCCTCCAAAGGGGTAATTTACAACAATGTGGGACAACTTGAGCTCTCTCCATTTTTCTCTGAAAGATTAACACATTTCTCCTCACCCCCATCCACTGTATTATTTATAGAGTTAATTTTGAGAGCAAGCAATTTGCAATCACTAATGCTTGTTGTAGATGCAGCCGCAGAAGCAGATTCTGCTGGCGCCATAATTAAACAATGAATCACATTATCTGACAAATCAAGCTTTGAAGTTTTAAATTATTCAAAAATGTTTTTGTTGTGAGTTCTGGTACATGCTCATTAGCATGGAGCTGGTCAGCCAGACTGAATCAATCATGCAGGGAAAATTCATGAACTGCCAGGCCTGTCACCTCCTGTTAACTCACAAGATAAACTTGGCCTGGAACTCATCTTGGCTGGAAAGCATGTGGACAGTACTGATAGCAGATGGTACCCACTAACTTTTACCCATGGGTTCAGTGCTGTGCACAGATGAGGAGGAGGCTGGGAATGGGAGATTGAGGTAGAAAGAAGAAGGCCTGGTTCAGTGTAAAAATTTTGTAGTTCACTTTGATCTCTGGGTTTAAAAATAAAACAAAAAAGTCCTAATCTTCTGCACTGTTTTTAAGCAGAGTTTTTAGTTGACAGTCACTGCACATGGTAATAACACCTGCAAAAGTCCAAGTGAGGAGCCATTGTAGCAGAGGGTTTGGAGAAAGTCATGTTAAACTCTAGAGAGATGAGCCTAGTTGGTGCTGGTCCACTTTGATGACCCAGGTTCATGAGTTCCATAGGCATATGCTGAGCAGAGTTGCATCTAATTAGTTTTTTTTTTTTTTTGCTTTTCCTCTCTAGATATATACATATAACATATGCATATCCAGATATGTGTATACACACATATATACACATATACATTATACACACATACATATATATTTCTATATACACACACACACATTTATATATTTCTACACACACACACATAAATATATTTACTTGGCTATTCCTCCCATTCCACATATTAATTTCCTTGCCTATATACTCAATACTTGGTCTTGGATAAAAAGTTTTGAAAAAAGTTTTTTCTCGTACAACTTCCTCTCCACTTGAATTTGATATTTTGAGGCTTTCAGCAGAGTGGAGGCTTCTCTAAATGACATGAATTTTGTCTTTACCAGGCAAAGGGTTAATTTGAATCACCATATGTCCAGCTGTTTGCCAGTAGTTGAAGTTCAAAGAGGGAATGCCTTTTATTCATTCATCTGTCTTTCTTCTTCTTTTAGCACTTGGGAATGGGGTTGGGGTGGTTTAGTGTGGTTGAATCTCCAAGTGTAGCTTCCTGTCTGTGGTAAAGACATTAATTCTCTGAAATAGGGTTGTGATAGCTGCTTCCTAGATCTTGTTTGTGGAGTAAAGTGTGTTAAGACTTAAATCTGAAACTTGAAAGGAAAGGATATTCTAAATGTAAACACCCCCTTTCAGTCCTTTTCTGCTTTTCTTCTTTTTCACAAATCTAAGTAAAAAATGGTTTTTTGCCCTAAGGAACAAAGATTTACCTTAGGAAGGAAGGAACTTAAGGAGATGAATATTCTAATGAACATTATTGTTCCTTAACTGAAGATATTTTATAGTAAATGAAAGTGAGAATATTAACAATAAATGAAGATTCCTAAGAGTACTAGTGGGATAGGTCCCAGGGCCTCACAATCTTCCTTCCTTCTCTCCTATGAACACACATACACACACACACACACACACACACACACATCTAGCTTTTCACAATACCCCTGTGTTGGGGAATAGTGCTGTGGAAAAAGTGTGGGAAATCATCTCTACTAGGAAAACCCAAGATTTTTAGGGGGAATTCTGTTTAAAATTGTTTTGGCATATTCAGTTTTGTTTAAATGAATACTTAGAATCAGGGACTTAGGAGAGAACATTAGAACACATTCTGTCTGGTACTTTCATCTTATATATGAGGAAGGTGAAGCTCAGAGAAAGTAAAGGATTTCTCCAAGGATATGGTCATTTATCTACTTATTGACAGTGGAAAGATTAGCATCTAGTTCTCTTTTTTCCAAGTCTTTTTCCTTCCTTCCTTCCTTCCTTCCTTCCTTCCTTCCTTCCTTCCTTCCTTCCTTCCTTCCTTCCTTCCTTCCTTCCTTCCTTCTTTCCTTCTTTTCTTCCTTCTTTCCTTCCTTCCCTCCCTGCCTTCCTCTCCCTCTTCTTTTCCTCTTTCTCTCTTTTTTGTCTCTTTCTCTCTCTCTCCTTCTACTTCTTCTTCTCCTCTTCCTCTGTGTGTGTGTGTGCATGTGTGTATATGGGCATGCCTATGCATAATGCATATGTGTTTAGAGAAGGAGCTGAGTTCATTTCTTCCCCCATTCTAACACCACTCAGCTTTTGAGAAAACCATTTTTATTCCTGTCCCAGCCCCCAACTCTCCTAATCCCTTTACTATGTCTTATGACTCTGTTCCAAGACATTGCCTTGACCTTCTCTTTTCTTTATTTTTCTACTTGGCTTTATTAATCATGTTTCATGTTAGTCTGTACCCATATCTTCTCTAGTCTTAAAAAGAAGTATTCTTTCTCAGCCTTTTCCTCTTTGTGCCCTTTAAACCACTAATATCTTTATAAAAATCTACCCAGAGAACACCAGGACTTCCTTCAATTACATTCTAATACTTATACCCCAAATGATAAGTGATACTATCTTGTCTGTATCTTTATCTATATTGTAGGAATACAATATCTGTATCTTTATCATAGAGAGTGGTGAAGGTATCTTTAATACAAAATATATTGTTGAACCTAACCAGTAATAAATAAACCAAAAAACACTGTTCCTATGAACCATGTGTCAGGACACGGACAGTCTATATAAGCAGACTATTTATATAGAACCAGCCATTTTAATGGAATTATCAAACAAGATCCATATGTGACCTTCAGCAAAGTCATAACCTCTCTGGAACTCAATTTCCTCCTCTGTAAAATGAAAGAGTTGGACTAGATGGCCTCTAATGACCCATCCAACTCTAAATCTATGACTCTTGGATCCTAAATTTTGTAGCTATGTCCATTTCACCCTCTACCAAGGTCTTCATTGTTGCATGGAGGTGATTCTGGTCTATCCATGAGAGGGCAATATGACTTAACTAGTCACACCCAAGGCAGTAGAGAGAGGGGGCAAGGCAGGGTTATAATAAAGGCTATATTAGCAGAGCAAAAGCTCTACCATGCCCTACCTAACTGGAAAGATTTTGAGTATGGTCTTAGCAATGGACTTTGCCCATCATCTAAAGCTAGCTAAGCTCTTCCCCAGACTATCTGTAGTGTGGTGAGTTGTTTTGGTGATAGCAGCTTCCCAAGACCCATATACTGAAGCAGAGAAGGAAATAGCTATCTGTGTTGGTAGAGGGTTGTTATAGCTATGATTGTTCTTATTCCCTAATACGGTAAGTTAATTCAGCTTTGACTTCTCTCTGGAACTGCCAGTGAGATTCCCAATTCATGTCATTTATCATAGTGATCTTCTAAGCTCCTTGTTGAACTATGAATAATAGGGGCTTATTCATTTACTGTAGATAACTGAAGAGTATCGAATAATGACAGTTTTTCATCCATTATAGCCAGTGGGCAGAGTTGAGACAAGAGTAAACTCCATGTTCCAATTGTCTCTTTGAGCAATTTAATCCCCATAAAGTTAGAAAGTATAAAATTGCTTGGTTATGAAACACTGCACATTTGTGTAGAAGAACGCTATCTGGGAGTGATCATACCCTTAGACTTCTGAGTGAGTTGTTTTTAAAATTTTAATTGTGGGCATTTCAAAAAGAGTTGTGTTTATAGGTTTATGTAGTTAATGGCCGTGGCCATTTGAAAGGGCTCTGAAGTGTTCTGAAAGATTCTAGAAGAGGGAATAGGAAAAATGTACAATGTTATCTCTTTCCTCAGGCAGCAGAAAGCAGAATTGCAGACAATTATATCCTTCCCACCAATTAGGATAGCTCACTATAATATTTGTAATTGGTTTGATATCAGTCAACCTCACCTCAGGTATTTAAACTCTCTGCTCATTTCTCCTGTGTGATTTTCCTGGTGTACTCAGGGAAATGATCAATTAGGCTGGGGGACCCTAATTGGGGTAGCTAGGTGGCACAGTAAATAGAGTGGCACAATGTTAATGGGATTTAAGAACTTCCCTACCCATTAATAGGCCTCAGGAGGAGCCCATTAAGGGAAGCTTGCTTAGGGGAGGCTTCCTTGTAGGAAGGCTTTCACACCTTTTGCTAATTTCTAATTAGGCAATGAGTCACAGGGGTGATGCCTTCTGGCTCTGAGAACTGTATATACTCTCAGTTGGTATTTTGCTTTGGAGGCTCATTTATGAGAATGATCTTGTGATTCCCTGGTTAAGATTCTGAGTAGCCCTTTGTTCAGAGCTCCCCACCTGCTCAGATGTAAAGGCTCTCTTGATACAGGGGTGTATGTAAAGTATATAGTTGATTCATGCAGTTAGAATCCTGTCTGTCTTTATTTCTCTGCTTGATTTTCTCTGAAGTTCTGACTTTTCCCCTGAACTAGTGAATATAATTAAAAAAAAGATTGTTGAACCCTTGAACGGCTATCTTTCCTAGTAAAGCAGTTCTAAGAACCTCTGCTAGCAGCCATCCTGGGTATGCCAGTTTGGTTGCCTTTATAAGTGCTGGGCCTGGAGTTAGAAGATTCATCTTCCTAAATTCAAATCTGGCCTCAGATATTTATTAGCTGTGTGGTATTGGGCAAGTCACTTAATCCTGTTTGCCTCAGTTTCCTCATCTGTAAAATGAGCTAGAGAAGGAAATGGTAAATCACTCCAGCATCTTTGCCAAGAAAATATCGACTGGAGTCATGAAGAAGTGGATATGACTGAAAATGACTGAACAACTTCTAAATTGACTTTTGACAGATACTCATTGATACTAGGAGGGGAAAGGTTAGCAATTAATTTATACGTATCTTTGAAATTTGATTTTTTTTCCCAGAACTAGTTAGACTAGCACACAACAGCAGTGGAAACAACACTTTTCTTCCATCAGTTAACAAATATTTATCAAACACCTACTATATGACATGTACTGAATCAGGTTCTGGGGATATAATGCAAAGAACAGAGCAATCCCTATTCACACAGTAGTTTATATATTCTGTTCAGAGTGGAGACAAGTACATATGGAAATAATGTACATCCTTGAATATAAACTGAATAAATTCAAATATATCCAAAGTATTTGGATTCCAGGACATTTTAGAGAGAGGGCACTAGTGGTTGGAGAAAGCAGGAAAGATTTCATATATAAGATGGTGTTTGAATTGAATCTTAAAGAAAGAGCAGGGCTGCACAAGCATAATAGAGAGGCAAGGCATCGTGTTACCCTTATCTAGGTGACTAGAAGTCTCTTTCTAAAGTTCAAAATTAAATTTAAATTTTATGTTATTTGATGCTGTTCACAGAAGGATTAGCCAAGCTAGTCAATACTTGAAGCAATGGGTCTTAGTGATCAGTGGGATCACTAAGGGAAAGACAAATGATTAACTGGTCATGCCCAGTGGGGCAGCAAGGGATAAGACAGGGAGGGCAAGGAAATGCAAAAGAAAAATATCCACGTCCTGCTCTGGGGCAGCTACTGACACTTCTCAAACTAGGGCGACATGTTGACCTACCCTGGTACTTCTTGGTCCAGTTGCTGGACCAACAGTGCCTCATTTCAAATCATACTCAGTGGAATCCTCCTTGAGTGAGGGTAGAATGCTGAGCCCTAGAGTAAGGAGGACCTGACTTCCAATCTAGCCTCAGATGCTTACAATCTGTATGACCCTGGGTAAGTCACTTAACCTCTTTCTGCCTCAGTTTTCTCATCGATAATCTTTCCTTCCTTCCTTCCTTCCTTCCTTCCTTCCTTCCTTCCTTCCTTCCTCCTTTCCTTCCTTCCTTCCTTCCTCCCTCCTTTCCTTCCTTCCTTCCTTCCTTCCTTCCTCCCTCCTTTCCTTCCTTCCTTCCTTCCTTCCTTCCTTCCTTCCTTCCTTCTTTCTTTCCTTTCTTCCTTCTTTCCTTCCATCCTCTTCCTCCCTTCCTCCTTTCCTTCCTTCCAACGGAAGTATCCTACTTCAAGAATGAGACACTTTAGAGTTAGACCAACTTGTTTAAATTCTGGTGGGAGCTGAGTTGTTCCTTCCCTTGCTAATTGATATGCATGATGTTTACATTATATAGGAACACCAGGGTAACATACTTTCTTATTTACAAAAGCATTTGGCCAGTTACCCAAAGTAAGAATGAGTGCTCTCACTAGATCCTGTAGATAGATATTCACGGTCCTGCAGGATATGTGAGTTCCCTAATTCATATTTCACATCAAGTTCTCAAGTTTTCTAGTCCCAAGCAATAGGGTTGGTGAGCTCTGCTCATCAGAAAGTGGGCTGCAGGATAAAATAGTGTAGATTTCACATTTTGATAGTCATCATTGTTAATTTATAAGCTCCATGTTATCTGTCAACTTGACCTTTACTACCTGGGGAGTAAATGCAATTTCATTCTTCCTTGATGAATAAAACATCAGGAAAAATGCACATTGAATACTTGTTTAATTTCCTCCTCACCTGCATGCTCCGTATGAGAAATTATGAAGTGTGGTCTCACTAAATCCTATAGAATGCAGAATCAAGTCCTATATTTGTTCTCTGACATGTCTGACTCCTTTGAACTAGAAATCCTGACCTTCTTAGCTGGAGACATGTATTTTCTTTGTTTTAATATTTATTTTATCGACTTAGGTAATGACTGGTAAGTGGTTGCATTATTCACTCAATAAAGTTATTTGTTGTTGTTATTTCGTTTTTCAGGATGGGGTGTCCAATTCTTCATGACCCCATTTGGGTTTCCTTGGCAAAGATACTGGAGTGGTCTTCCATTTTCTTCCCTAGCCCATTTGGTAGATGTGACAGATGAGGAAGTGAGGCAAACAGGGTTAAGTGACTTACCCAGAGCCACCATAGTAAGTGTCTAAAGGCAGATTTGAACTTGGGAAGATACTTAGGAAGTCTTCTTGACTCCAAGCCCAGAACCCTATCCACCATGCCATCTATCTGGCCCTAATGAAGTTATAATTAGTATATAAATATAAATTCTAGGACAACAACCACTTACTTTCAATTATATCATATTAAAGACAGTGGAAAAACAGGAATAGACATTAAATATTACCAATGATGACTTACTGTAACAAATTGGCATAAATAGTGGGATCAAGCACACCCAGGTTGGTCATGTGGCAAGAATGAGCTCTGTTGTTACATTAATGTCCCTGAGATATTAAAAGAATCAGGGCAAGGTCTCTTGTCCCATATGGATAAATTACAGAAAGTTATGGATGAGAATCCCAGTGAATGACACAGTGGTTGTTCTCTGCATCTAAACACAAAATAACATGATTTTCCAATAGCAACATTTACACTTTTTATTTCTTATTCTTCCTTGAAATTAGATAGTACCTATTATAATGGCATTTTACAAAATGTACACATAAACACCCATAAGAAAGTGGAAGAGTGAATATGAAAAAAAATTATCTCATTTTTTAATGGCCAATAAACCAGTCTTCTTTTGAAGGAAAAAACAGATGCCTGGTTGTGGCTGTAGTTTGATATAAAATCAAGATAGATTAGCTGAAAAACTTTATGATTCATCTTTTAAAAATGAAATAGGCTGTGTTTACAGACTGTTAGTTTGGCCCAATACTCATTAATGCTAGAAACTCTGGAGCCTTGGGTGATTTCCTAGTATCACAAGCATTTTGACCTGGCAATCAATTACTGTTTTACCTCAGCATTGTGATGTCATTGGTCCTCTTTGAAAATCACAGATGAACAGCAATGGTCCCAACTTCTTCATTTCATATGGTAGGAAATGGTGAAGTAACTTGGCCAAGGACACCCAGTGAATCATTTGCAGATCCGGAATCTGAACCCAGGTTTTCTGAGTCCAAATCTAGCATTTTTTCAATACAATACCAATTTTAATTCCCAGATTGAAAAAAAACAAATTAGTGGCTTTTCCCAGCTATTCTAGAATGACTGATGTGAACCTTGAGTGGTGAAATCCCTTCAATTTTATGTACTCATTATACATTATTAGTCTTTTTTTCTTCCTAAAGGCCAAAACTCAGGAACTATAGAATGGGGATGTCAGAGAAAGTGAAACATTGAAAAATTTCCCTAAACTTGAGATTGGCTTAAGCGATAAGGTCAAAGGCAAGTCACAAAACTCGTTCTAGAAACATTTTATTTCTTCGGGTTTGACCAAAGCATTTCAATCATCTGAGGAGACTTGTTTCAAATTATAACAGTGGGGTGGGTTGATTTGGGGATCAAGGAAACTAAGGCTCAAGGTTGTTAAGAGACTTTCTGAAAGGTCATGAATATTGCATGGAGAATTTTTTTGTGGGTTTAGATCACTGAGTTTTCTCTGGTTTTAGAGCAACCTTTTGGTAGAGCTCAAAATGGTACATTCTGCCAGCAGAGTTTAGAACTAGGCTTTGTGGGGGCGGCTAGGCAGCGCAGTGAATAGAACACCAGCCCTGGAGTCAGGAGGACCTGAGTTCAAATCTGGCCTCAGACACTTAACACTTACTAGCTGTGTGAAATTGGGCAAGTCGCTTAACCCCAATTGCCTTGCCTTCCCCCCCTCCAAAAAACAAAACAAAGTGAGGATTGGTACTCACTTCCTATGTAGTCTTATGTGTTTTATCTTATGCTTTGATTAATTTTTAAATTTTATTGATGTATTTTGTTTTTAGATTACAAACACAGAGTACTCCTCCTTCCCAGAGGTCATTTGTAATAGTGTAACTATAAAGTAATATTAATCATACAGTGATTTCAGCTGAAAGCCTATGTGATATCCCATATCTATAATTCCTTACCTATATAATTTTAAAAAATTAACGTAAATCTATTTTTTCTCCCTCCAAAACCTCAATCCATTTAAAAAAAAAGAAAAGAAAAAGAAATTTCTTGTAACAAATGCGTATAGTCAAGTGGAACAAATTCCTTCCATGACTGTATTGCTATGTATATGGATGTGTGCATATACCCAACACACACACACATAGACATATATAATATACATGTCTCATTTCACATTCTGCATTCTAAATCCATCACCTTTGTAATAGAGACATGCTTTAATTGCTTCTCTGGAATCACAGATGGTTATTGTATCTCTCATAGTTCTTATGACTTTCTGAGTTGATTGTTTTTTTACAATGTTGTTATTGTATATATTGGATAAATTATTTAACTGGTTCTTCTCATTTCATTCTTTATAAGTTTCTAAAAGTCTTCAGAATTGTTCATTGTTCGGCTGTTGTTGTCAGAGTATAAATTTTTCTTCTGGTTCCACTTTGCATCAGTTCATGTAAGATTTTCTTTGTGTCTTTGAAAAGTGTAGTATATAAATGTGATGGAATACTATCCTGTTAGAAGAAATGAGGGTAGCTAGGTGGGGTAGTGGATAAAGTACTGGGCTTAGAGTGAGGAAGATTCATCTTCCTGAGTTCAAATTTGGCCTCAGACATTTACTAGCTCAGTGACCCTAGGCAAGTCACTTAACCCTGTTTGCCTCAGTTTTCTCATCTGTAAAATGAGCTAGAGAAGGAAATGGCAAACCGCTCCAGTATTTTTGCCAAGAAAACCCCAAATTTGGACATGAAGAATCGGACATGACTGAAACTACTGAACAACAACATCATGATGATAAGAAATGAAGAATTAGTTTGTACATTTGAAATCATCATTCTGAAAAGGAGCCTACAGGCTTCAATAGCCTGCCAAAGGGGTCCATAACACACAAAAACATTAAGAAATTCTGCTCTAGAGCAATATGTTGTGCTTTTAGAGCCTCATTTCTGTCAACAAGGGCCTGAGGCTCCTTAGGTATTTGGTTTTTTTTTTTAAATCTTCATTTTATTTCTTAAATAACATTGATAAATAATCATTTATATTTGTGCATTATGTATTTATTAATGTCTTTATATATGTAAAATGTGTGAACTATGGAAGCACCAGGATCTAGCTATCTTTATTTATTCATGAGCAAAGGAAGGAATCTTAGCTCATTAGGATGGCCTCAATGCAAGTAAGTTATGTTTGCCCCTGAAATATCTCATAAAGAAACATAAAGCAAAATAAAATGCACAATCTGGTCTGTGCTTGCTTTTTATCTCTGTTATGAATTTGATAGTATTTCTTTAGTACTTGATGGCTGAAATGCCGTAGTCATTTTGCACTAAATCTTGAGACATTTTAAAAGCAGACTGGTTTAGAGACTGTAATGGCAGAGTAGGGGGTTAAGAGAGGAGTTCAGGAAGATGTCACTGAGTTTTCTTACAGTTTTGAAAGGAAAGCTGACCAAGAAAAATCTGCAGTTCTATTCATTTCTGACCTTTATCCAGAGAAGCCATCTTTTTTTTATCAGGAGCGTGTCCACCAATTAGAGTGGAAATAGTGGCTATGAGATTAGTTTATCCCCCCTCTTGGGTAGAGAGGTTTTGAAGTGGCCACCTCAAACTTGACTAGGATTGTATTTGTTCTGTGGACATATAAATGGCACAAGTGAAGTAATTTACTTTCACTGGACCTAAGTTTCCTTATCTGTAAGATGAGGTAGTTTAGACCAGATGACCACTAAGGTCCTTTCCAGTTCTAAAGCTATGATCTTATGGGACTCCCTTTCCCTTTCCCTGCCTCCCAAACATATAATTTGACTGATGTATCTCTATGGGCTAGCAAATTAACTCTTCAAATTGAAAGGGCAAATCATTACAATGAAGTCAATCAAACTTTTCCTCTTACTTAATTGACTGAATTGTCAGCTTCTTTTGGTTCTCATCTGGCAGATAAAAATATGACAGTCTCTCTCAAAACCCTGGAGTGGAAAATCTTTCAGCTTATGGTTCTATGGGTATAATACCTGCTTTCTTCCTTGCTTGTGAAAAGACATATATGGCAAGATTTGCTTTATTTCTTTGGGTTATGATACCTTTGCAGAATCAGTGGCTAAGAGAATGACAGGGTGGTGGTAATAAGTCAGAAAGAATTTGGTTTCTCTCTTGGTTTATATTTTGACCTCATAATGGAGCAATATATTGCCTCAGATTTGCACTCATGCTTTTCAGAATAGGACCCATGAGAGGAAGAGATGAGTTTCTTAAGATGAGTTTCATAAAATGTGCTTCTGGGTCCATTTCAAGGACTATTTAAACCTACATAAGATGTTATACAAACTCCCATAGGCTTAGTGCTAGAGTAGATCTTCCTGTTACACAGCAAAGGTAGATATACTCTTTGTTTCATTTCATTTCTTAGTTTATCACATCACACTTATTGAAACATCTAATAGTGACAACCTTATTATTATTGGTTTTTGCCTGCACCTGGGATTTCATTGACAATTTTCTGGGGGAGAGAAACTCCTTTTATCACTGCAGATTAGCACTTGGTCTTAGAGAGTTGCCTTGAGGTGCTGAGAGGTGACTTAGCCAGGGCCACACAGATAGTATGTGTGAGAAGTAGACTGGAAACCAAGCTCTCTATTGACCATACCACATAGGAATATTAGCTACTAAAACATATATTGGAAAGCCTTCAACAAGTTTACATGACCTTCCGCCAAATTTAGTGTGTGTGTGTGTGTGTGTGTGTGTATGTGTTCACATACATATTCGCATATATATATGTTTGGTCATTTCACTCATGTCTGACTCTTCATGACCCCATTTGGGGTTTTCTTGGCAAAGATATTGGAGTGGTTTGCCATTTCCTTCTCCAACTCATTTTACAGATGAGGAAACCAAGGTAAACAGGGTTAAGTGACTTGCCCACGGTCTCTCAACTAGTCTGAGGTCAGATTTGAACTCAGGAGGATGAGTCTTACTAACTCCAGGCTCAATGCTCTATCCACTGCATCACCTAGGTGCCTCCCCCCCCCCATATGTACATTTTATATGGCATTTATATAGTGTTTTAATGTTTGTGACACACTTTACATGTGTTATCTCATTTGAGCCTCCCGATAATCCTGGTTCAGGTGTTATTATTATCATCCTTGTTTTAGAGATGAAGAAACAGACTGAGATGGGTGAAATGATTTGTTCAGGGCCATACAGCTAGGTGAGGTGGGACTAGAACTCAGATCTTCCGGATTCCAAGCCCAGCATTCTATCCACTGTGCCATCTTGCTGCCTGCCTGATATATGTTCGTGTTTCGCCTGGCTAAATTGTAAATTTCTTGTGATTTGTGACTGTTGTATTTTTGTGTTTATATTCCTGGGTACCCAGCACATATTAAGTGTTTAACACATGATTCCTGATTATTATTTGGATAATAATAATAATAATAATTTAAGTGTACTATTCTATATGGGGATTTATATAACATTAGTTTTATAGTTTCGATGAGGCAATCTTTTAAAAATAATTTCTCATTGCTAGGCAGCATGGCATATAATGTCTACACAGCCAGCCTTAGAGTCAAGGAAAATCGTATTAAAGTCCTATATCATACATACACACACTTTAGATCTGGTACCTTGTCATACCTCAGACCATTCCCTAAAACTAAAAATTGCTAATCAGCATCAGTGGAGGGAGCTTCTGTCTCCACACTGGGGAAATCACAAAGCTGAATGTGGCTTGTCTTCTGCTATTAGAATTTAAGCTCCCTGAGGGCAAAGACTATCTCCTGCCTCAGATGCTTACCTAACTGTGTGTCCCTGGGCATGTCACTTAACTTCTCGTGAGATAACATATGTAAAATGCTTTGCAATCCATAAAACACTATAATAAATCCTTCTATAATATGACATCATAACCCTCCACTACAATTTCTATTACATAATAATAATTTCTATAATACAATAAATCCTATAATGTCATAATCCTCCTCTACTATACTATCTATAATATAATAAATCTTCCTATGATATAATAATCCTTCACTATAATTTCT
>CM053592.1:34822317-34845346 GCA_028646515.1 Pseudochirops corinnae | reverse complement strand
CCCTTCCCTTCTCTTCCCTTCCCTTCCCTTCCCTTCCCTTCCCTTCCCTTCCCTTCCCTTCCCTTCCCTTCCCTTCCTTCCCCCCTTCCCTTCCCTTCCCTTCCCAAGCATATCACACAGGGTGTTGTTAGGTTTGGGTTTTTTGTTTTGGTTTGGATTTTTTGCCCAGCACAACTCAACAAACATTTATCACTTACTGTGTATGCCAAACACTGTTAGGCAACAGAATTATAATGATAAAAATCAAGCAGCTTCAGTGCCTTAGGAGTTTACAATCTTTTTGGTTGAATAAAATATACAGATATAATTAATTATATATAATTATATAATAAATGTAATTAAATATAGGGTATTTTGAGAAGGGAGAGGAGGAAAAACTTCACATGGAAGCTGGCATTAGAGGTGGAAAGAAATTCAGAAGAGGCCAAGTGCATTTTGGATGACAGACATGGAGAAAAGGGGAGAGGAGATGGAAAGTTGAATTTGCAGAACAATGAATAGATGAGTATAGCTGAAATATAGAACACATACATGACAGTGAGTAAGAGAAAAGATAGGCTAGCACTGAAAATGCCGGGTTAAGGAGTTTGGATTTAGTGAGACAGCCTGATACACAAAATTGAAGACAGCATGAATTCCTAGCACCTAGTGTTTGTTAGTTCTTCTAGCGGGTTGAAATTCCACCTCTGAGATTTACTAGCTGTGTAACCTGTACCAAGTTCCTTAACCTTCATAGGCCTCAGTTTCTCCCACAGTTTCTCCATCTGTTAAATATTAGTAACTAGCATGTGGAGACAATTTTGAAGTTTGCAAAGCACTTTACAAATCTCTCATTGAGAGGTAGGTGCCATTAAGATCCAAAATTTTATAGATGGAGAAACTGAGGCATACAAGAATTAGACTTTCCCAGGGTCACAAAGGAAAATGGGGGAGATGGATTCTATAGTTGTTCTTTTTTTTTTCCAGCTCTCACTCTATGTGACCCTAGAGATAAATAAGAAGCTATGGAAATGTGAGGCTACTGACAGGGACTTGGCAGGTGAGGGGGTGATTTGAGTAGGAGTATCACACACTAATGATTGATTTCCATATATTTAGTTAAGACAACTCTGATCTGCTCCAAGTCATGCTGAAAATACTACTAACCTTGTTAGAGCAAAAATGGTGACAGCCTCAACTGCTGTGATTTCAACATTAGCATCATAAACATGGAAATGTGTTCATTACAAACATAAAAGTGTGTGTTCCAGCTGATACTGGAGAAATTATTTTTCATCTGAACCAATTCCTGGCCAAAGATTTTTTTGTTTTTGTTTTTTGTTTCCCATAAAGCTGAGTCTGGATACAGATATAAAAAAAAAGTCTAAGTTTTTACTTCACAAGCTTTGTCAAAGAAATAACTCGATATTTTTCTATTCAAAATGTAATATTACCTGTAGTAATAGTGTCTAAGGCCCAAGGCTTTATGAATTCTTGCTTTGGAAAGCTTCTAGAATGGCCACAAAATAAGAGATAGGGACCAAAAGTACCATGAGTTACTCAAGTCATCCTACTATGCAGCGATTTTCCCAGTCTCCTCTGTAGATATGAGCCGACTCTTTTTGCCACCCAATTCTACTGATTCTTCAATGGTAAATATGATTTCTGAGTTAAAAGGTAACTTCACTTTGTGTGTATAATGAATATTTGCTTTACAGAGGATCTCTTTTTTTAAGGTTTTCGTTTTTGGTTTTTGGTTTTTTTTTTGGAGAGAGGTTTTCTAAATGCAAAGGATTTGAGAGCATGATGAAATAAAACTGACATGCTGACTCTTTATAAAAACATTTTTCATCCATGTCATTATTCTGTTTACTAATCAATATAATTAATATTGACTGGGTTTAAGGTGCATGAAATAGAACTATGTAGTTTAAGTTGAATTTTCTAGAAAGTCTTTGCCATCATTTATGGTTTCAAAACAGTTAGATGATATTTAGTAACATGAAAATGAAACTGTCACTGTCATTCCCACCTAAGACTTTTATACTCAAAGTCACTATGATTTCAGCCATGTGGGTATGCCCTCCACTAACACAAATAGCAGCTCTTCCATACCATAGTAGACATAGCCCATAAGTTGCTGTGGCTGAAAGAATTCTTTGAGGAACCCTCTGATCTGAAGCTGGTTCTGAAACAACAAACAATCTGTCACCGGCGCCATGTTGAAAGCCTTTCCAACTTGAAAGGGCCTTTTCCAGTCATTTCAGTTCCATTCAACTCTTCATGAGACCATTTGGGGTTTTCTTGACGAAATACTGGAGTGATTTACCATTTCCCTCTGTAGCTCATTTTACAGGTAAGGAAACTGAAGCAAACAGAGAAAGGCCATGCCAGAGTTGTATTTAACTGGAAGTCAACTGGTCCAACAGATATAGGGTTCCTTCCTCACTACAATGTTGCACCAGAGTGTTATAGTGGAAAGAGACTTACATATGGAATCAGAGGAGTTAAGTTCAAATCTTGGCTCCGCCAAGTCAGTCAGTCAAGAGGCAATTTTGGAAAAGAAGAATTTTAAGGGGTAACAAGAGGAAGAGTATGTGCTCAAAGGCATCTGCAACAGTGTGAAAAATGCACAGAGGAAGGAATGTATAAGGCAACCAAAGAAAACACAGCTCATAGTCCAATTTCACCGAGGAGAAGGATTAGTTAAAAGAAATAATAGTAGGAAATACTTGTCTCAAAAGACAAGTCAGATCCCTATTATGGAGGGTTTTAAATGCCAACCTAATGAGTTTATATTTTATCCCAGGCATTTGAGCAGCACTGCTTAAGGTCTTTAAACAAAAGACTGGTATGGTCATTTTCTCACTTGTCTAAACGTGTGGCCTATTGTCCATAGAGTCCATAGCTTTGAATAGATATAAGATATAATAGATATAAGTAGTTATTCTGTAGTTCTCATCTTATAGACCCCAGATAAATCCATTTGCCTCCTACCCCTCTGATTTCGTCTTTACTAAGGGGGAGGAATCATACCTGCCTCCAAGTGTTCCGCACGGGGATGTTTTGAAGATAAATGAACTAGCATCTAGGGGGAAATGCTTTGAGTTCTCAGGGGGGAAAAATGGATCCATGGAAATCCAAGATGGTATCATTATCTTCATAATGTTTTCCAGTGACTGTCTGAGCATTACAGCTCACATACACATCTCCCCCAAGAGAAGCCTTTAATAACAACAAACTCCTGCAATTGGGGGGAGTACTTTTCCAATAAAAAGTCTCATTCCCTTCCACCTGATAACACTTTTCCATTAATTTGGAGTAAAAGTATGAGTCCAGATGCTGTTCTTTTTCATTCATCCACACTGCTCTAAAAGGATCCAGATTTTTCACCTCCATTTCTTGTACCACCTGAAATAAACACTATGTGTGTTTGGAAAAAAAAAAAAAAACTTCCTAAAACCCAGGTTCCAGCTAATGGGTTAACAATAAAATATTCATTTTAATCATCTTCAAATGCAAAGCAGATTTGGAAAAGCCTTGGGTAAGGATAAGTGGGAAAAGAGAAGCCCAATGGTAACCTTCAAACTCCCTTATGTCTACTGTCTCATCCCATACATCTGCTACCCCAGTGGGCCAATCCAATCAACCAAACTCGGCCTCTGATTCAGCCAAACAGGCCGTTTGGTTTTAATTCCACAGTTCTGTACAGAACAGCATCTCAGGTACCTAATTTCTGCAAAGAATCTGGAAATGGGGTTTTGAAATTGTAAACAAGAAGGTGGAATTGTACAAATGCAGTCCATAAATTACAATCCCCTTAACCTGATATTTGACACCTAAGTGACCCTGATTAACATCCTGTTTACTCTCACACTGGGTTAACCAAGAGACTTCATGGCTTTTAGGTGAACGTGCCAAGTGTTTCAGTGTGCCCATGCTGATTTCGGAAGTTGCCAAACAAAGAAGGCAGAAACAAATATGCCAGCTGCTCCTGTACCCCACTGTGTGTATATGTGATACCGCCTGGTCAAAGCATCTCATAGCAGATCATCAATTAGCTGGGGGAGGGGAAGGTTTGAAAATCTTGGCTGTGTGCCTAGAGCATAGCTGTAGTAGTATAAGGTAATACCAGCGTCTGTGCGAATACCAACACATACACTCAAGGTCTCGAGAACAGTCTTAACTGTGCTGACAGGCAATCCTACCAGTCACTTCCTACAACCCTCACAGTACACTGCTGCTACAACTCAGGCACTCAAGATGACCAATTGTAATTAAATTTCTCATGATGCTAATTTTCAAGTCTATGGTTTTTCTCTTAAATGAACGTGGGTAAGCCAATAACACTGGTTGCAACTAGGTTACTCCTACAGCTAGAAGGAAAACAGGAAACTAATTATCTTAAACCATGGTGGCAAAATAAATAATAAACAAATCACTTATGGTGGCTAAATGCTCTCCAGGGGTTCCAAAGTTCTCCCAGCTTTCTTTATAAGTTATTGTGCTAATGTGAATAACGATTCCTATACTTTGGGGAAGCCATGTTTTCACTGATGGGGATATTTTCTCCATTGACACAGATGGTCATCCCCCCCCAAAACACACACACGCACACACATACACACACACACACACATACACACACACATACATACACACACATGCACACATACACACACACCCACATACACATACACACACACACACACAAACACACACACTCATTCACTCATCCCTTCCTATCCTGTGTGATTCTTGTCCATCATGGTTTCCTTTAAAGAATGTTTGGGATCTTATCTCTAATACAATGTGTGTGATCTTGGACAAGTCTTCTCCACTCCTGGACTGGGTTCATACAGCTCACAGGGATGTGAGGCAGGATTTGATCCCGGGTATTCTTGATCCCAAGTCAAGGACTCCGTTCACTACAACCTCTAATGTCTCTTTCAGATCTAAATCTATGGTGCTACGCGATGAATAAAAAAATCAGATAGAACAATAAATAAAATGGAATGGGATCTCACTAATGATTTCATTGGTATAGGAAGCACCATATAAATAAATTCTACTGATGTAAGCTGGCACCATCTTTGCAATTGAAAGTTGCCAAGGGACACCAAGAGGTTACATGTCTAACCCAGGGACACAAGGCCAGCAGGAATCAGAGGCAGAACTTGAATGCAGATCTTCCCAATTTCAAAAACAGCCAATACGCCCTGCTATTTCACATTTTTAAAAATAAATAAAAATTTTTTAAACTGCATCCAAAGAATTGTGTGCTGGAGTTGTGAATCTCCTATCATCATAATTATACTTTTTGCATAATTCTTACATACCTTCATCCTTCTCTGTCCAGAACTCCTTTTCAACATGATGCCATTGACACCAGCTGCCAAGACATTCCTGAGTCCTTTCCAAAACCTTTGAAAGGTGTTGCCTAATCTGATTAAAGCCAGCTTAAGGTAAATGACTACTTCCCAGCAACACAGCTGCTATTTAGGTATCCTATCTATTACACAGTCCTCAGGATGCACACAAGGGCATTAGCACCCTTGTTTGGGTGCCCTGAACCTGCCAACATAACTATGCAATAGTATGGAAATTCTAAGGAGAAAGCATGGTGATGGCTCTGAAATGCCCCATTCCTCTTGCTCCCTACACATTTGACAATGGAAACAGGAATTAGAATAATAGTATTTTTAAAAGGCATAATACATAGGACCTAGAGGAAGTAACAGATCAAAGAAAATATTTTTAGACTGTTTGAAGAATTTTGTATGACTAAAAAATGTAACATAAATTAAATTTTCAAGAAATTGTGTAAGTGCAAAATCAGACTTATAAGAATACCTCTGCCTACTCCACAGAAGTGCCTAGTGCCCATAAAAACCTTAGTCCAACCCTGACAAGAACTGTTTACAAGTTCAGGTGTAAATGACGACTAAAGAAATGGGATTCTACTCACTAATCCTGGTCCTCCTAAGGCTGGTGATGTTTGGCAAAGAGGAAAACGAAACCATTTTTAAGTTTTATATTTTCCTCCAATCTACAGGACTCCATCTTCTCTTCCCTCTTTTTTTATTCATTGAGAAATTACATTTGTTTTACAAAAGGGAAGAGATTAAAAGGCAAGGAAATTCTTTATATTTAGATCAGAATTTATAGTCACTGTATCATGGGTCCTTTGACTAACCAACTGATGAGATATCTGCATAATTTACCCAGATATTAAATTATGGTAATTAGATTGAATCTCCAGCACATAATACAAAGGCTCTGCCCACAGTGAGTACTTCCATGTTGGTTTGTTGGTGGTGGTTGATTTAAATGGGGTCATTTCTTTTTTGTACCCTCTTTAACTAGATCTAGCTGTCAATACTTTGGTAAGCTCTTTGGAAATTTTAAATGGAGAAGTTTCACATGCTATAAAGAAAGATTATTGATAAAATAGATACCTGCCTAATTTACCTCCACATGGAATTATAGCTTTAGAATTAGGAAACTTTCTAAACCACAATACAGGATCAGATGACAATGACTAGTGAGCTGCTCCACAAATGTTTAAACAAAGCCTGTGTCTATTTCTGTTCCCAAAGCAGGTGAGGATAATCACATGACAATATATGGTGAAGACTTTATTTTTATTGTACCAAACAGCTGATAGGAGATTAAGCTAGAAAAATATGAGAGATGCTGGCAGATACATTTCCTATTAAAAAGAGATTAGATATATAGATACGTGCAGGGGCTATCAGTGTGAATTGTTTTAAGGTAAATTCAGACCCCAAAAAGTTAAAATGTATTCACTTCTTTGAATTATAGGAAGCAAATTAAGATGTAAACTGAAAACATACAGATGAACTATTTAGTAGTATTATTTCCTAGAAATATAAATCAGTTATGATGTTTGGTAATAGACTATTTAAAAATCCATAAAACTGGGTAGAAGTTTGTACTAGGAGTAGATTTGATATTTTTCCTGTTTTCTCCATTTTTAACCAACTGAATATTATCATGTAAATATGAACCATTTATGGTTAAATTTTACATATCTGTATTTCACATGAAAAGTTATATTCTGGGAGGGATTTGCCTTGGCAATGATAAGGGCCACCTCATCAACCAGAATGAAATCAGAAATAGCCAAAGACATTTGACTGATATGAGCTGGGGAGAAGCACTAAAAGGGAGATTTGGGGGAGTGATCTGGTTTTTTTTCAGCCAATAATGTATGAGTCAAGATCCTCAGCCAAGAGGATGGAGGAGGGGTGAAGTAGAGTTATGTGAGGAGAGATGAAAAGGTTTTGATCAGCTTTCTGTAGAGAGTGGAATAACAATTAACATAGGTTATCTCATTTATTCCCCACAACTGTCTTGGGAGAAAGGGGCTATTATGATCTTCATTTTTCAGATCAGGAAACTGAGGCAGAAGAGGGTAAGTGGTTTGTCCAGGGTCACACAGCAAGTAAGTGTTGGAGGATGGATTTGAATTCAGTGTGCCTGACACTAGGCCCAGCACTGGGCCACCTAACTGCATCTAGCTCAGTGGTTCTCAACCTGTGGGTCGTGACTCCTTTGGGGGTCAAATGACCTTTTCACAGGGGTCACAGGGGTTGCCTAAGGCCATCAGAAAGCACATATTTTCTGATGATCTTAGGAACCGAGACACCACTCCTCTATCCATCTCCAGGCAGGTCCACCCACATGCAGATACGCCCACATATGAGTATTAAAGGATCACAGAATTAGGAAGGTTGAGAACCACTAATCTAGCTGCTTCACACAGGTGAGGAAAAAGTTCATTCCAGGTATGGGAGCCAACCTGGGCAAAGGCAGGGAGACAAGAAGAAACATCACATATGCAGAAAGCAATTAAGTCAATTTGGCTGGAAGGCAGAGAATAGAGGTATGTTATACTCCTGTAAATGTAGATTGGAAGCCAAGTAAGTATTTGGTCTTTGCTGTGTCAAAGAAGGAATGAAGGAAACAGGGCGGTCATCCTATCAGAAGACAGAGCATGTGTTTGGAGTTATGGATTCACACCATACTCTCCTGCCTAATCCTTCCTCCATGCTCCTACCAATAGTATAGTTTTGAGCTTGCTGACAAGGGTTACAGACACAGTCTATGGCTATATAAGAGAAGAAAATGCCCTGATCCATGGGGCCAAAGTCCACGGCCTGAAACCATAAGTAACTCACTCTATCTAAGCTAATACTAACAGGGATACTGGCAACTCACGCCTATGCAGTATTCAAAGCTTCCCTCACAACAGTTTCATCATTGAGTGGAACTATACATAATCACTCACTTTGTCTTAAATCAGTCAACACACACCTTCAACCAATCAATCAATCAGCAAACATTTATGGAGTGCCTACAAGGCATTACAAAAACCACAACAAAAACAAAATGGCTACTACTCTCAAGGAACTTACATTTCATACCCTAGGCGAAAAACATATGAGAAAAATACTTGCTCCTACAGGGTGTCCCAAAAGTCTTACTATAATTTTAAGCCCATTTAAAATCCCATTTGGGCTTTTTTTGGCAGATATACTAGAGTTTTTGCCATTTCCTTCTCCAGCACATTTTAGAGATGAGGAAACTGAAATAGGGTTAAGTGACTTTTCCAGGGTCACACAGCTATTAAGTTTCTGGGGCCAGGATTTGAACTCCTGAAGATGAGTCTTCCTGATTCCAAGCCCAATTCGCCACCTAGTTGCCTTACCAAAGCTATGTACCCTGTATAAGTAAATAAGGACAAGGAATGGACCTGTGATTCCACTGGTAACATTGCAGAATAGCACTTTGAAAAGCTGCTCGTTGGCACAGTGGATAGAGTAGTGGGCCTGGAGTCAGGAAGACCTGAGTTCTAATTCAGCCTCAGATAACTACAAGATGTGTGATCCTGGGCAAGTCACTTAACCTCTGCTTCAGTTTTCTCATTTGTAAATTGGGGATAATAATATGACCTACCTTCCAGGGTCTCTGTGAGGATCAAGTGACATCATCTTTGCACAGCACCTGACAAAAAGTAGGCACTACATGCACCTTAGCTATTATCATCATTAACTTAGTCTTAAGAATCTTCCCTAGAGCACTGAGATGTGAAGGGGCTTGACTGGAGACATTCTACCAGAATGTGTCAAGGGGATATGGTGGGGGGGGAGAGACTTGAACCATATCTATACCATGCAACCATATAAGTAAATGTAAAATAAACTAAAGGCAATTAGAGGTAGAGGAAAACCAGCAGCTGAGGGGATCCAGAAAAAACTTCCAATATCAGAATTATAAAAGGGAATCCACCAGAATTGTGAACCACTTTGTATTTTTTATTCTCTAGGAGGCATCCAGCATCTCTAATTTCCCCAGGACTTAGAATGAATATGTTGTTCAAACATTATAATGCATCCTAAAGGTTCTGGGCAGGTTCTGTGTACAAGATCAGAGAAGTCAAGGAAAGACTTGGTTTGCTAAATCCTTCAGAAAAAAAGACACAATTGTAGTTTTATAATATTTATAGGCATACATTTTATTTCCTAACATACCTTAATGGCCTTATTTTGTTGGGTTGGGGTTTTTTTATACATAAAAGAAGTCTTTTCTTGGAGTTGTGTCAAATTGAGAAAACAACATCTGTATGAAATGAAGCAAAATCCAAATGGCACCCCAGGAGTCCTTTGTCCTGTGCTTTAGCAATGACATTGACTACCAGACCCAGCAGATATCACCTTGCCACAAACGCCCCAGAGAAGCCTTGGAATCCACTTAATGATGGTCAAGTCCTTTGCATCAAAGGATGTCTGTCTTGTTCTATCTGAGTTTTGTTCAATTTTCAATGCAGAACAAAACTTTCAAAATTTCTGCTATAATAGGCTATACGAGTCACTATAAATGTCTGTGTCTGGAGGTTTTCCCCTCCAGCTCGATGCACACAGCACAGAAAAGTGTGTGTCTATTCACTGAGGGAGTTTATAGTTCTACAAAACCTTTTAGATGCTTTGGCTAGAATGCATTAATCTTAGCTTAGAACAATAGCTGGCAGATAGACATAGTCTACAGGAAATGAGGCTAACAACTGGGTCATTTTTTAAGGGGAACTCAACAAACTTTTATTTATTCAGCATACAACCAAGATTGGTTTCCTTGAATGAAAGGGTATAACTACTTTTTATTCCATAGCCTAGAAGTCAATGAACAAATCTTTCGATAATAACTTGCTTCTCTTACACCTTCACAAGGCCCATGTGGCACTCTCAAATATGTTGAAAATGAAGGTGTAGGGTACATTCCAACCAGTCAGGAGTTAACATTGATAACATGTATTTTCTCTCTTTCACATGCATCTTGGTGTGTGTCCTTAATCAACAAAGCTACTGAATTAGAGTTCTCCAAGGATAAAGATATGCTAAGGATGTAAATCCCAGTGTGTGTCTACAATGCTGGCAAAATGCATACTTAGTTCACCCAGGATTATGTGGAGGTGTCCCATAGGAGAAGTGAAAAATATGTTCAAGGCAATGTTCCAATTCAGTGAGCAGAGGAAAGAGGGACAAAGAGACAGAGACAGACAGAGAGATGAAAGAGACAGACAGACACATAAAGAGAGACAGACAGACAGAGACAGCAGACAGGCAGAGACATAGAGAGAGAGACAAGACAGAGAGAGAGAATACAACATGCAAAAGAAAGATAATTACATACAAGATAAGTTGTGGTAAGAAACAACCTTGACCATGAGGGGAATTATGAACAGGTTTTATGCAGGAGGTAAATTTTAAAAGAATTTAAGGATTCTTAGAGCCAGAGGTGAGTGAAGTATCCATTTCAGGATTAGGGGACAAAATTCAGAGACAAGAGACAGAATACTGAGTTCACAGAATTGCAAAGTAGGCACAACAGGTGCATGAGGAGGAATAAAGTGAAATAAGTCTACAAAGGTAGGTATTTGCCAGATTGTGATGGATTTTGAGTGCTGGTCTAAGGAGCTAGTATTTTATACAAGAACAGGTGTCAAACTAAAGAAACCATACAAAATGATCACTGCTGACTGCACTACATATTAACATTATCTATGTTTTTTATATCTTGATTTGTTTTGTCAAATATTTCCCAATTACATTTTAATCTAGTTTGGCCCATGGCCCAGTGTCTAATACCTCTGTTCTAGAGACAATATGGAGGGAGTGAAGGTATTTTAGCAGGGGGATGATACCAGGTGAGATCTATGTTTTATTAATTAACTTGGTGGTTTCATGGAGGACATACTAGAGACAGGAGAGGCCAGAAGTAGGGAAATCAATTAGGAGGCTGTTGCAATAATCCAGGAGAGAAGTGATGAGGGCCAGAACTAGCATAGTAGCCAGTGAAGTGGAGAGAAGGGAACAGAATGGAGTGATGGTATATGGTGTATATCACATACATACATATATGGAGGTAAAACTGACAAGAGATGGTAACTGATCAATGAGGGGGGAGAAGATAGGACAAAGATAGAGGATGATAACATTCAGGTTACCAACATGGCTGACTGGGATAGTGTTGCCCTCAATAGAAACAGAGGAAAATGAAGAAGGTCTAAGAAAAAGATAATGAGCTGTCAATTTACCTTGAAAAAATGTGCCCTTTTTTTTTACTATATCAAATCAATAATTCTAAATAAGCATCACATTTTTAAGTCCAGGTGAACCCTGAGGCTAATAAAATAAAATGCAATGGGTTGAGAATTTGTCATATTGGTTAACTTGGAAAACTGAAAAGGGAATATCAACATGTTAGAAGTTGGCCATCCTGTGTATTTAGGAAATAGCTTTGATAAATCAAAAGTATTTACATCTAGTTCTGATGCCAAGACCACCAGGGAAGACATAAAAAAGTGGTATAGGAGTCACAGAATTGACCATTCTATATACATCAACACTGGTCTCAGAAGTTGGCTCTTTTTTCACCCCCAAGAGTTTTTATTTTACAATTTCAACACGATTATTCCTCTCTTCTGTTAGTGTAAATGATCTGATGAACTTGGAATATTTTTTTCCCATTCAAAGCATCTGGTGATGAGATTCTAGAAGGATCACTTTGGGGTTATAGAGAGAAAAATGAGAAGTGAACAAAGCTGTCCATCTGAGCCAGGAAAGGCATCTCAGTTCCTACTCATCATTTCAACTCTACAATACAAGAATAAGAAATGAAGCTTGCCTTTGTAACCTTGGCAGATCACTTAATCTCTCTAGGCCTTAGTTTCCTCCACAGTGCCTTCCAGCTCAGCCCCTATGATGCTAAGGGCCTCTTAGGTCAGATACAAAAATTTAGTGCACTCTATGAAGATAGTCTGTTCAGAGGAACTTGGTGAAATAATCTTCAAGACTTGGTAGAAAATTTGTGTGCAGAATTGTAGATCCCATACCTAGAGATAAAATTAGGAAGTCTAATTTTCCTAAAAGGCACTAGGAAACCTAGCAGCCTTGGCAACCAAAATCTACTTCAAGCTACAGAAAATTGTTGCCTTAGAATTAAGATAGACAAGACGGAGCTCAAGACAGACAAATTTGGGGCAGGCTGACTCTGTGGTGCACTAAAAGTGGGATTTGTCAGTAAACAGATGGGAGCTGCGAAAAAATGAAGAATTATTCTTTTAGATGTATTTTGGTGATAAATAATTTATTTCAGTTATTTTTTCCTTCTCTAAATTTTTTTTATTGCTCCATTCTGTTTTGACAGATCAGCTGCTTTCCAACAAACAACACCCCTCCCCTGGTTCCTTCCTACACCTAGAATTTTCATGGGATAATCTAGGCTCTGCTCCTTAGGCCAAAATGGTGAGGGGAGAGATATGAAGGAATGTTGTACCATGGTAGGGGAAAAAGACATTCCTACCCTTACTGCCCATGCCAGCTGCTGAGCTGACTAGAAAACTTCCTTACCCACTTCCCCTGCTGCTGCCACCCAGGGTCCTACAGTCATCACATCCCCTTACTGACAACCTTCCAACTAGGTCATGAAGACTGCTCCCTCTATGTGCTATCTAGCCCATACCCCAAACTGAAAGACACCAGGTAGTAGCTGGAGGGATTATCAGGGAAGATGGCATATACTAGTCATTATCAGTGGTCCTTCTCACAACGCCCTCCCCCCCACTAGTAAACTTAGCCTTAGTGTTCTCCTTTCTCTATCTCCCTTTGCTTTCTAGATATTCTGAAATGTTCACTTATTGTGGTATAATAAAAAGACTGCTGGCCTTAAGGATAGAGGCCCTGAGTTCTGACCCCGGCTTTGTCCCTTTACTAGCTATTCTACCTTAAAACAAGTCATTTCTCTTATCTGAGGGTCAGTTTTTTCATCTGTATAAGAAGGAACTTAGAATAGGTGACCTCCTGAGGACTAATTCTCTTTCTCTCATATTCCTTCTATCTTGTGGTGCTCACTGAAGGCCTCTCTTGAAGGCTGGAAGCTTCTTCTCTTATTCCCCATGACATCCAGGTCCAAGAGGAGGACTCAATGCAATCCTTGCTCCCTGGTGCCTCTTCTGGACCATTGTTTCTGCGTCACTCAACAGCAACCTTTTCTCTTTTAAAGTTCCCTGTCTCCTGTCTGGATTCTTATTGCTGTCGTCTGTGGATTTATCTGGGTCACTCTACAATAAGTTCTGTAGGTCACCCACAGTCTTCTCTACCCAAAACCCTGCTCCCTTTGAACATGCTGCCCTCCAAGTTCTTCATTCTCCTCAACTCTCATGACCTCTGTTCTTCAGTTCACCATAACCACAACCAGGAGTGATCATTCCTAAAAACAATGTACCCATCCCTCAGTTTCTCCCACTGCCTCTACAACTGAATGTGCACCCTGGTACTGAAGTGCATATGTACCAGTTCCCTTGTCTACCTACTTCACTTAACCAAAGCAACTTTAAATGAATTGAGCCGAGTTCAATTCATGAGAATATTTGATCTTGGACTGATTTTAAAAAAGAGGCAAACAGATTCTTTGGTGACTTCCAGTTGGGCCTTTAAACCACAATGGGGCTAATTTTTAACAGTTAAGAAAAATGACCCAAAATAGAGCAGTTGTGATTGATGATACATGTTACTTTATACTTTGATACAGAAAGGAAGAAAATGTGCTTCTACTTAATTTGGAACCATTTTTGTTGAATGTATTTGGCCTGATGTTCATTGTCTTTTAATATTGTCTTAGTTTACATTATCCTAGTTATTGAGTATACTGGATTTTCTGTGTCTGCTTCCTTCACTAGATACTTGTCTTCTATCTTCTCTAAATGCTTCATATTTATTATCTTTTATGGAGCAATAATGTTTTACTATATGATAGTTCTTTCCACCATTCCTCAACTGTGGTACACCTAATTTGTTCCCAGTTTCTTCCTATCACAAGTAGTCCTACTATGAAGATCTTAATACATATGGATCTTTCTTAGTCAGTGACTTACTTAAAATTTTTTAAAAATAGTAAGAGGATCACTGGGTCAAAAGATAGAAACAAAGAAAAATAGTGACACTGATGTACTATTGGTCAAGTTGTGAGGTGATCCAACCCTTTTGGAAAACAATTGGAAAATATGCCCAAAGAACTATCGAAACAGCAAAATCACTTCTAGGTCTGTATTTCAAAAAAAAAAAAAAACAAAGAAAAAGGAAAAGGATTTCATGTACAAAAATATTTCTAGCAGCTCTTTTTGTGGTGGTTAAGAATTGGAAATTGAGGGGATGTCCATCAACTGAGAAATAGCTGAACAAGTTGTGGCATATGACTGTGATGGAATGCTATTGTGCTATAAGAAATTATAAGTAGGATGTTTTCAGAAAAACCTGGGAAGACTTATATGAACTGATGCAAAGTGAAGTGAACAGAACCAGGGGACTGTACACAGTAACAGCAATAATATATTTTGCAATACATTAATACATGTAATTTTGTAATACATGTAATACATTATTAATACAGTAACAGCAATAATTACCAACTGTAAATGACTTAGCCATAAAAATCTCAGAATTTCAGATTGGGAGAGATCTCAGAGGCCCCCTAATGCAACCAAGATCTAAACAATAATGTCTTCAATCAGCCTTGATTATAAACTTCCTTTCCAGTGAGGGACAACCCACCTCCTTCCAAAGCAGCTGTGTACTTTTGATAGCTCTAATGCTCAAGAAGTTGTTCTTTACGTGGAGCTAAAATCTAAATACAATGCCATCCATTTTTCCTCCTTCTGCTCCCTCCCCCCCCACCGCCCAGGGTCAAGCAAAACAAGTCCAATCCTCCAGCATGATAGTCCTGTACATGATACTCCTTCAAATGCCCAAAATCTATTATGTTGCCACCACCCCCCCCAAAGGCTTAGTTACTTCATACTAAATATTTATAGTTTCTCCTGATCCTTTCACTATAGAACCTCTAGTTTTCTTACCAACCTGGTCACCATTTTTCCACATTCCACATTCTTGGACCAATACATTAAGCAACTACTAAAATAGAAAAGAGAGAAAAGTGGAGGTGGGCAAGGGGGAAGACTAGAGAGGGAGAGGATTGTACACCACAGGGAAAGAGTTTTCCAATGAACTAAATTAATTGAACTTCTTAAAGTGCTAGGGCTTGCTCAACAACATTCTTTGAAAATGCTAAGGAGAATTTAAATAGAGGAATTTAGCATTTTCATAAACACTAGACAAAAGGTAGAACTCAAGACAAACAAGGAAGTGATTAGTCATGTTCAAATGATATCTTTCTATTACAAAAGTATTAATTGCAGATCTCTTATAAATGAGGAGTTCTTCAAGGGTACACGAAATATTGTTGCCTTTGTACAAATTTGGTTTGCATGCAACTTTCAGCATATGTAGGTACATGACATTAACAATTATACTCATTATGCAAACAAGGGATTAGCTTAAATCCATAAAGGGGCTAGAAAGAATATGCTTAGAATTCAGAATCTAGACTGATAGATTCTAAAAGATATTTAGGAAAGGAAAAGTTTATCGGGGGGAAAAATGTTTTTGAGTCTCCCATATAAGTCTATGCAAAGAGGAGTTTGTCAACATTGCCATCTCTTCAGGTCTCATCTCCAGAGAGAAGAGCACCTTCCTCTGTTCCTGGTAACAATTTACAGGAACAAGGCAAGAAATAGACCTATGATTTCCTTGGTGAAAATTCTGAAGTGAAGGAAATACTTGTAGGGGGAAAAAAAGGCAGGTTGTCACCTTTTGTCTGGGGCTTTGAAACTTGACCAGATTCACATAGCCATTATGGGTCAGAAGCAGACCTCGAAACCCTGATCCTGAGACCAGCACTCTATCTACTATGCCAAAATCACTTTCAGTTATTTGAAAACTGTTGGGAATTTTGCCCAGATGGAACATGATTTCATGAAATGAAAGCATTAGGAGTTAAAGGAAGAAATTGATGCTAGATCTCTAAGATAACAGAATTTCTAGGAAGCCTGGAAAGGTGATACTAAAATTCTAACAACTGAGGCAATTCAAACAGATGTGGCTTTATTTTATGGCTCTGTGTTAAAGTCATAGATAAGACAATGCCTCGTAAAAATTGGAATTCTGGAGGATACCAGTAAAACTGTAATTTGAGCATACTGGGATTTGCAGAAAAGGCAAAACAGGAACTTTCAAGGACAGTTTTCCTTCTCTTTGCAAAAGTATGCTGGATTTTTGTTTAAGAGAAAAAAAAAAAAGAGTCTCCTCTGAGAGCCAGGAAAGCTTTTTGAGTCCTCTCAAATTTGTCAATACAGGAAATCTTCCAGATTACTCTTTAGTGACACCACAATTACCTACCTGCTTGGCCTAGAATTAGTTTGATTTGGTTTTGTCCTTAGAATTGAAAGTAAAAATATTTCTCTCTCTCTTTTTTTCTTTTTCAAGCAATTATTCTTTAATCCTATAGAAAGTAAGCTGCCTTACTTTATTAATTTTTCCAAGGGGGTAACATGGCAGAGTTGGTCAATGACTTCAGAGCTAGGTAGACTCAAGTTCAAGTCCTGCATCTGATACATACAAGACCCTGAGCAAATTATTTAACCAATCAATGCTCCTGGAAGCCAAGAGTACATGTGGTACAGAAGGTACTGAATCACATTGGGAAGGGAAGTTTCCTCATCAGAGAGTTCCTTAAGCCCAGTCCCTGCACCTGATCCTTCTGTGGCACCATTTGACTCCTACGGCAGTACCTTTATATTTGTATATTTATACACCTGAGATCTCCCCAAAGCCTTCAGAGATAAGAAACAGGAGAAAACTCAACCAGTGTGGGACTCAAATGAGGGGCAGCAAGGGACGGTATCCTACAAACGTGGAGTGGCCAAGCTAGAACAGTTGATGAGAAAAATAAATGAAGCTTTGGGTCAGGAGAAGAGAGAAAGATGCATCAAACACACTCACTAGTTGGAACTATTATTGGAACTTGTATTTTTATCTGTTTGGATTTTTTTCTGTGACATTGACTATTTTCCAACTATTTAAAATGAAGATTTGGATGTAAATATCTCAGATAATTATGTAGCTAATGAACTCATTTACTTCACAATAAGAAAAATCATTTAAGGAGGGATGGGTGTGAAATGGTATGTCTAAACTATTAAAAAAAAAAACAATTTCTATTTTTTCCCTTAGGAAATTGGAAAGAAATTAAAATATCCTACTTGTAACTTTTAAAACTGAAGCTAATACTATTTAGTTGGGCTACTGTGAAAAGAAAGGTTTTAATTGAAGTCTCCTCAATAATAATGTTTCTAATAAATTTGTAACACAAATCCTTTCCTTATTTATTCATGAATGACTTCCATTCAAGTTATTAAGGTTTTCATTCGGCAGGGCAAAATACACACAGGTTATTTAAAAAAATAGGTGTTACTAAAAGATGACCTTACTCAGCCTTGTAAGTTTATTTTGGAAGGTGAAAAAAGGTAATGTTCAATAATTCAACTTAAACTATGTTTTCTGTTAACATATAGAAGACAGAAGAATCATTTAATAATAGGTTTCAATTGGATAAAAACCTCTTTTGTCAATTATGAAAAGAGAACAAAAGGAATGGACCTTAGTTACTACAGGAATAAAGATAAAAGGGAAAAGAAAGGGAGTAAGCAATTATGTAATACCTACTACATGCCAGACACTGTGCTAAGTGTTTTTTACAAATATTATCTCATTTATTATTATATTATTATTATATATCATTATAATTGTATTATATTATTATAATTATGTTATAACTATAATAATATAACATATTATTATATTATCCTCACAACAACCCTATGTGATATCATTATACCTATTTTATAGTTGATGAAACTGAGGCAAACAGAAGTTAAGTGACTTGCCCAGGGTCATACACTTCATAAGTATCTGAGACTGGATTTGAACTCAGGTCATCTAGGTCTGTGTTCTATCCACTGCATTACCAGGTACCACAAAATCAGGAAAAACTTCCTGATGATATGACCTTAGCACTGGAACGGAATTCCAAAAGAGAATATGAACATTCATTTCTAATTGCATTGGAGTAGGTAGATAGCCATTGATCTGGAATAGGGTAAAGTTTCCGTGATTGGAAAAATATAGACTTGATGGATTCTATGTCTCTTCTAGCATCCTATTTCCAAGTTGCAAATTTTCTGTTTCCAAATAAAGCAAAATATTTTAGAAGATACATGTAAAAAAAATTTAAAGGCATATTCAAGTCTAATAATATGTTTTTAAATTAATTATATTTCCTTTTTTAATTTCAACAGTTCATTTTTTCTATCAGTGTTCGTGTTTCAAAAGTCCTCCTGTAGAAGGTAGGATCTGTATTGAGTCTTGGATGAAGTCAAGGAAACTAGAAAGCAAAGATAAGGAGAGAGAGCATGCCAAGCAAAGGGAAGAGCCAGTGAAGGGGTACAAAATCAGGAGAAATGGCCTTACATGTGAGGAATGGCAAGTAAACTAGAGTAACTAGATTACAGAGTACATGGAAGAGACAAAAATGTAGGAAAACTAGAAAGAGAGGAAGGGACCATGTTGTAAAGGGCTTTAAAATACAAGCAGAGGATTTTACAGTTGATCCTTGGGGCAATAGGGAGCTCCTGGAGTTTATTGAGTAGGCGAAAAACATGGTGAGACCTAAGCTTTGGAAAAATCACCTTCTCAGATGACTGAAGAATAGATTGGAATGGGGAGAGACTTGCTTCAGGGAGACCAGTTAGAAGACAATTGCAGAAGTGAAGTCATGAAGGGATGAGGACTAGTCTCAGGGTGATGGTTGTGTGAGTGTATACAGGGCGACAAATATGAAATATGCTATGAAGGTAGAAATGACAAGATTTAACAACAATAAATTGGATATGTGGGTTGAGTGAGAGTGAAGAAGAGAGGATGACACTGAGCTTATGAGCCTGGGTAAATGGAAGGATGGCAGTACCCTCAAAAGTACCCTCAAAAAGAAATAGGAATAAGAGAGAGTTTGGGTGGAAAGATTATGAGTTCTGTGTTGGATGTGTTAACTTTGAGAGATCTATAGAATGTACAGTTTGAGATATCCAAAATGCAGTTGGTGATGCAGAAATTAAAGAGAAAGGTTAGGGAGAAAGAGAGAGAGAGAGAGAGAGAGAGAGAGAGAGAAATACATGCATACATACACATGGATGGATGGATAGATAGATAGATAGATAGATAGATAGATAGATAGATAGATAGATATGTAGATAGATAGATAAAAAAAATCTGCATGGAGATAATCAAACCCACAGGAGTTAATGAAATTGCCAAGTGAAATAAATAGTGGAGAACAAAAAAAGAAAGTGGTCCAGGATACAGCCTTAGCCATAGGTGATACTCTTCCCTCTAGTTAATGGTTGTTACCTAAGTGATGAATGACCAAAGAAGACTGAGAAAGATGGTGAGATAGAATAGAAGAGAATGAGCAGAGGATACATCATTAAAACCTACAAAGAAGAGTATCCAGAAGGATGGTGACATTTACTCAAATTAGAAAGCCTTTAACTAATACAGTAAGGAAAAGAATGAAAATAACCAGTCTGCTTGTATTTAAAATACTAATGAAATCATGTACATTTCATGAACAAATCATAGCGGGTTAGAAATAAAATGGGGTTCAACAAGAGAAAAACAGACTCAAAGCTATACATCTCAGATATTCAAAGAACAAATTCAAACATGAATTTGTGACACGATGCAAATCAGACAAACACTAGCAGAATCAAGAACACTGTGGATTCTCCATAGACAGTAGGCAACAAAAGAAAGCCTTCATGACTTAGGGCAAGTGCACAGAGGCATCTTGTCAAAAGCAAGGATGTAATTATCCAGAACCAGTGGAATGTGCAGTAAGATCCTTCCCAGACCAATAAGGTCAATTGTAATGGCCCAATTAAAAGATCATTTTAAAACATCTTACATAGGGGAATTCCAAATCATGAAAAGGACAAAAGGATTATTTGTGAAGATTAAAAGAATTGATGTCAAGGAGAACAAAGTCAAAGTCATCACTTTGCTTTTCCCCCAGGAAGGTAGATCGGTAGTATAGAATAGCAAAGGGGTAGGTGCAGAAGAAAAGGACTCATAGAGTCCAGACACAAACTGATCCAGAGAAGGAATCAATTACTTACCTCCTTTCAGACTGAACAACATCATGAACTCAAATCTCCCTCCAGTTGCAAAGAAGTACTCTGCTGGAAATGAGGTCTGATGATTCCTCGAACTCCAAGAAAACACCAAATGAATGGAGACTCTGGAGGCTCCTGGCTGCTAATGCTTTGGAGAAGGGAATGGGGCTCTGATAGCAGTATCATGCCCATCTCTTTATGTCTTTCATATTTTTACTCTGAAATTGTAGAAAGGACATGCCATCCCCCACCCCCTGCCCAGGACAGTTGCAGTTCTTCCATTTCTAACTTTATGAGGAATGCAAGACCTTTAAGTGATTCTAGTGACTCTGTATGACACCGTCTCCACCATCAACTGTGTCTACAAGGGATCTCTATGTATATTCCTCTCTTTTGGGAGGGAGAGGGGCATACTATGAGGTATTAGCTTAGACCTACTGGACAAAGATAGTGTGGTGAAGTACAAAGAGTGGTGAACAAAAAAAAAAAAGCTAGGAGATTTACATTCTAGTCTCAGCTCTATCAGAGTGTCTGTGTGACCTCAAACACTTCATTTAACCCATATCCTTTCTCTCACGTGTAGAGATAATACATATCCTGTCTACTTTGGATGACTAGTTAAAGTATCAAATGATGTAATATATTCTAAATTCCTTTGAAAAAGTATAAAGTGCTATACAAATGTAAGATACTATTTCTCAATATAATAATACATTTCCAGGTCTTTTCCTATTACGCTATTATATTCATAAAGGTTCAGCCAAAAACAATATATTTTAGTTCCAAAACATTTTTAAAGACCTTACAGTGCTGATTTAGAAAAGTAAAGAAAAAAACATGCTTTTTAAAAGCCTCCTTTGGTTCACTTTTGAAGGCTTTAACAAAACTTATTTAATTTATATTCTCCTCCCCTCCCCTCCCATCCTGCACATTATTACCAGCCTCCTTTATTTTTACAAAGCTTTGCCACAACATGAACATTCCACTGTGTTCTCAGAAGCAGCCCCTCTATGCATCACCACCACAATAATCTCCTTTTATATTTCATCTGAAAATATATGGCCTCTTCCTTTCTGTACCAATACTCCCCTTGGCTGTTATTAAATCAGTAAAAAGGTTGGAGCTTGTACATGTGTAATGTATAATACAGGCAGTACCCAAATACACCTTCTACATATAAATGAGCATCTAGGAATCATGGTGACCATGGCAACTCCCTTTCTCTCCATGTTGCTTCTGCTTGCAATTTCCTCCTTTATGGTCAACACCGAACCATCATCTCTGCTTCTCCCAATAAGAGGAAAGGAGGAAGGGAAGGTTTGCTACAGAAACATTTGGAGGGGGAAACATTTTTGGTCCTTCCTCTCTTAAGACCTCACTTCTCTTTTACCTCTAATTGTCCCAGCCCTAGCTCTGATCTGCAGCAGGCTCACGCTTTGTCCCATCTCCCTGTCTCCCTGATCATCCTCCTAGACTACTTATATCCATCCAACTCTCTATTATAGAGTACAGAATAGCGTCAATCTGGTTTTCTTAGGAAATGAGGATTAATCTTTCTTAAATCCTTTGGGAACTGAGACACACTATCTCTCACCTGTGAATGACTTTGTCCTTCCCCACAATGCAAAAATGAGAAGAGGAAGCTGAAATAGGATGATGCGTTTTGCTCCAATTGGTTGCCTTATTCTTATTAGCACTAAAAAGCCTTAGAAAACCCTTAAAAGAAAAATATTCTTTCTTCAGGGACAAGAGACAAATGAGAAGTTGAGAGGTAATGGCTTATTCCAATGTGAATCAAGGAAGGAGATGAATCCTTGCCAGAATCGAGAGACAGAAAAAGAAGCAGGCAAATAAATGCAAGGGACCCATGAAAGAAAGGAAATCTGATGACCAAGGAGTCATCTGGGACCAAGAAGTGTTCCAAGGGTTTATGATAACAGTTGGTATTTTGTGTTCATTCTTTTGATCCTCATAACAAGGTAAGGTAGGTATTATTATCATCATCATTATTATTATTATTGCCATTTTACAGAGGAGGAAACAGGCTGAGAAAGATTAAATTACTTGTTCATGGTCACAGACCTCAGAATTGTGTGATGTGGGATCTGAACTCAGTTGGTCCTGACTCCGAATTCAGTACTTGAAAGACACTAACTGGGGAGGGTGGAGCCAAGATGGCGGCGTAGCAGCAGCAATACATCGCAGCTCTCACTTAGCCACCCCAAAGTACCCATAAAATAGGACTCTAAACCAATCCGAGAACCCCAAAACACACACAAGGATACTTCCCACTAAAGTCAGCTCGGCTACGAGGAACCATATCAGCACTGCGAACCGAAACCAGCCTGGCCTGAAGCCCCGGCTGTGCCCCGGGGGCAGCTGGGCGGGAGAAGCTTCTCAGGTGAG
>CM053592.1:34770368-34821817 GCA_028646515.1 Pseudochirops corinnae | reverse complement strand
GTGACATAGGAGAGAATAGATTGGGGGAGGGGGGACACACTGGAATGGCTGTTTTGGGGTGGTGGGGGGGGCAATAGAACCATCAGTGCTGTTGGTTGACTGAGTAAGGTAAAAACGCATGCCATCCTATTTCCAGATATTAGTAACCTTTGAGATCTTGAAGGCAAAGTTTTGGTCATTTATAGCTTCCTATTTTTTGTTTAAAATATAAGTCAGAGAAAAAAAATTACATGATATGATGGTCTTTTGGGATTTTCTTAGTTTTAATCCTGGACTTTTTTAAAATTAGAAAATACAATTAAATATACCCCCTTTCTCTCATGTAGCATCTTCTCTGTACCTTCTAGCTATCACGCATTCCTAACATAATCTACTTATCTAAAATCATTTCATCACAGTTATAAAAGGAACTCCTTTGAGGAGTTAGTATCTCCTCAATTTTTCCTTATCAATGCAATTAATAAGTTTTAACAAATTATATTAGTTTCTTAGATACTAAAATGATGTCATAGTGGAATCCCTTTTTACTGAAGCCATTCGAACAACTAGCACTCCTCTAAACATGTTCAATTGTGAGACACAGTAGACAATGGCAAGGGATGTCCTTGCATGGCATGCCTGCATCAAAGAAGATGCTGTGCTTAGTAAGCAAAGTAGAATTTCAGTAACTCAAAAGAAATGTGAGATGCACAAATTTAGAGACATCTCTGCTCCAAATGTTCATATGAATTATTTGTGCCTGACCTGTGGTAGAGCCTTCCAAGCTTATACTAGTCAGATCAGCCACAGTGGGACACAGTGTACGTTGACCCCAATATAGTGATGTCATTTTGTTCCTCTTGGAGCAAGAAGGACAAACAACCATCATGTTATTACAGTATCAGGTTGTTTTTTTTTTAATATCGTCATTATTTTTGCAGAGTGTGATATCACCAATGGTTATGTCCAAACCACATAACGATAGAATTCTACTATATTTTGTCAATTAGAGGGCATTTATTGCTCTGTTTATTGAGTGTAAGGTGTGACTCTGCAGCTTAATAGCTAATTTGGGGTAGGAGGGTTCTGAGCCAAATGTTCTCTCCATGGCAGTTTAATAAGAGAAGCCCCACAAAGTCTCTCAACTGTATTCAAAGCCAGGACAATCAGACTTCTGTCTCGATCCTGCCTCCTCCACCCATTTTGCATTTTGATGTAATTTGTCATACTGCCATGTTATTATTCAAATTATGCAGCCTGTATTCCCTCAGTTCTGGTGCCAGAAACCACAGCCAGTCTCCTGACCTTGGGAGGACTCTATGTGTATACTTAGCAAGTGAATGGGTTTTTGAGTTGTTATTGTACTGAACCTAACCCTATGCTTCATTATCCCTACCCCTTCCCCGACCTCACAAAATTAAGAAAAAAAAAAAAATTAAAGCCACTACAGAAAGTACACCCCATCTAAACATGCTATACAGTTGCATTTGAGAGCAAAGTTTTCATATCCATGATGAACAAGAGTGCCTCAAATGTGGACCAGCAAAGTTAGCTTAAATCTAGCTAATAGAACATTGACCCTCGAGTCAGGAAGACTTAAGTTAAAATTCTGTCTCAGATCGTGTGATCCTGAGAAAGTCACCAAACGTCTCTGTTCAGGCTTCAGATGCTTCATCTGTAAAATGAATTGCTTGGATTTGAGAGTTTTCAAGATCATTGTCAACTCTAAATCTCTGACATCTGATTTAATTTTTTTTCATTTAAGCCTCTGATGAGGTAATGATGATCCTTACAAAATTAATCCTCAAACAATACTGAGTTTAGGGCTAAAGAGATTATCTTTTTACAAGCTTGTGACTTTAGGCATTTCACTTTGATCATTCAGGTCTCAATGTCCTCTTCTTCAAGATGACAGGGATGGACTATCTGCCCTCTAAGATCATTTACAGCTTGAAATCTAAGAACTATGATTCTTTATAACATTCCATTAGAAACTGGCTCCTAGTCAAAGCACCTTCACACCCCAGGGTAATGCCCTTCTGCTGTGTGGCATTTGCCATACAATTCAGTAACAGGGCACCAAAGAGGGCTTCTGCTCCCAATTTAAGACTAAGTGGAATCAAAACAGCCAGGTCAAATCAGAGAAATAATTCGAAATTCCTGGTTATTAGACAGACTTGTGTCTATACTTAGAGGAAGATGAGCCAGGATGAGTCCTAGCTCTGCCTCTTCATGAGTCATAGCAAGCCATTTAACCTCAAGGGACCTCAACTTTCTCATCTGTAAAATGTATATAATAATACTAGCATTACCTACTTTTCCAGGGTTTTTTTTTTAAAAAAGGAAACTCATTGTAAGCTAATCAGAGTGCAGGTTGGTAACAATATAAGTATAGATTAAGGGGTTAATTCGAAGATTCTCAAGTAAGAGGGAGAATAAGTTGGTAAGGGTAGAGGGCTAAGTGTATTTAGCTCAGCTGTGTGCACCCAAATGAAGCAGGTGCCATAAGGCTTGAAATGTCACAAAAGTGCCTGATATTTGTCTTTGGACAAAAAAAAAAAAAGTTTGTTTTTTTTTTTAAAAAAGGACTTCTCATTATTGAATTACATTTTTCACCCTTAGCCTTCATTCTATACCACCCCCCAAAAAAAGAACTTGACCCAATATAATCCTTTACCAGAATATAAACAGCAGCTCTTATCAGATTTTTCTTAAATTTCTTAAGTTTCCAGTCTCTTCTTCTTTCTAACACCACCCACACCAACTCTTTGACTCACTTCAGTTCAAAAGCCATTTCTTAAACACTTGGACACACATTATGCTATGCGCCAACAGAAATTCAACACTTGGATGAGACGCAGACCCAACCCTAATGGATGTTAGAATCCATTAGAACAGAGGTATAAAACATCCTGAGGGGGCCCACAACACTCCTGAAAGTAACCAGAAGTAGTTTAAAATGTTCACTGGAAAATATTTAACCAAGTAGATTAGAAAATACAATAAAGTATACATAATGTTAGATAATAGACCATAGAACACAGATAATGTTAATATGTGGTTTTCTAAGTCAGCATGCAGCCTAATATCCTTATCTATGGTTTAGCGGCCCCTTTCCATCTGAGTTTGATACCACTGCTTTAGAGGGATGTGATACAGGCACAAATAATAATAATAAATTGTTAAAAGAAAGAGAGGGATAAACATTTCTTCCTGAAACCCATAATGGCTTTCTTTGACAGTTGTTCATCTTTAGCATAAACCATCTTCTATAGCTGTACCTTGCTTCTTCTATCCCATGAAAAATGTCTAGGAGCAACCCATCCTCATAGCTACAGTCGTTTGCCTTAAGATCTTCCTTGCCCAGACACCAGCTCCCAGACCATATCAAAAACAGTAAATCATAGACCAAAAAATCAGTGATGATGAATTGTCTTCTTTTGAAATACCATGAAATAAAATGAATTTTAGAAGCCAGAAAATGAAGGGAAAAAATTGACCACTAAGAAGAGAAAAATGCATCTTTGCCCAAGTTATCTTGAGAGATTTCAATAGCCTAAGGAGAGTTGGATCTGAGATGTTCTGTGTTCTATTAAATTTACTATTTAAGTGTGTAACATATTGTGGTTGCTCAATCAATAACAGTGTTTTTAAATTTGGAAACCAGGTGGCTAAAATATTCTAGCTCCTAGCCATAGCTCTGTTTCTGACCCAAGTTCACCTCCCAATAGAGGCAATGGCCTCATGTCATAACCACCAATTGTTCTTAGTTCTCAGTCAATTGAATCTTTGTGTATTCTATAGGAGGGGGGTGGAAATGCATCAAAACCACACTATAAGAAATCTTGTGTTGTCTGGGAGACATTATAGTATGATGTCAGCTATCTGAACTGTGGTTTCTTTATTTGGCTCATTACATTTCATTTCAAAGATTAACTGATTGGCTCTTCAGTAGACCTCTATTTCTGAACCTTAAGATTCCTTGAGACTGAGCAGACAACCAGTTCACTTTAGGTACTTTTGGTTTATCTCACACTGCAGAGACATTTAGAAATGACTCTACAAAGCAGAACTTGAACAAACAAAAGAAGTTAAGATGAGACAAAAAGATTACCCACAAAGGCTATTCACTAAGCACACAGTGACTTTGTTTTTCCTATGGAATGTAGGAAAAACTCACCACAGAATTTTAACGACATTGTTTAATGAAAACTGAATTAATTTGACCAGTGTTTCATACAAGGCCATAACATTTTTACACCAGGTACACAATAGAATCTGAATAGGACTTTTTCATATACGTACATAATAAAATTTTCTCCATAATAACATTTTAATGTTTAGCTAAAACTAAACCTGATTCTTGGGACAATACCCACAAGATAAAAGAAAGAAAGGTCTAGAAATAATTTGCTTATATATAAGCCCTGAAAAGCGCATACAAATTCCACATGGAAACAATTTACTTTCTTTTTAGGCATAGCACACAATGTCATTCTTTGTCCCCCATGAATATGCCATTTCACCATTTTGAGTGTTATGTTTTTATGATGTCTCTGTATTTCTAATTTTGCTGAAAACCTTATGAGTGGAATGAAAGTCTATGTGTTTGTGCGTGTATGCAATCTGTAAACTCTACAGAATGGAGGGTTGGGGAGAGGGCAGGAACTGTCTTATATTTCTTTTTATTCCCCATGGCCCCTAACACAGAGCTTTGCATATGGCAGATGATGAAAAAGCATTTGTTGGATTTATTCATTACATCCTGTTACTCAAATAAATCACATTAATCATACTGCATCTAAATCTTACTGAGTAACATGGCAGCTTGCAACATATTTTCAAATGCCTCTGATCATTTTTATTTCACAGTAAACATCACTGATATTTCTATTAGGGGATCTACAGGTGGCAACAGTACTTGGAAAACTGAAATCAATTTAGCACATATCTACACAATCTTTAACTTCTATTCCTAAGCATTACACTTATTATAAAATTAATGTGATCATAGTGATCGTAAAGATATTCAGAGATACTTCAGTTACCCATTGTAATTTTGGGCTTTCATAAAACATTTATGAAAAAATTTTATCAGTATTAGTCAAATCATATTTTGTTACATCTCCATACCATGGAATGAGACCAAAGAGAAAACTGAAAAGCATACAACAGCAAAATTTAAAAAAAAAAAAAAAGATGTCACTATTTTAGGGGTAATGTTTTTGGACCAAGTGCCCTATCACTGAGGCTGGTGGATCTCTTGAACTTAGGAGTTCTAAGCCAAGTGAGCTAAGCTGCTCAGGTATACACACTAATGAGCCCCCAGGAGCAAGCAACCAGACTACCTGAGGAGGAGACAATTAGTCCAATTCAGAAACAGAGCAGTTCCTAGCTCCATTCCCAAGTCAGTAGTAGGATTGGCTTTTTTGAGTAGCTGCTGTATGTCCAGCCTGAGTGAGATAAAATGAGTCTCAAAACAACAAAGACAACAACCACAGCACAAGATGGGAAGCTGTTATATTCAAGAGATCTCTATCTCCATCCTGTGTAGAGGTCCTGAGCCCTATCCCAGCTAAACATTCAGTGGCTCTGAACAGCTAACGAAATGAATTTGACTTTGCATTTATACAAAATATTCATGCTTTACTTATGTATTTGTTCCATGTCTACCCAGCTTCCATGTTTCCTTTATATTTAAACCTGCAACAATGTTATAAATCATAAGCTTTCAGTATATAGGAAATGTATCCTAACTCAGGCTGTATAACAGCCAGCACAAAATCATAAGCCCTCTAGGTACTTCACAGATGCTGTTCTTACTGGGAAAGTGAAAAAAGATAATGAATGGAGAACATAAGTGATAGACACAAAGGTGCAGAGATAAACAAATGAAACAAAAGAAAAATGAACTAACTATATAAAGACACTTTTTTTGGTCTCTTTTTTAATGTAAGCACAATTACACAACATGGTTCTTGCTCTTTGACTCTTTCTCCAATACTGCTATAAATCTGACCCTCTTACATGAAAGGCAAACTTTCACATAGACCAAAGTGTTTTCCCTTTTGTGTGTCATAGACTGATTTTGGCCTCTGGGTGAAGCACATGGACCCCTTCTCAGAATAATGTTTGCTGCCTATATTTCGAATTGAAGTAAATTCTAAATTTCAGTTAAAGGTTAGTAAAAAACACGGATTTTGTTCCCCCTAAGTTCACAGACCTCTTAAAATTCAATGGTCTCTGTGTCCCCAGGTAAGAATTCCTGAAAGATACTTTACTAATAGTACTCGACTGTAGGTTCAACTTATGACTTTTAAAATCTCTGAGGATAAAGATAATTCCCATTCAAATATTTAGTATTTCTTCTATTTGGATTAACAAGTGATTCCATCCAAATGAGAAACCGTTTCATTGAAACAGACCATCCCCTTAATCTTTCCCCGGAACGATGGCAAAACAAAATTAAAACTTTATCACCTAATGGTCAGGCTTCTGACAATGAGTCTTTTTTCATTTAGCTAAGCTTATTATCAGATGTCAAATACAGCGCATTGCCAGGTCTACACATGTAGCCTTTCCAGTTTTGTCAGGCCAACCAGAAATCCATTTCACTGGCATAGCCTTCAAAAACCTGGGAACATCTCCCCAGCATGAGACATTATAGTAAGATTCTAGTAAGGGAATTTTTAAAGATCTAACATCTTGTTTTTAAATATCATGGATCTACAATCACCATGAACCTTGAATTAATTCTACAGTAGGATTTAAGGTATTTATTTTGTCCTCCTAGTCTACTACTTCCTCAGTTACCTAAGAGACTTTTTAAAGGTCATGTGGTCTTTCCAGTTATAAACCAGACATATTCCCAATGGAGACTGTCAGCTCTGGACTTAAAATAAGTAAATCTGCTTTACTCAATGGAAAAGTTTAATTGTTTTAAGTAAATTCTTCAATTCTACAGACATTCCAAAAAACAACTTTTCTATTTCTACTGCTCTGAAATGATAAAGTTGACCTCTTGCCTAATAGCTTAAAAGAGATACGCTAAATACTAGTAGTAATGGTAGTGGTGGTGGTAGTGATAAGAGTAGTAGTAAATCATGAGATTTTAAATTCAGGAATTGTTTGTGAGCCTATTTTTTATTGTTTTGTTTTAGACTTTATTAAAATTCAAATATATAATAAGAAAAGAAAAACATATTATAAACTTAAATATAAAATAAGAATATGAACCTCTTTTAGATAAGCAGTCTTGTGACTTGAAAAAATTCATCTGCCTGATTTCAGGAAGAATTACATATAAAGCAATATTGGCAGATGAAAATGAGTCTTGTTTCTATGGGATAGCAATTGTGTGAACTTCCTCACTAATGTAATCAAGGATTTAATGTAACTGTGGTACTGGAGAAATTCTTCACTATAGCTGGTTAAAGTCATTCTGCCCCTGTTTTTAAGTGGGTTATACTTCCATGCTCACCAGAGTTAATGGCATCTAGCTGACCTATGCCAGTCCATTACTCCCCTCAACACTCCACCAGTTTTAACCATGGAAAGAAGTTACTCCTAGGCATTATTCTGTGATCTTAACTGTTTCTTCGCTAACTCAGCTAAACTCTTTAAGATCGCAATTCTTTAAAATCTTTAATTTAATTTAAAAAATCTTTAAAATCAGAGAATAATGAAGATGGAAAGAACTTTGACTATTAGGATAATCCATGACTGAAGCATGAATGCCTTAAAAATATCAACCAACAAGTATTTCTTATACACCTGCTATGTATGGTAAGTACTGGATTAGGCTCCCCCTCAAAAAAAAAAAAAAAACAGCCTCTACTCTCAAAGAACTTATATTTTAGCGGGGAAAGCAATAGGCACACATTTATCAAAAGTGTATTCAAAGTAAATATAAGATAATTACAAGGTGGGGAAGCCCAAGCAGCTGAAGGTGGGAAGGAAGGAGCACAGGAAAGACCCCATGTAGAATGTGGCACTTGAGCTGAGCTTTATGGGAAGCCAGAGATTCTAAGAGGCAAGTAAATGTTCCTTGAAGGCACTACCTTTTTTGTAGATGAACAGAATGATTACTGAAAGGAGTAGGAAAGGAAACTTGATGTAATAAAAACTGCTGAAATAGGAATATAAAAAGATAGTTTTTCAGATGGAATTTGAGCAGTCCAAGATAGAATTCTGGTATAAATATAAAAGCTTAAATAACCTTGTAAAAAATGTAAGGTGATAACTCATTTGTATGTGAACAGTTTGATGACTAAAAGGGCCAGAAAAAGAACAAAGTTTAATTGATTACAAACTGATGAAATGTGTGTATAAAGGAACATGGTTTTCAAAGACAGGGAATGAAATAGGGGTTAGTTTAAGAAATGTTTAATGACTAGAACTGAAAGTCTTTGTGAACCCTCAGCTTGTTTGTAAATCACTGAGTACCATTAGGCTCTAATTTAAGCCATTACAGAGACAGAGTATGCCTGGCTGGTGTGGTGAGGAGACTGAAGAATCTATGGGGAAAGGAACATTCTGCAAGGGGGCAAAAACCAGCTTTAGAGGAGCTGTTTAAAGAAATCAGCAGCATCGCAGCAACTAGGCTTTGGCTACTAGCTCCTGACGAGCTGAATAAGACAGCCTATCAGATGATAGCCAGTGTTCCAGCTGAGACCTAAGCTTAGGCAGAAATGACATTTCTCAAAAGTTACAAAGTGCTTTTCACTGCCTCCTCTGTTTAGGAAGGGAAAATCAGGAAGAAAAAGATGTCATAATTGCTGAGATCTAACTGGATGATCCAGACTCTCAATTAATAAAGAATAAGAGATGCTTGTTCACCTTATTTAGAAGATAAAGTTGAGCTTTTTGTTGTACGCTCTGCTTCAGTTTGGTTTGGATGATTCCGTGTGCTGGCGAGTGAATAACTAGCTGGATGGGATTATCTGTATCAACCACAGAGATCCAGCCTATTGAGCTTTCCAGCTCTCTGGATGAAAAAGAACTGTTAACCAAGTCAAATAATGAAACCATTATTCAATGCCCCTTGAAGGGTGATTGTAAATTGGAAATATTTGTAAATGCTTCAGCTTGAGAAGAGTATTTCTCCCACTGGAGAGCAGTGAAGACTTGTCTATGAAAAAATTAGCAAAGAAGGTTCTTGTAAAGCAGACATTCCCAAAAGGATCACTAACATCAAAACCTGGAGTCCAAAATTATGAGTTGTCCTAAGCTCATGGGTATTCATTGCTTGTGTATTTTACTGCCAGGTAATAAGGTTGGGTTTCTGTGGCCCATACTCAACTGAAACTGCTCTCCCAGAGATCACTGGTGAATCCTTAGTTTCCCAATCCAATGACTTTTTAGCATTTGACACAACTTCTTAGTGATATTTCACCCTTATAGGACAATCAAACTGTTCCTTCTCTCTTTCCTCCCATCACCTCCTCTTTCTTCTCGCAGGTACTAGATGTTGGCATTTCCCAGGTTCCTGTTCTTTGCCTTCTTCCTTGACTACATTTTCTCCCCGGGTGATCTCACCCATTCCCATGGCTTCAGAGATTATTTCTATATCAATAATTTCCAAATCAAGTGCCCAGCCCCTCTCACTAAAGCTCCAGAAATACAATTCCATCTCTCTATTGGAAATCACCATCCAGATGTTCTACTCGGACTTCAAAGTATATCTAAAAACCAAACTTGCTCTTTCTACTGCCATCTCTATTTCTGTAAAACATGTGACTATTCATTAAAGGTTAAAAAAAAAATTCTGGATTCAAACTCCAGGTCCTCCACTTATTACCTGTGTAATCTGGTAAAAATCATTTGACTTCTCTGGGCCTGTTTCCTCTTCTGTAAAACGAGGGGACTGGATTAGATTGGGTTATATGATCTCTTAGAAAATCCTCTTCTAGCTCTAAACTCTATTGGATCATATGTTCCCAGGTATGTGGAAAAGGTTGAAGATCTCTACTCTGAAATATTTTAAGCAGTTTATTAGTGAGTAAGTTTGCTGAGGCCAGAGTTTGCATCTTATCTATCACTGTTTCATCAAGCATCATGCTCTACACATTGTGCTCAGAAAATACTGGCTAAAATTGATCAAATCAATCTGTCCCATCTCAAAAAATATAGCTGAGGACCAGACAAGGTACTAAAAAATGGGTGTTACTACATAGATATGATATATACATGAATAGTTTAACAGATATATGATAATTTATGCATCAATTGAATATCAGGATCATTTTTATAGATCACCTATCAGAGACATGGAGATTTACCTTACCTAGGTGGCATGAGGCAAACCCAAGGATTGAATGCCAAGCCCTCTGCCTCTAAAAGCTAAGATTTTTCCACTCTAGCATCAAAATAGTCACCTTGGGAAATTACACTTATTCCAGTTTTCACTATCTGCCAGAAAGAAAAAAATGGTGTTCCATTAAAAATTTATTCCTAAAGCATTCAACCATTCTATAAGTTCATGCTATAAGTTCACTTTTCGCTCCCTTCTTTGGAGTGAAGTCTCCAATTTGAATCAAATACACTCCTGAAAGAATGTTAAACCCTTATTCAAAACCTCTTTTCTTCTTTTGGAATGGCTTGCAAAGCTTCTAGCAGATTCTATTAATATCTCAGCAATGGTAAGTCTTTGTAATGTGAGGGTAAAGTTGATTTTTAGAAAGTCAAAAATCTTTTAGAGAAAAGTCTAGCTAGTGAATAACACAGATGACCAAGTTAAATAATACCATTCAGGCAAGAACAAAATGTGATTTTAAAATATTAAGAATGATTTTCTTGTGTAATTATTGGATCATACCTTTCAAGTTTGAAAAGATCACATAAGCCAGGGTTTTTTTAGCCTGGGGTGCATAAATTTGTTGATTAACCCAACTATATTGTCATTTTACCCAGCTACAATATAATATTTTAATAACAAGAACAACAGCAATAATACTATAATAACAACATAATACAACATCATGATAACAATAATAATAACAATAAAGTAACAATAATACATTTACATAACGCTTTAAGGTTTGCAAAGCACTTTATAAATAATATCTCATTTTATCCTCAAAACTATCCTCAGAGGTAGGTGCTATTATCATTCCTATTTTCCAGATGAAGAACCTGAATTACAAAAGAGGTTAAGTGACTTGCCCTGGGTCATATAACTAGTGTCTGAGGCCACATTTTTGAACTCAGGTCTTGCTGACTCCAGGTCCAGTCTTCTAACTATACCACCTAGCAGGCTTGCAGTAAAATGTAGGTGTGTTATATGTTACTAATAACAGGATGATTATTGATGACTCAAAAGACTTCCAGGAGAACTTTTTTCAATGCATTTTCTTAAATTAATATACTCACAGGAAGATGATAGAAGTTTAGATAGGTAATTAAAAGTCTCAGACCATTTCCTTCAGAATTTACTTAAACTATAATGTTTGATGGAATTTGAGCCTGATATCCAAGAGCGGGCCAAAGCTCTAACCAATCAGAATCAAGAGAAATTATGTCCATTAAGGTTTTTTCTATACCATCTAAACATCCCAAACCAGTGCCTGAATTTTCCTTTCACTGGGGCCCCATCTTCCTTGGGGGACAGAATCCAAACAAATTCAAATAAACCTAGGAAAGCACATTGGAGTGCATTGTTAAAGATTTCTTTATAGTTCACTTTCTTAAGTGAGATTTGAGACAAAGTTACTAGAGTCTCCTTCTCCCTCCACCCCCTCCATTAGTTTATGAATAGCTTTCTTTAATATTGATTACATCATTCTTTTTTAAAAAATCTCCTTCCTTTGCCCAAGTGGCTGGCTGACTAAATGTCATTTTGGTACAATTACATGGTAATTTATAGTATAGGACTAAAGAAGTAGTGAGTTTAGAAGTGAGAATGAACAAAAATGTGAAAGAGACATTTTAATACCTATGGGGAAGTCTCAAGGGAGACATCTGGTGAAAACATGAAGCAGCTTTAAAACTGTAGTTTTCTTCCTCTTTAAAAAAAGGGGGGTGGGGGAGGGGAGGAAGGATTTTTAAGCGGTGAGAGTTGAAAGATCTTCCTGGTTTCTTCTGAGACATTCGCTTATGACCCTAACCTCCGAAACCAGGAAGTACTGTTTTTCTCAAATGTTTGCTTTTTTCTCCTATTTTTAGCTTTGACACACAGATTGCCTTTCTCTAATGTCCCATTTCAGAGTGATGTAATGTTACAATAAAATACTTTATTGCACCATAAATAGTTTTATTTGTAACACTTCCTATAATTTATTACTCTCCTGATTGATGACAATCAACAGTTGTTACATTTTGGTAACAAATTCTCATTGAGCATTCAACTAAGCCTGCACATTTCACAGTGCAGGTATTTAGGTGCCCAGATGATGTTGTAAAGTTTACCAAAGGGTGTGTAGTATTTTTAGGCACACTAACAGTCAAAGAAGGTCTGTTTAAATTGTCAGAAAGTTAAGTGTGAATGCCAATGTCAGGAAACCAACGCAGAGTGCCTCAGTCCATGAGAACTTAATCGAAGCAATTAAAAAAAGAGGAAGAAGTCTATTCAAACAGCCAGATCGTTTTAAAAAAACAAAAAACCAACAAACGGAAGCTGGAAACTGGAGCTGAAATGATCCAGTTATGGGTTTTGATGCCAAAAGAAATGTAAAACTAAAGGCTAAAACCAAAAGGCTAACATGAAAATTAATCATGACAACTAAAGAACGGTTGAATATAATTGTGACATACTACTACATTCGATTGCATAGCAATTGTTTATTACAAGCAGAGTCATAGACTACAATGTGTGACAAATTTAACTCTAAGATATCCCTTGCCCTAATAGTTGCATGATTTCACTGGTACTGGACTCTGCACTAACGAAGACTACCTCACCTTCTCATCCTGTGACATTATTTTCCATGTTTTTCATAAATCTACCAAGGAAATCTACTCAAAGTGCCACAATTTTTCCTCTGGTTCATTTACTGCCTTGCAGGTCTACTCTGATCATCAATTTTTGGTCTCCAGTTCTCTCCACTTGACCAGACTCTATCCTTTTACTATCCAATATTCCAATACTCTTGTGATATCTGTGGCTTTATTTGTGATAACACTCCCTCCAAGTGATTTAAATCATAAAACATCCATGATTGCTCCTTCTGTCAAATTCTTGTTCAGTGACACATATCCTCAATAATGTCCTTGATGTGGCTTCCCAAATGCAAGCTGTACATACTACCCTGTGTATACCTACCTTACATCTTTCCATTACTATTTTGAGTTTTTTTATAATTTTTAATTTTGACATTCCACAATCCATACCCACATAGTACAACAGAAGCATATTAAATCAGCACGCTTTTATAGAAGTTAACAGTTTGAGATCACCTAGAATTATACATTTGTAAAATTTCCTAAATGAAATCCAACATAATTTATTCCTCATCTTCAATTTCAAACCTAACTATTTATTCACCCTGTAGTACTTGTGCAAGATATATGTATTAATGGATTAACCAACTTCCTATGAAACTGTATGTACTAATCTAAGCAATATTCATTTTTTACCCACTTTATTGTTCTGATATGGATGGTTAGACTACTATTTTTCACATTACTATAAACGTGTCTGATAAGGCTTTGTTGTGTTCCAGGATTCAATTGAATTAATATGATATCATCCACAAAGTAGGTACATATGAAAATCACCATTAATAGAAATTCCTTTTTTGGACCTTAGGGCATCTTCCATGACAGTGATGGACATCTTTGACAAGCACATATCAATCTCTCCTTGTTTAACATCTCTCAATACTTAGTGGATTTCTGAACAAAATTTTCTATAGTGGCATTTACTACGAACTTTACTCTAAAAAGCAACTAACAGTCTGACTGCATACAACTGATTCAAAAGTAAGTTTTATTGTATCTGTAACAATTTACAATTTGGTTAAAATGTGGCTAATTTCATTTTTTATTCTTTTGGGGGCTTACCAACATCCTAGACTTAAGCTCACTTATTGAAGAAAGAATTCATAAAGCATGAGTAATAATCTGCTATAGAAATTGGATTCTTTTATTATTCCTTCATCCTAAACCATATCTGCATGTGTCTATACACACACGTATGTGTATATATGTGTGTATACATATATTATATATATTTCATCAATTCTCTCCTATGTCCACTTACACACTGTTGTTGACAATCATATTGGGTTGACTTGGTCTGAAGGACAAAAGATCCTGCCACATTTCTCACAGAATTTCTCTAACTCTTCATCCTCTACAATACATATTTGTGTATACAATATAATTACCTTAATAGTGGTCTCATTGCTTATACTTAGAAAAACAATGGAGTGGTTTGCTATCTTTCTTCAGCTCATTTGACAGATGAGAAAACTGAGGTAAACAGGGTTAAGTGACTTGTCCATGGTCACACAGCTAGTAAGTATTTGAGGCTGGATTTGAACTCAGGAAGATGAGTCTTCTAACTTCAGGTCCCGCGCTCTATCCACTATGCCCCCTAGCTAGCTGTCCATTCTTACATAAGCCCAATTATTTGATTACAAGCATCCCTGGGAGTTCCTTTTGAGAAAGGGACTTGGTCTGGCATATAGTAAATGCTTTAATGAAAGCATATTGACTAACTGAGAAATGCAAAACCGTAAAGTCTACAACCAAGGACATTCAAAGAATGAAGAGCCATGAATTATAAATCAGCATCTCATTTTGCACACTTAAAATAGTTGCAACTGGATCAATGCCTCAGATCCTCTCTTACCGTAGACACCATCTTAAAAGCATCAACAGAAAGTGTTAACTAGACTAAGACAGAGGAACAGCTGGCACTTCCGCCCCAGGAAAAGAATGTTCCAAAAACAGTTCAAGAATGTTTGATGATATCCATCAAGATCCTCTTCTAAAATTTCAAAGTTCCATTTAAAATAATTGCTAAATACAATGAAAAAGAGGAAGTCCGGCAAACATCATCGAATAGTCATTCCTTGAGACTCCACAAACTTCACCTTTGCCTTCTCCTTTCCAAAGGATAATTTTTACCTGTCTGGTAGAGATTCCTAGGGAAGCTAATGTATTTTTCCTTTGGGAAAGTAATGTTTGTATAAACTGGCTTGGCATTAAAATGACTGGACAGAATTTCTTTGTATCCTCAACACTTAGCACAGTGCCCACACACAGGGGGCTCTTAATAAAGGTTTGAGTTGATAATACAAAGAATATTTTATTGTTATTGTTGTTGTTGTTGTTGTTGTTGTTGTTGTTGTTGTTCAATCATTTCAGTCATGTCCAACTCTTCATGACGTCATTTGGGGTTTTCTTGGAAAGATACTGCAATGACTTACAGATAAGGAAACTGAGGCAAACAGGATTAAGTGACTTGCTTAGGGTCACACAACTAGTAAGTGTCTGAGGTTAGATTTAAGCTTGGGAAGATGAGTCTTCCTGAATCCAGGTTGGACATTCTATCCACTTAGCTGCCCTATAATTATTTAAACATTTAGTAGACCTAGTATTATTGACCTAGAGTGAGAGGGAACCTCAGAGTCCATTTATTCTAATTTCTTCATTTTATAGATGAAGGAACTGAGGCACAAGGTTTAATGCCTTGCAGAAGTCACACAGACAATAAGAATCAGAAGCAGGATTCAAAACCAAGTCCTCTGTCTTCAGAAACAGTGCCTTTTCCACTGGACCACATATTATCACTATTCTTGGAGCTTCATTTAGAGGCTTTTCATAATCCATATTCTCATTCTTCCACCCCATCCCCATCTTTTTCTGAATTATATTTTCAATTCTTCCTACATAAAATTGACAACCCAATTCGTTCTGATTTAATAGATTCAGAACTTTCAGGAGATGTGAACATTATAGAAATTGTTTTACCTTTTCCTTGGAGAATAAACTAGAGAGACTTTATTTGTAATGTGTACACAATTACATATATTAAAGAAGAAGCTGAATGACTGGGCATGGAAGCCACCGTAAGGAAAGTGAAAATTAAACTAAGCCAGGATGCTGGCTGACTGTGTGATCTTTGAAAATATGTTTTAATTTATTCATTGTAAAATTACAGGAGGCAGGTGATGGATATAATAATGTTGATCCATTTCATGAGGTTATTGTATGGGCTAACTGATCAATATGTTATCTGACCTTAGCTCAGTATCCAAGCACCATGATTGTTGTGATAAGTATGGTACTCCTGGGTTTTTAATCACTCTTAGGTCTATATTCCTAGATGCCAGTGAATACATTGGTTTAATGCATTTGATATTCTGCTGGTTAGTTATTGTTCTTCCTTCTCAAAGAGGACCAAAATGCCATCACTATGTTGGGGGCAAAGTACATTGTATCCAACTGTGGCTGACCAGAACAACATGAGTTCAGAAGTCTCTACCACAGGTTGGGTACAAATATTTGGAGTGGAGTTGGCTTTAAATTTGTACATCTCACATTTCTTTTGAGCCACTAAAATTCAACTTTGCTCAAAGAGCACAGCACTTTCTTTGATGTGGGCATGCCATGCTGGGTGTGTCTCCCATGTCTCACAATCCATTCCAGAGTTCTTCAAGAGACCTTGAGAGTGTCCTTGTGTTGCTTCTGATGTCCATGTGACCACTTGCTTTGTGCAAGTTCTCCACAATTTTTAAAAATTCTATTCTATTAAAAACTCCCTGAATATCCTGTCACCCTTTCACAGCTACAGAATACCTCTAGGTGCCTCTCAGCAACAATTCCTCAGTCGCCCATGTAATTGTGGCAAGGTCCCCATCTTGACAGTTACCATTGTACCACAAACATTTCTAAAGACAAAGGCATTTTGGTTTAGTGGGGAAAGTTTTGTGGTCAGAAAACCTTGCTTCAATTCCAGATCTGCTGCTTGCAATCAATTTAATAAATTAAAGTCATTTAACCTCTGCGCCTCAGTTTCTACACCTATAATGTGAATATTTCAATGATCTCTAAGATCCCTTTTGGTAATAAATGCTACAACCTGATCTAATGTGTTCCACTGCTCTGCCCACTCTTCCCTCAAGAACATCACACACACACCACACACACACACTCACACACACACACACACACACACACACACACACACAGTGGCTAGTTGATTGCCTGGAATCCCCTGTCTCTCAAAAGCTGCAGGAAAAAAAAAATGCAATGACTGTTCAATTCAAAAAGCATTTATTAGGTATCTTCTATGTGCCAGGCACTCTGCTAAGTGACAGGCACACAAATACAGAGCAGTCTCCACTCTCAAGGAGTTTCCTTCTATGTGACTTTTTTCTCTTAAATGAAAAATGGTTTGGATTTTTTTTTTGTAGAACTCCTTCAATTCCAACAACACTAGCCTCCTTGTTGGTCCTTACACATGATACTATATCTAGACTCCAAGCCTTTTCCCTCCCTATCCCTCATGCTCTCCTTCTTCTTCTCTTCTTGGTTTCCCCGGCTTCTTTCAAATCTTGCCTTCTGCAAGAGATCTTTAGTGGTTCCCCTCAATGGGAGTGCCTTCCCTCTGAGTTACCTCCCTGATAGCATGGTGGATAGAGTGCTAGACCTGAAGACTTGAGTTCAAACTCAGCCTCAGACACTTACTAGAAATGTGATTAGGGCAAGTCACTTAGCCTCAGTTTCCCCAACTGTAAAATGAAGATGATAATAGCACCTACCTCCCAGAGATGATTGTTGTGAGGATTAAATAATTGTGTGCTTAACACTGTGCCTGGGACATAGCATAAATTCTTATTCCCTTTTCCACCACATCACATAGATTTTGCATGTCGTCGCCATTAGAAAATGAGTTTCTTAAACAGGGATTGGGTTTTTTGCCTTCCTTTCTATCCCCTATGTTCAGCACAGAGCCAAGTATATAGTTGGTAGTTAATAAATCTTTGTTGATTCAACTTGCAAAAAGAAGTGAACTTAGAAAAACGTGAATATTTCTCCTGCTTAGACCTGCTTTTCACCTGTAAATATAAATTCAAAAGCTAAAAGAACCTAACAGCCCTTGGCAAAACTGGGATATAAGTAAAGTTTATCTTTAATGTCTCCAGCCTCTCTTTCTTCCTCCTCTCTGGGACTCCTCCCTTTTCAAATACATTCACAGAGAGGCTCTGAAATCAATCATTTTTATATTGTGAAGTTAAGCCAATATGTTACTTCCAAAGAGTACATGCTGGCAATAAAATATATGTCTACAGTCTATGAACTCGTGTAGCCGTATTGTAAGAAGCTCATCTCCCACTTAGTGCGTTTCCATTTTTTGGCTATAGAAAAACTCATAACATCCATTTACTGAATCATAGAAGGAATGTTATCTATCCCAACTGATGAAACTGCAGACTCACCCAAGTACGGGAATTATCTTTTTAAATCTTGCACTTCATTGTAGGGTGAAGAGCTCTCCTGAGGTAAAGGAATTCATGGCTTCACCAACCGTTTAGTGGGGGAAGGTATGGGAGATAGGAAGCGTATATAGGCATGCTTGACTGGAACCTGCCCAACTCACTCAAAATTGTCGCACAATATGTAAATTGCCACATACTCCCTGTGTGATCTCAGGGAAGTTACTTCAGATCCAAATTCTTCTGGATCTGAATTTTCTCATCTTGAAAATGAAATAGTTTGCCTAGATGGCCTCAAAGAGCCCTTACTGTTCTAAATACTCCTAGTACAAAGATGAATGGACAATCACAAATCCAGAAGACTCATGATGAAACATGGTACCCGCCTCCTGAGAAAGAGGTGATAGACACAGAATATTGATATGGTACTCAAACCATCTCAAAATGATCAAGCTTTCTACTTACACCATTTCAATTAATTCAACAGGTTCTTATTTAGCATCTGTTTGGAACAAGACAGGAGGTAGTGTGGCATGGTGAATAGAAATCTGGGGAAGATTTCAATTTAGAAAGGCCAAGGTCACCCACTGCATCCTGGGACATCGCCACTCATCTTGACCTCTGTCTTGTCACTGATTCCAATGACTCTGGATGAGAGAACGAGATAACTCTGAGAAGCTCTGCTCCACTCATATCCAGTTCACATGAGTCAAGCCATCGTCCTCGTGATATCATTGGTCTTTTTAGATAGAGAGCTGTTCTGGGAGTCAGGAAGTTCTGTGTTCAAGTCCCAGCCCCTGACCAATACTGGCTGTATGACCCTCGCCAAGTCACTCAAGCTCTCAGTGTCCCCAAACAGAATAAGTTACAGAACAAGTACCAAAGTGCTTTGGTAGAAGGAGTTTTCTCATATTAGTCTCTTTAAATATTCCTATATATCATAACAATTTAATCTAGTTACCTATTAAGACCAAGTCACACTCTGGATACTGGAAAAACTATTTCCTTGTGATAGATCAATCCTGAAAAATTAAATAACTTTCAATGGTAGTAACTATTTAGTGTTTTTAAGAGGGCATTGCCAAAGCAGCCTTCTAAAAATAATCATACTTTGAATAGAACTTGAAACTATGCCCTTAAAACTTAATTTAATTGGGTCTTGAAGGGACTTCTACCTTTAAGAATCATCCACTAAAATGCACATATGAGTGGGACAACTTCCAAAATGTGATTAATACCACATAAGGAAAATTTTCCTAGCAATCTCCTATCTAAATGTTCAACGGGCTGCCTCAGTCAACAGGAGGGTCCTCATCTTTAAAGTTCCATTTAGCAAATACTCTATGATTGATACCTGGAGAAATTGCAGAAGGGATTTGGACTTTGAGATTCTGTGATTTTTTATAATCATTGGGGAGGTTTCTCCCTAATAGAATTTCTTGATCAAAGAGAATCTCACCCAGATGGTTCAAAATAGAGTTTGGCAGATAGGTTTAGATTTTTTTTTTTTGAGGCAAGTGTAGTTAAGTGACTTGCTCAGGGTCACACAGCTAGTAAGTATCTGAAGGCTAGATTATGAACTCAGGTCCTCCTTACTCCAAGGCGAGTGCTCTAGCCACTACACCATCTACTTGCCTCTGGCTTAGATTTTTTAAATGTTCTATACAAGTCAAACTGGTCCCGAGATCAATTGTGAAATCAACATTTATCTTCAGTGCTCGAAGACACAATTTATAACCTGCCCACCAGTAATTTTCTACTTTTCCTGTAAGGGATCAATCCAATAGTCTCATGACCTCTCTATCCTTCTCCTTATCAAAACCTACTCTCAGGACAAGAACTGATAAATTCACTTACATTTAATCATAAATAACTGATAAAGCTTATAAAATGATAACATGGTAAAAAGAAAAATTAATAGAAAGCCAGCTTCAAAGAACTGAATCAAGGAATCATTGAATTTCAGAGTTAAAAGAGATGCACTCAGACATCTAATTCAACCCTTCCAAGAAAGTAATTCCCATTCTAACACACTCAACAAACGACCTCCAGAGAGGGAGGAAGCCAACACCTCCTCCAAGGAAGGCTAATCTGCACCAGTAAGAGAGATTATATTTACTGGGACTTCCCTTCACCAATGAAATCACAGGTCCATTTTTTTTTTAAAATGCCTGAAGTATTACTTTTCCCAATGGTGTTTCCATTCTAGCAAGATACAAAGCACCTTGAGCCAAAGTAATGAGGTTTTAACTACTGAATTTCAAGCATCATTATGTGAGTGGGGTTGGTGGGAGGAAGGTATTTTGGTAAACATGGGGAACTATTTAGCAACCCAAAAATCAAACCACATACATGGGTAGCTACTCAACCCCTTCATCAAGCTAGTTGTACCAATAAGCCAGTGAGGCACTGGGTTCAGTGTTAACATCACCTCCAAATAAAATCACTTTCCACGTTTTCACCTGCTAATGTGGTCTTTCTTACATTCTCAAAATGTAGAAATTTTTAACTCATTGTTTCACTTTCTTCGTATAGAAAGTCTCACTTTTCCTCAGTCTTAAAAAGTGTTTGTTTAGTATTTAATATATGGCCAAATAAATGTAGGACTTCATCAACAGAACTAAGTATCCAAACTGGAGTTATTCTCTGTTGGCACTTCATACATACTGGGACTGGACCTACTACTTCCCTGGGGTAGATAATTCCCAGGGCAGCTAAGTGCCAAGCCTGCAGTTAGGAAGACTCATCTACGTGAGTTCAAACTGACCTCAGACACTTAATAGTTGGGTGACCCTGGACAAGTCACTTAACCCTGTTTGCCTCAGTTTCCTCATCTGTAAAATGAGTTGGAGAAGGAAATGGCAAACCATTCCAATATCTTTGCCAAGAAAAATCCAAATGGGATCACAAAGAGTCAGATACAACTAAAAACAACTTAACTGCAAAGGCAGCTTCCAATGAGGAAATTCTTCTACCAATGCAGATTAGTATTTGCTCAATAATTTATAATTTTAGAGAGTTGCCTAAGGCAAAAAGAAGAAAATTGACTTGGTAGTCTCATATTAATTACATTACTATTCTATTATTTCAGTCAATATGTATAGGTGGTAATCCTTGGACCTTGTTCTTTCTGACTCCAAGGACTGCTCTCTATCCATTATTAGATCATTAGATCTCATACCTTACATTGTAGTTATATGTCCGTGTCTTGTCTTCCCACCTAGATTATAAATTCCATGTTTATAGGGATCATGTCTTTTACTTCTCTGTTCTCTACCGCAAAAGAACCCAGACCATAGTCTTAGGCATAATGGCACTTGATCACTGAATCAGTGAATGAATCATTCTATTTTCAATGTGCTGCCTAAAAGCTGGAATCTCATACTTTTTTGCCTACTTTAATACAGGTGTGCAGTATAAAAAATCGTTCTTGACAAATAAAAACTTGGATGTATAAGAAGAAATGAATTAAGAGTGATTAGTTCATTTTATTAATGGACTTTTCACCCACAAAATGATTCATCATCGTATTCTTTTCAAAGGAAAATTCTTGCATTGCATTTTAAATAGAACTTGATTTACAAATATTTGATTTACATATGAATCTTCAGGAGTATCTTTGTGGCCTAAAGTAAAACAGACCTCTTGACTAGGGAACTTTTTCTCTCAACAAGGGCTCTTCTGTATTTTCTGACCTGCCAAGCATTGGAGGCAACAGAACCTGGCAGAGACCATTAACTCTGAACTGGATAAAACCCAAAGGCATTCCCTATACACCTGTAACTTCTCCAGTTCATTCTTAAAAGCTCCCATAAAAGTCATGAGTACAACCACAAATGACCATTTTCCCCATTCAGCACTGCAGGAAATGAATAAATCATATTCAGTCTAAGTGAGGAACTGGAGCAAAACAGTGTTGGTCACTGAATGCTGTTTATGTTGAAAAAGACAACAAGAAAATTTTACCCCAAACCAAGCAAAAGTATTTCAACATTTGGCTTTATCCAAACAATGCCTGACTTTTCTAAAACTGACCTTATTGGTGCTTTCCTAAATGTTTCACTAACACTAAGAAACTCATTATTTAAAATGGTCCTCTTGTTTTTTAAAATATTTTCCAAATGTCAAACAAACCACCTTTGAGAGAAACAGAGACAATGAGAGAGAGAGAAAGACAGAGACAGAGAGAATGAGTTTGATACATCCCATTAATGAATGGGCCACAGTCAGAAAAACATGGGTTCAAATCTCCCACCTCTGATATATACCAGTTTTGTAATCCTGGTCCAGTCACTTCACCCTTCAGTGCCCTAAGAAACTCTCTAAGGCTAATTGTCAGAAAAATCATGGATCTTCATTCTAAGAGGAAATTTCCTCACAGATATTTCCTGCCACTAATAAAGTCACTTGTCTAAACACCCTCCCCCAAAAAAAATAATGGTTATAGTTTCTGGAAATTCATGTGTGTGTGTGTGTGTACACACATATATATACAAATATAATATGTATGTGTATATGTATGTATAGTCCTCACATGGTATTTATCAATATTCTGTTTCAACATTTTTAAATAACTTGAAAAACACCAAGATTCTAGAAGAAAAACCGACAACATTTCCAGGAACTCTGTTTCATAGATTACCTCAGGGATGGAGGAACAGTTTCAGTGTTTCACAATCTTGTAAAACTAGTCTGATAAAGAAATCAGTCTAACAGACGGCTAGATGAGTTACACTATCAGTTTGGCAAACACAAATCTGAATGAGCAAGATCTGTGCATGTGAGGAAGACAAAATTTACCACATGTACTGTTTCTCTAAAAATGTTAAGCATTATCCTGGGATCCATGTAACAATACCTTGGTCTCTTCTATTGGTAACCAGATCATTGGACATAAAAACATTTGGAATGTGATATTTTCTTTAAAAAAAAAAAAAAGGATAATAACCTTGGTAGGCCATGCTTTCCCTCATCAGATAAATGAGGTAGAAAAAGAAGGGGAAAAATCGTCTATGAATTAAGATAAACAAAGGCTCTCATTTCTGAGGATCGTCTATGATCACCACTTCTAAAATACAAATAAAAAGAAATTACAGTTCACTTGACTGGCACTTCTCCTATACAACCTTTAGTCAGTCAACAAGCATTTTTTTTTAAGTGTCAGACACCATGATAAGTATTGGGAATACAAAGAAAAGGAAGAAGAAAACCCTGCCATTCAAGTTCACAGTCTAATGGGGGAACCAACCATGCCAACAGCTATGTACATAAAAAAATATAGATGGGATAAAATGAGAAAGGTGACTAAGTAATTGGATGTATTATGGTCTGTATGAAGCCAAGACTGACAAATATCTACAGGGTGTTCCTAACGTCTGGACACAGAGGAAATCTCATTAACTATGCATATTTTCAAGAAATTAAATGAATGGAATTTTCAACATTTTATTTAATTAGCATAAATTTTAGCCATGACAATTTCATATGGAATAAAAGCTTTCATCAGCTATTGAGGACTATTTTCCATATTAATGAGATTAATTTAATTAACTAGAGATTTCCCGTGTCTTCCTATGAAATCTCCTTTATGCGAATTAAATAAAATGTTGAAAATTTCATTCATTTCATTTCTTAAAAATATGCATACTTAATGAGATTTCCTATGTGTCCAGACTTTAGGGACACCCTGTACTATTATTTCATGCCCAGACTATATACAGGTGGAAATATTTCACTGGCAACATCAGAAACGGCCACTTCTCCCATGTATTTTTTTCTTTCATAAGCAGGGAACATGAGCCAGACAAGAGCCAACTCCCCAAGTTTGTTTCCCCAAAACAAAAATGGGAAAATGAAAGGAACTTAATTTATTTGAAAATTGAATTAAAATATTGGAGGAAAAAGGCAATTTAACTAACACAAAGGAAGACAATACTAAAATTGGCATATGCATCACAGGCAGCTAATAAACTTTCCCTGTCTCTTAATAAGCAACAGTCAGGCATTATGCTAAGTGCTAGGGATACAAAGACAAAAACAAAATAATCCCTGATCTCAAGGGACTTACATTCAAATATGTGCATATATAAGTAGGTACAGAATATGCACTTATGTCATATATATAAACATATATATAAACTGAAATTTTTTAAGCCCCCATTCTGAAGCAATCTTCTTTCATACTGCAGGGTGAAAGTTTTTCATTTTTCATCATGCATGCTAATTTTTTTGTGAGGTTAAAAAAAAGAATCAAAATAGCATAGGACATTCAATGTTCTCCTTGCTCAAGTCGTTGGTTTTAGAAAAATTGGACTGGGGTGGGGAGGGGAAATCTAAGAATGACTGGGACAGTTTCATTGACCTACTGAATTATCTTTATGATATTTAGAAATGCTCCCTTTCTTGCCTTGTCAACATGCACCGCTTTCTCCCCTAACTGCCCCCAAGGTTCCCCAAAGATGATTCATATTGTTTGTTTTCTACCATGTGAATATCTTCTTTTTCATATTATTTTTCTCAACCCTAAGAGGATAAAAATAAGTGCAACTTGACTGGCGTTCTTACAACAGTAATTTTGTTTTATTTATGTATTACTATTCATTGTTTTATCAATAGTCATTGCTCAAAATGTTGAAGCTACCCATAGACCAAGAAGGGTGGTCTGGACATCTACATGACTTCTGAATTCTCTGTAGTCAAATCACCCGTCTAGTCACTTGTGAGAATTTTAGAGGAAACAGGTCATGTACTAACCCAAGCCTATGAAACATATGCACCTAACAAGAAAGTATTTTGCCAAGGAACCATATGGCTCAAAGCCCACCCCACCCACCCGGCGCACCCATACACCACTTTTCACCTCTATGCTTCTTCAGTCCCCAAGTCCTTTTGAGCTTCCAGATGGCCTCAATTAAAAACAAGTATTTTCTAATTTACAACACAGGAAACATTCAAAATTTTTTGCTGAAGTAGTGTTGGGGGAACCCTAGTAACTCTCAGCTCGCTCCAGACAAGTACCTCCATGACCTTAATTCATCTGTACAGGTCCCTGACATGTGCATAAGTCTTTTTTATAGCAATTATAATATGTTTCTCTGGCACTCGAAGTAAAAATGAAAGTTTGATGGAAAGGCACCATTTCAAATTCAGACTTTTCTTTCTTTCTATCTTTTGTCCTTGAGCAGTCTCAGGTCTATGGTGAGGGGCTCAACACAGGGACAAAGAGCTCTCAGTCTGGAATATTAATGGCTGTCTTGCTTTTCCTCTCTTATGCAGCACATTCTGTAACTGCTACATCAGTATCCTGAATCCTTCCTTATTAAGTAGAATACCACCTTTCTTTGATAGGCTTGTAATCCAATGCACCAGTTTTCCTGTATATTATGCACAGCCCAAGGACTCCATACTTACTCAGCTTTGTACCATGAGTGTAGCAGAGTTATTTTTGACAGCCATTCCTGGAGTTTTTAGGAACATAGATCACGAAATGGAAAGGGTCTTCTAACTCACTTTTTCCAAACCCTTCATTTCACAAAGAAACTCCTAAAAATTTCTTCTAATGATCTTTGAAAAAAAATCTAAAACAAGCATTAAATGAAGAATGATGAAAAGCTTTAATCCGTATATACTCCATTCCACTCACTGCAATAAATGTACCCCTCAACACACAATTTGTCAGGTTTTCTTGGAGCTGAGGGACTGGGAAGTAGAAGTCCAGTTAAGAATGGCCATTTCGCAGTCCTGGAAATCAGCCAATGTGACTGCTCATAATGAATTTAAACGTGACAAAGCAATCCCTAGGGAACTGAAGTCATATAATGTGCCTGAAAGATTCCCCATTCCTTAACACATTTAAAAACGTAAAACTGATAATGAAGCAAATAGAGTATACATTGTTTTTGCCCTAAAAAATGAAAGTTTTTATGTGAATAGAGAGCTATGTTTTTCTACTCTGGTAAAGTGATTTGTTTAAACAACAACACCTAACATACAATTCTTGTTATAGTTCAACTGTTTCTCAGTTGTGGTCAGCTATTCCTGATGCCATATGGGATTTTTTTGGCAAAGATACTGGAATGGTTTGCCATTTTCTTCTCCAGCTCATTTTATAGATGAAGAAACTAAGATAAACAGGGTTAAGTGACTTTCCCAGGGTCACACAACTAGTAAGAGTTTGGGGCCAGATTTGAATTCAGGAAGCTGAGTCTTCCTAAGTCCAAGCCCAGCACTCTAATCATTGTACCACCTGGCTGCCCCAACATACATCTCTAAAGTCCATGAAATGCCCTTTATTCAATAACAATTGACTTTGTAAATTTCATGCTTACCGAGAAAATTTGGTTGTCTATCTTTGTTAAGAGAAGAAGGCTCTTCAGAGAGAATTTCAAGTCCTTTTCTCTAGGTTAACTACCAAATGTCAAAATGGTTGGTTGTCTTCTTTCTAATAATAGGAGTTCTAGGAAATTCTCATTCACCATGTGAAATAACAATATATTTGACTGTGAATGGAGGCAGACTGGGGAGAGAAACACCTTATAGTTAAGCCTTCATATCTCTGTCATCTCATGAGCATGCATATCCTTTCTGTGAGTTGAAGAAGTCATTTTGTGAACATGGAAAGGAAATTTACAAACTAGTTAGGTCTCCTGGCTGAAAGGGGTCAATGGGTACAGCTGTAAGTCTGCCAAAAAAAAAAAAAACCTCAGTAGGACCAGAGAGTTGTTCTTTGTTTTAAAAATAAGACCACATTATTTTGAAACCTGTACCCAATTTTTAGTGCACAAACTTAACTCTACAAAGGTGGAGAAGAGCCACAAAGATGATTAAAGGATTGTAAAGTAATATCTATGGGGAAAGATTAAAGGAACTGGGATTATCCTGCCTGGTGAAGGGAAGACTGATGGATGATTTAACAACATTCTCAAGGTATTTGATCAGTTACTGCAGTGACCAGCTGTTCTCCATCTCCAATGAGAATAGAACAGAAGAAAACAGGATTAAATACTAATATGGAACACTTAAGTTAGATATAAGAAAGAATTTCCTGGCAGTGAGTTAGACACTGAAGTAGGAGAGTTTGAAATATTCTCTGTTGAGGTCTTTAAAAATTCGGTTGATTGTCTCATGCCTTTGATGCTTTGGTGAGGTTCTGTCTGAAGGTAAGTTCCTTGCCAAGTAGAGTTTGTTTCATTGATTGAATTCATAGCCCCAGCACCTGGCACAGTGCCTGGTATACAAGCGGCACTTAATAAATGCTTCTTTGATTGAGTGTTGATAGAAGCTGCATATTCTCAAACTCTCCAAGTCCACATGTTTTGGCATAAATCTAGCCCAGTGAGAAAATACACAGGGACCGGAAGAAGGTAGGGCAGGGAGGAAGACAGAGGGCAGTCAGGACCCCTTTCCTCATGAGGGATCGCCTCAGCAAAAAAAGGTCCCTGACAGAAGGAAGTTCCCCTCTTCTTCAGACCTTATAACCAAATAAATACCTCATTGTCTTATGAAGCAATCTGATTCCAAAGGTGGGGATATGGCAAGAACAGAAAGTGAGAAATATCTCAGATCTTCATTTTGAGGTCTCAAAAAAATAGGTCACTTCTCAATTAGAGTTGAGCATTCCCATAAGGGGCCAATAGATTCTGGTACTTAAATTATCTTTTTTTTCTGCTTCTTCCCACATATAACATCTCAAAATGTCTGAGTCCCTCAGAGAATAGTGTTATGATACCTGCTATTTCTTTTGATAAGGTATTACACCCAGTTTAAATAGCTTTCCTGCTCTTGGATCATCATATTGCTTCCCTGAAAATCCAATCATTGCCAACAATTTCCATTCCTTTTACAAAGTGAAAGTTTAAGAAATGGCTTGATGCATCTGCGATGTGAGGCACTTATACTTTAATTCACTGGCAGCAGCCTTGAAAATCATTATGATGACCTCTTCATTTTCTGCTACGCTGCACATGAAAGGCTTTGGATCACCTGTTTAAAATGTTCAGAGATGCTGTATTTTTGGAAATGTTAGCTCTCTTTACTTCACTGTTTCACTAACTGCAGTGCTTGCAATATGGTTTCCCCAAGGGTTTATATAACCCAACATACACCTTTATATATGGAGTTCAAAATTAAAGTCTTATGCAGCATGTTTCAATAACACAATAGAACCTAACAGAATTTTTAAAAAGGATACAATGGAAATCTTTTTATTTTTAATTGGCATCCTAAAATTCTTAAGCTAATGACTATATGATATGGAATCTAAACTTGCAGATCTCAACAATGGGAGGGGAACTGACATTTATTAAGCACCTACTGAATGCCAAGCATTGTGCTAAGTGCTTTACATATACCTCAGTCGATCCTCACAACAACATTATGTGGTGGGTACTATTATTATCCCTATGGGCAATTGAGGCAGACAGAGGTTAAGTGAATTACCCAGGGTCACACAGTTAGTAAGTGTCTTGGGCCAGATTTGAACTTAGGTGTTCCTGATTCCAGACCCAGCAATTTATCTACTGTGCCACCTAAATGCCTCTAGAACCTTTTATGTCCTAATTATGTCCTGAGTTCAAATGTAAGAAAATTGTTTGAAAGGATGGTAGGGTCTAGTGAAGATTTTTCTTAAAGATAGAGAGACTTGGGGATGTTTGAAGGTAGCAGGGAAGGAATTAGGACATAGGGAGAGATTCAAGATAAGGGAAAAGGCAATGACTGAGGGGGCAATCTACTGGAGAAGATGAGAGGGGATTGGATCAAGGGCACTTATAGAGGGTCTGGCTTCAGGAAGGAGAGGGCTACTTCTCTCCCATATATTGAAGGAAAGGGGGAGGAAATGGTGATTTTGAGATAAAGAGAAGAAAGCTCACAGTTTATGGCCTCAGTTTTCTCAGTAAAATTAAAGGCAAGGTCATCTGTCTTGGGGAAAGTGAGGAGGAAAGAAAAGGTATGTGAGGCTTGAAGAGAGAAGAAATTTGAAATAGCTTCTGTAGGGAATAACATAGGAAATCAATTATCATTCAGACGTGTCTGACTCTCTATGACCCCATTTGTTTTGGGATTGTTTTTTTTTTAAAGATACTGGAGTGGTTTGCCATTTCTTTCTCCAGTTCATTTTACAGATGAGGAAACTGAAGCAAACAGGGTTCAGTGGCTTGCCCAGGGTCACTCAGTGGGTATCTGAGGCCAGATTTGAACTCAGGAAGATGAGTCTTCCTGACTCCAGGCCAGGCACTCCATCCACTGAGTCACCTAGCTGCTTAAAACAAAAACAACCCTGTCAGACTGGAGCTGTTGTTATCCCCACTTTAAAGATGAGGAGTCTGACATTCAGAAAGGGTACCTTCCATTCCTAATTTGATTCTCATTCCTAACATTCTGAAACAAGGACATTAGAGTCCTATTACTTTATCCTTCAGTTTTATCTGAATGTCCTATGCTCTATACATTCTTCTCTTTCTAGCGACTTTTTCTTCAATAATCTTTTCCATTAATTTTCTATTCTACCCAGAATGAAATGAAACCTTTCACTCCTCATTCATCCCCAGTAGTGCTATGTATCAATCCAAAGCTGCTTCATGTTCCCCTTTCATAGAATTCCACTTCTTACCTCATTCCCATACTATAGACTCCTACATATCAATGTCAGAGGATTTGCTTTGCTTACTGGTGAATGCCCAAAATTCCTTGAATATGAGTGAAATGCCTCACATGGAGCCAGGATGTCAGAGGGAAGAGTATCTCTTTAACTAAGACAAAATCATGTTGAAAAAGTCTAGCATGGTAGCCTCAACCTACTTAAAAATTCCTAGCAGTCAAGAAAGATGAACCAGAGTTGCATTGTATCAGGTACAAAAGTATTTACTACACTCCTGTTTGCCTCTGTGGATATAGCATTTCAGGGCTGTTCCATGAAAATATTATCAGCATCTCTCTCTCCTCCTATCTGGCTTGAAGATAAGCTTTCTCTACCTCCATCCAGGCCATGGAACAAAGCCAATGTAAGCCCCAACCCAGAGCTCCAATAACTCCACAGCTGCTCAGCAGCTCCTCCCCCACTCCCTGCTATGGATCATCTGCCCATCAGAAAGCAGACATCAATCCAGTTCTCAAGTGAACAGCTGATTGGAGGGGGACGGGGAGAAGAGGGGCAGGATGGAAGAAAGGGCTCAGAAAGCAGCTGCACCACTTTTCTGGGACCAAGCGGGACTGTGAGTGTTTTAAGAGGTGGAGGGAAACTAAGCAGATAAATGACCTTCATCAGTGTTTAAGCACTGGGACTGCCACCTCCAGAGCCAAGTTGGGTGGCAATTTCCCATCCACTCTTCTGACTGCACTCATCTCAGTCTGTTAGTCAATGACCATGTCTAGACAACCAGAATAATTGGACTCTGAGACAGTCGGTCTGGTCATTTTGACCACTTTAGCCAATTCAAATAAACACATGGTAGTAATTAACTTGAAATTTAATTTTTTAAAAAACCTAATTGGCATAACTGATTCAATTGCCAAGACAGTCAATAAAGATATACTGAGTATACAGCAGCTACCAAGGTGCTTAGCAGAACACAGATATAGTCCCTTCCCTCAAGGAGTTTTAAATCTAAGATAGAAAATAGAGGAACATACAAGCAACATAAATATTCATGTACAATTATAGCCCAGTAAAAACTCATTAACAAAGAATTCATTAATTTGTTCATCTGACCTTGACTAGGACAAGTTTATTTTTGCACTAACTATTAAGAAAGCATTTAGTCAGCACATTAATGGTATTAACAAGAATTTCAGGGTGCATGCTTTGCATTCTAGAAGAAGAGCACAATCATGTTATATATGTAGATATTGCTAATGCCAGATGAATCATATATTCATTACAGCAGGTCCAAGAGGAAGGACCTCCAGTCACAAAGTCGTAGAATATTAGCAGTGGAAGGGACCTCCAAGAACAAGTCCAGTAGCCTCATTTTATAGATGAGAAAACAAGTCAAGAAAATTTTAAGTGATTTGCCCATGGTCTTTTTAAAAACAGATTGTTAGCAGCTAGTTTAATGATTTGTACGTACTTTGATGAAAAAAAAAGTTGTATTTCTTTCCATTTCTATATTCGCTCTATTACAATATAATGAATTAGAACAAATGAAAGTACTTTATCATTGACACTTTGCTAATTCAAGCTAGCATTCCACCAGTCCGAATTATTGAGACAGATGTAACTTCCAGAGTATATGAACAAAAAGCAGCAAGATGTGAGTCTTAGTGGCTATCTGTGTAAAGAATAATGTAAACTGAGAAAAGCAAAATAGATTCTAAAGAAGGTTGAAATTTGGAAGGACACATGGTAGGTGCTTTATAAATGATAAGCTAAATGGTTTTGTTTTTTGGGGGGTGCCACATTTTATTTTTATTTATTTTATTTTTAATTTATTTTTAGTTTTCAACATTCATTTCCCAAAAATTTTGAGTTACAGATTTTCTTCCCATCTCTCCCCTACCCCGCCCTCAAGATGGCAAGCATACTGAATATTCCTTCCCCCAATTGCCCTCTCTTAAGTCCTTCCCTAACCTCCTCACTTTCTTGTATGGCAAGATGGATTTTTCTACTCCAGTGCCTTTATATCTTATTTCCCAGTTGCATGTAAAAAATATTTTTTAACAACTGTTTTTTAAAACTTTTAGTTCCAGATTCTCTTCCTTCACCCCTCCTCACCTACCCCCATTGACAAGACAAGCAATTCAATACAGATTATACAAGTGTAGTCATGCAAAACATTTCCATTGCAGTCATATTGTGAAAGACTAACTATATTTCCCTCCATCCTATCCCGCCCCTCACTTATTCTATTTTCTCCTTTGACCCTGTCCCTTTTCAAAAGTGTTTGCTTCTAACTATCCCCTCCCCCAATCTGCCCTCCTTTCTATCATTTCCCCTCTTATACTCTTCCCCCCTACTTTCCTGTAGGGTAAGATACCCAATTGAGTGTGTATGTTATTCTCTCCTTAAGTCAAATCCAATGTGAGTAAGTTTGACTTTCACTTTCGCCTTCCTGCTATGATTAAATATCTTAAGGAACCAAGTTTTGGATAAAGGACTTTCAACAACTAGAGTGTTTTCAGATTTTGTTTTTATAATGGATTGTCAACACTTACATTTGAGGTTACCAAGCCCTCCTATACTGACTGTCAACAGATAAAAGAAGGAAAAAAATAAGCTATAGCATATGGTTACTTCTTTTCCCCAACCTTTTTTTAAGGCAGAATAATTGTTATTTTCTGAAACTTTTAAACTACTCCTAATTGTAGTTTTCCACAATTACTACTTTTCTTTGAGAATTTAGAAACCCAAAAGAAAAATAAGTGACATTGAGTCAGGAAGGTAGATGAAAAATTGCTTCCACACTTTACTGGGATGTGGTAAAGGCAATGTCAAAATATAAACATCCAGGGAATTTAAACTTTGTTCTCCCTCCACCCTGTTCTTCTTCTTCTTTTTTTTTTTAGTTTTCAACATTCATTTCCACAAGATTTTGAATTAACAATTTTTTCTCCCTATCTTTCCCCTACCTCCCGCCCCAAAATAGCAAGCCTACTGAATAGCCCTTCCCCCAATCCGTTCTCTCTTATGTCCTTCCCCATCACCCCCCCCCCCCACTAACTTTCCAGTAGGGCAAGATGGGTTTCTATACTCCAGTACCTATCTATCTTATTTCCCAGTTGCATGTATAACCTGTTCTTCTTAAATGCTTGGTTACCACTCTGGGCATTATTAACAAAATCCATCCCTTACCCTTAAGCTACCCAGCCCTTGGGGATACCCTTCCCTTGGGTGGCACAAACTGGCACTAGGTGGTAGAATCAAAGAATCATTTCCAAAAGGTATAAAACAACCATGAGACTTATGTTATCTGTTGTCCATAAGGAATGAAAACTGAGTCACTCATCAAAGGAACCAGCAGCCTTTCTGTGAGAAATTTAGGCATTTAAATGCAGATAAACCAAGCAAAATTTCTTCAAAAAAAAATTCTCAATTGATAATTTTTTAAAAAAACATCTCAAGGTCATAAAATGATATATTGTGGGGATTTTGTCCAAACTATTAAAAATTATTGATTTTTTTAATTAAAAACTATTAAAACTATTAAATTAAAAACTATTTGGTTAAAATTATTTTAATATTTAAATTTAAATTTAAGTGGAAGTTTGAGTAATGGATAGAGACCCCATCTCAGAGCAAGGAAGACTTGGGTTTAAGCCCTTGCCTCTCGGGGCACTGTGCCCCTGGGTAAGACATTGAACCTCTCAGGACTCTATGCAAATCTCTAAGACTATAAATTGAGGAGAGATGGTAGAGGAGGTTTCCCTATCATGGAGTTCCCTATATCAATGAAATCATATATACAGGATGTATCCCCATCCTTATTTAATTTCACTGATGACTAGAAGAGAAAACTCAAAAAACAATGTCCTAATGCAAGGTCTTGTCATGTCACAGGAAATAAAAACCAAAACTCTGGGCTCTTAAAATCTATGCCAGTGAAGCACAAGGTCTGGCAGATTCTACCACGCTGGGAAGGCTTTGAGTCTGGGCTCAGCACCAGACTGTGTGTCTGTCATTGTAGGAGTAGTTGAGCTAAATTTGGAAAGGCTCATCACCAGAAGGTTGACGACCAAGTAACAAATTTTCTTGGCCATAGCAACTTATGAAACCATCTCCTAAGATTGGGAGGGGTTGAAATCTGAGTTAGTGGAGGGAACATTCACACCAGCAAAAACACAGATGCTCATGGCACCAAAGTGTTACAAGAGAAATTTAATAGACTGTTTCAGTAGAGTGTGGAAAACCTTTCTTAAGTCTTAGAAATAAGAAGGGCCATCTTCCAAAACAAACTTGGACTCCACAGCAGTTTGCAATGTGGTGCAAAGTTGAGAAGTGAGTAGGTTTTAGTGCTTTGTAAATTTAACAAAAACTCCTTCCTCCAAGAATTTATTTTCTCCTTCATAGTGTTACTAAAATTTCAGGGTTCTGTTTACCTTTGAGGAGTAAGTAGGAACCTTGGAAACAACACAGTGCTACCCTGAAACTATTCGGCAACTGTAAAAGAACTGAAGTTTTCTGTCATTCCTAAATATATTTATCCCAAGGTGCCCATTACAGCAGCTATTATATTATTTGAGTTTGCAATACCATACTACTCTATGAACATGTTAAGCCACCAAAAAATCATAAAGAAAGCTGAGAAAGCTATGCTCTACAGAAAGGGAATATGATTCAACAGCAAAACTCACTCTGAACTCAGGGTGTCAACCAGACATCTAGCATCTAGCATCTGACCTGAAAATGCAGGTTACTATCCTTTTTCTGAAGGATGGAATTCTATAAAGGTTTCCAAGTCCAGACCAATGAGCACACTCATTTGAAACATGCACTAATGTATCTTTATTTCTTATTAATCCATGCAACATTCCTTTCAGCTAGCTAAATAGTAACAGCATTTCACCAAGTGTCCAAATGACTTAGTCCTGAACAACACCCACATCAGAAGCAGGAGTAAGAAGTGGAATTAAGTTATCTTTGCCAATGTTTTCCTTAGGTCTCCCAAAGTGAAGCCTCTAGAGAAGGGGAAGGGAAGATGAGAAAAGGGGGAAACATTTATTTAGAACCCATTATGTTCTAGGCACTGTGTGAAGAGCATTTTAGAAATATTATCTCATTTAATCATCTCAACAACCTTGGGAAGTAGATGCTTTTATTATTTCCATTTTGTACTTGAGGAAATTAAAGCAATCAGAAGTTAAGTGACTTGCCCAGGGTCACACAGCTAATAAGTGTGATAATAAGGGAATAACTATCCAAAGATAATACATATTTTAAATATTTTTGAGTTGTTTCAAAATATTTTACCATCCTTTTTGTCAGTTGTGTTCTGTTACCCTATTGCCTTCCCCTGCCCCGCCCCCCACAAAACATTATCTAGCCAAGTTATAGCTTAACTCAGAAACTTCAAAAATAGTTAAATGGATTTGTGCTAGGAAAAATTTCCCTCTTGGTGGATACAGATTCACTATTCCTATAAGATTCAGGACAGCAGAGATTATCTTACCCATTTGTTCAACAAATATGCATTAAGTACCTGTTATGCATGAGATGTTGTGGATACGGAGACAAAACAAAACAGAGCTTGCCCACAAGGAGCTTATATTCTGGAGGAGGAGGAGACGTGTACATATATTACCAAATATACAAAACACAGAGCAAATTGGGGTGGGAGAGAATGGATACCAGTAATTGGAGGGATTGGGAAAGGCTCCAGGTAAAAGGAGCATTTGAGCTAAACTTTGAAGGCAATAAGGGACTCCAAGAAGTTGGTGTAAAGAGGGTGTGAGGAACAGCCTACGCTGAGTTGCATTTTTTTTTTTTTTTGGTAATGCTTATGAGAAACACCAAATGGGCCAGTTTAGCTAGAACACAGAGTGACTAAAAGATAGTATCCCTTCTCAGTGCCTAGAATAGTGCCTAATAGATGATGCTAGAAATACAGGCCATCCAGAATATTTGATGAATGAAAATGAACCACAGCTGACAACACATGAAGTTCAAAATAACTTTTAAAAAATTTTCATCACTAATTGTCATGATATGAAATTTCACATTCAAAATTCTTTTTAATTATTAACATCCTCACAAAGTCAGCATTGACTCATTGGATAGTAAGTGTGGAATCTTTTATTGTCCCATTCAATCTGTATTGCCTTTACTCTCCTAAATCTATTAAGGTCTACAGAAATCTTGGAAGAAGAGGGGCAGACTTATAATTTCATCAGGGCAGTGAATTTCCAGTAGAAGCACCAATTTGGTTTAATTTCCAGTCATAGAAAAAGAGAGTTGCCTAAGGTGTTTGGCTGGTATGTATATGAGGCAAAATTTGTGTCCAGGTCTTCCTGATTCCAAGATCAACTTGAAATATAAATTTAGTTAGAAAAATAAAATGTACCATGAAATTGCATGAATTAACACTACTGTTAGTATTGCTCTTAAAATTGCATCAATTCAACTGGGTTTCAGTTGAACTTATTTTTAATCTTTGGCTGGCAAAGTTGGTAATAATGGAAATAGCAATTAGGTGGTCTTATGAACCTAGGATTACAGCTGTTCAAGTTCTTTTCCTATAAAGTTACAGAATAAAAAAATTCTCAATTCAAGCATAGGGTTTAAAGGTTGCTTATTTGTTTTTGTTTTTTTTTTAAGAGGGTTTGTCTTTATTTGTCCATAAATATTCTTAAAATCTATTTTTAATCAATCAGGTATATATCATAGCAGAGATATGTATTTTGACTGGCTAAGTCAATAAATTAATTTTTCCCCCACAAAACATACTGATTTTTGAGTGGGTCCATTATTTTGACATATATGCCAATGTCACTGAAAAGTTATCAAAACGGAATTAATTTCTATGACCTCCAAACAACAATGAAGCTAGCTAGTGCCACAGTACCAAATCTTAAATAAAATGTTTAAACTTAAAAAAATAACATCTTAAAATAAAAATGTTGGTTTACAGCTCAGACCTCCTATTATTTAATTTTATCAAGGGACACTGAAGTATTGTTATAGCATATCCGCAGTAGTAGGTCATGTCCTAGTTGAAATGTTCATTCTTGTAGCGGTAGCCTGATGTTGTAGAAAGGGGGCCAGGCAGTTAGGAGACCTCCACTGCAGTCTCAACTCTACCATTAACTTACTTTATGGCCTTTATGGAAAATCACATTATCTCTGAGACCTCAGTTTCTTCATTTTTAAAAGAATATGGTGGAACTAAATAATTTCTAAGGGCTCTTTGATCTGTAACATCGGATAAACCTTTGGTTATCAATCTATATCTAGATGAGATGCCAAAGTCCAATAAAGAGAATTAACTAACCTAATATATGGGCTTTGAACCAGTAGGGAAAACCTCTAGTCAGTCAATCCTGATGTATTTATTTGTGTAAGACCCACTAAGCCATACTGACCATTTCCCCCTTCTCTTTCACAATATAAGTATCCAAAGTTCTCATTCGAATAACTTCTCTTCATAGTATGCCTCTACATGGCAAATAAAACTTGTCTTCTTGCTACATTGAAGAAAAAAACCTTTGTATCATTCACTCCCCTGTACAGAAACAATTTCCAAATATATGGTCAAAGGGATAATTTTATACTCCACATATCATATCCCAACAGCTTGGTCTCATGCTAATATAAGAATCCAGTTTGAAGATAAACTTTTACCCCAAGTCTGAAGTATAATTTCAAGAGACTAGGTTACTAGTATATCTTCTCTGTAGTTCATAGCTTATAGTTTCTGGGGATTAATTCATTTCACATGTAAAGCACAGAGAAAATTGCTGTGGTCTTTATCTATAAGAGTTGCTAAATTCACAATTTAACATCTCTCCACCAGCAGAAAAAAAAAAAAAAAGTAAAACCATAGGACAAGGCAAAAGGTAAAAGACAGAGCTACATGGAGAAAAAAATTCTATTTCCTTGAGCTGACAATAAAGAATGAAAATCAAGATGAAGCACCAAAAAAGTGTCATTAACATAAAAATAGATTTTTCTTTCTATAACTTAATAGAAAATTTAACAATGATGAACTTTCCCATATTCAGTTAAAGGTTTAGAAAGTTTGCTAAATATCCATTTTGGTTTTTATTTATAGCAGGCTTGTATTTTAATAAGCCCGAGGTACATAAAATGTAATATTGCTTCAGCTCCTACATTAATTCTCTCCAGCAAGTTTCTTCTCTGCCCTTTCATCACCCAGTCATTACATCAGAGGGGAAGTAAGAAAGGAAGTTGTCCTCAACCAGTATATTATGAGGGCAGCTGAGAATACCCTCTGAAGGGTCAAGAAGTTCAAAGGATGTCTATGGGGTGACACTTGGGCCACCAAGCACAGAACAGAAACTTCTAAATCATTCACAAAATGTCATTTTGAGCTCCTTGGGGGCAGGGATCATAGCTCATCTCAATTTTCTCTCTTACAGATCTAAGAGCTAAGGAGGCAGAAGGTAAAATGATGTTTCATTTCTGCTATATTGTGCCAGATGTTTCAAGTCATTCATTCATTCATTTAACAGATATTTGTTTATCATCTACTAAGCCTATAGTGCTTGGTCTGTGTAAAAGTCCATGTTAAGGTAGTGGCAGACACATAGTAAATGCTGCATAAATCCTTATTCCTTCCCTCCTGCCCCCCACCCCATTTCACTCAATATCTAATCTATTCTAACAATATGATCTAAGATTCATTTCTGGACCTGCCAGAACTTATGGTCCAATAGGGGACAGGGAATGAAACTCTGGTTTCAATGGTATAGGAACCCTAGGTGAAGACACTCCTCCTACACTTTGGCACCATATCTAAATTGCGAGTCTTAGGGAATTGTGTAGTACATTGCATTGAGAGTACATGTCAGAAATTAAACATAAACCTGGGTCTTCCTGGCTTAGGGCTGGTTCTCTATTCACACACACACTCACACGCACACACACACAGTCACACATACATACATACACACACATAAAAATAACAGCATTTATCTTGCAAGGTTCTTGTAAGGATCAAATAAGGTAATGTTGGTAATGCATTTAGCACAATGGTGGCCACTAGTAGATTCTACATGAATATTTGCTCCATAGCCCTCCACTCCTGCCCCCTTCATGGCAGGGATGCCTCTACCATGTAACATGGGAGAAGTATTGACACCTAACCACAGCATGATGTATAAAGTGAGAGTACAATACAAAAAGGGAGCAAGTCAAAATGTAGGAGTTCACAGATATTGCTTACTTCCAGTTAGGAGACTCAGAATTTTTTTGTTCTTTTTAAGGAAGTCACATTTGAGTTGAACTTTGAGATAGGGGTAAGAATGGAACAGAAAAGAATTGGAGAAGAATGCCAGGCAATTAGATATTGAGTGAAATGAGGGGAGGGAAGGAATAAAGATTTATGCAGCACATTCTACATGCTGGCCAGTATACAAAGCACTTTATAAATATTATCTCATTTGCACTTCACAACAACCTTGTGAGGTAGGTGCTAGTATGCTCCCCATTTCACAGATGAGGAACTGAGGCAAGCAGGTTAAGTGATTTGCCCAGGTTCACAAAGTTAGTAAGTGTCTGAGATCAGATTTGAATTCAGGTCTTCCTGACTATGTACTGAGTATTTTTATTAAAGGTGAGCCTGATTCAAAGCAGCACTCTGGTTAGCTCAGTTTTGCTGTTGGTATGAGAAGGGAATGAGACACTCGTAGGTCATTCAACAGTTAACAATAGGAAGTATACCTAGCCATAGCAGAAGGTCACAGTAGCCCTTAGATCCCACAGATATGGTCCGCTCACCTCCTTATGGAAATGTGTTTTCTCATCAGAGGACACCTCAGCACTCCCCCTCCAAATCTAAAGACTCATCTTTTTATGCCCATGAGTGACCAAGTGGTCAATTAATAGTCACCAAGCATTTATTAAGTGTTTCCTATGTAACAGGCACTGGGCTAAGCATTGGAAGAACAAATTCAAGCAGAAGGAAAGACTGTCTCTGCTCTCAAGAAGCTCATATTAGAATGGAGAAATAACAAGAGACAAAAAGAAGCTGGGGGAGTTGGAGGGGCAAGAGAAGGCAGCAGACTGAGACACAAGTGAGTACCTGGCATGGAGGCATGGTGGACAGAGAGGTTTAGCCAGGCACTGATGGGGATCTGCACCAAGGAATGGTACAGAGTGAGAACTATGCTAAATTCTAGAAATACAAATAGAAAAGAGAAAAAAGCAAGGCTCTCAGGGAGCTCACATACTGTTTAAAGGAGCCACCACACACTGGAAGGGTCAGCTCTGAAGCAAATATAAAAGTCCTATGGTCAGTCCTAAGAGCATAGGAGTAGCATGTAGGACAAGGCTCAAGAGGACTTAAAGTTCTTAGTCGGTCAGATGATAGTGCCCAGGGTAGCAAGTCTTAGTAAAGAGTATACAGGCAGGGTAGATGGTAGACAGGTGGGCAGAATACAATGCAGATGCTAAGGTTCAATGGTCCCTTCATCTTACCAGAAAGACTGGAATTGACTCAATGCTCATCCAAGAAATATGAGGGACCGTACCAGAGGGTGAAGTGTGGAGGAGGAACTAGAGGGACCTCGCTCAAAACCACTGGGAATAGTGGAATAGACCCAAAAGTAGGAGTGAAGCAAAGGTCCGGGGTTCTCTTCCACAAGGGTATGGAAAGAAGAGGGATTGAGAGCATTCCTGACCAGCCACTGGGGGTGGGGAGATGCAGGAAAGGAGAATAAATCATTGGCAATAAGGCTGGTAGTTGGCTATTCTCCAAAGTGTGTGTGTGTGTGTGTGTGTGTGTGTGTGTGTGTGTGTGTGTATTTCACTCTTCAAGACAAGGTCTCATGTACATTCTGAGATGCAAATCTATCTCCCCTGCAGTACTTAATAAGGTACTTTAATACATAGTAGATATTCAATAAATTCATTGATTGTATAAAGATTTTTTTATTCTGTGCTATCACTGTTTAGTTTCATGTAGGTGGAAAGAAAAGAAATTAAATTTTTCTCAAGTGGAGAAAAGCCAGTCCTTCCATATTTTAAGCAATAGGTTTTTCCAAGATTCTTTTTTTTTTTTTTTTACCAATTCAGTCACTGTTTTAATGTCAAATGCTACAAATTTCATCTGCTTTGTTCTAAATATGTTCTTGCCAGTTTTTAAAAGCAATCCAAGTAGAATTTCATGAGTATGGTGACAAAAAAGAGACTGCCGATAAGGATTGTAATTCTAATCCTCTGTTGAATAACATTTTTCTCTTCATCACCTTTATTTTGATTTAATATGCCATATCCAAAGGTTATGTTTAGGTTTCACTTGCTTATGTTATTCTCCATCACTTCCCAGGCAATGGGGATGCCAGCGAGAATGCATAGGAGATGAGTCCTCCCAACATTTTTTAATGCCTCCCAACTATAGATGGGAAGCACAAAAACCATCTAGCCACAGACAGTGTATACATTCGTGCTTATACTTCTATGTGACTGGATTTATGTGATCAATCTTTGTGGGACAGGGAGAAGGGATTTTTCCATGCTTAATGTCACTTATTTGTTAGCATCCTTGCTGACTTATATAGAGTCTAACTTCCTTAAAGAAACAACTAGTAGAGATGGAAAAGAGGAAATGCAAAAAAAGTGTCCATTCATTGGCCCCATTAGCCTGTGCATTAGTGGGGAAGTTGACAAAAAGAATCCTAGACTTATAGAATCTCAGGATTGGGGGGAACCTTGAAGGTCACCTTGCCTAACCTCTACTTGAACTGAGAATCTGTTCTACATCATCCTCAATAAATGTTCTTCTAAAACCTGGAAAGATTACATGAACTGATGTGGAGTGAAGTGACCAGAACTAGGAGAACATCATACATAGTAATATTAACACTGAACAGTGATCAATAATGACAGACCTAGCCCTTCTCAGCAATACAGTGATCCAAGACAATTCCAAAAGACTCGTGATGGAAAATGGTATCCATGTCCAGAGAAAGAACTATGGAGTCTGAATGCAGATCGAAGCATACTATTTGCTCTCTCCTTTTGTTTTGTTTTGTTTCTTCTTTCTCATGGCTCATCCCATTGTTTCTAATTCTTCTTTACAATATGACTAATGTGAAAAAAATATGTTTAATATTAATGTATATGTAGAACCTATATCAGATTGTACACTGTCTTGGGGAGGGAGGAGGGTAGGGAGGGAGAGAGAAAAATCTGGAACTCAAAATCTTATGAACAATGAATATTGAAAACTATGTAATTGTTGAATGCTGAAAAGTACATGTAATTGGAAAAAAATAAAAAAACAAAATGTTCTTCTAACCTCCTCTGGAAAATAAGAAACTCACTGCCTTCCTGGGCAACCACTTTGGGGACAACTCTGGTAAATATGGAATCCTTCTTTATTTGGAACTGAAATATGCCTCCCTATATCCTCTATCCATTATGTCTGTACTCTGGGGCCAAGTTAAATAAATCTTCCACCTGACAACCCTTTAAATATTTGAAAATAGTTATCATGCTATTTCAAGTATTCTCTTTTCCTGATTTAATATCCTCACTGGTAGGTATTTCCTTCTTCATGTTCCTAGAGAATACTTGCTTTTTCATTTGCTTGACCTCTCCTAGCCCTAACACCAAACCCCTAAGTGCTCTTCACTTTCACTGAATGGGTCCAGTCAACGTCTTCGATAGGAAACTGGGTCATTTTCATTCAGTTAATGTTGGAGGCAGGTGGAGAGCTGTTTTCTTTGTGGTTTATTTCTTTGATTTGGGGCAAGATGAGACAAGGATGAAGTAAAGTAAGGCAGTGAGAGGTAATTCTAAAAATCTACAGAGGGAGGAGAAATGTCTTGTTATGCCTCTGATGACAGGTCCTATTTTTAAGGCTCTTCCCTCCCAGGCTATGACTCCTCAGACTGCAATTCCACCTGCTCCCATGCATGCACCTCCCCTCTCCCCATTTTTCCTTCACAACCCCTTTTAATGTTTGGCTTGTGCTCCTCCACCAGAATATAAGCTCCTTGAGGGTAGGAACTGTCTTTAGTTTATATTTGCATTTATATTCCCAGGTTTACTACAGTGCCTGGTACCTAGTTAGCACTTAACAAATACTTATCGGTCTCATTCTGAAACTACACTAAAATAAAAAATGAATTGGTTTCCAAAATCTGTTCTCACAGGTAATATCAAGTCATGGAAACATATTAAGAATTGTTTGCAGAAAGTGAGGACTTTAAAAATCATTCATTTTGCCCTTTGTGTTCGAAGAAGACCAAAATGACATCGCAATGTTGGGGTCAATGGATAGTGTCCTACTGTGGCTGATCAGACAAATACAAGCTCAGACAAGTCTACAATACAGCCAGCTGGGAGGGGAATACTTGTCCTAATTAGCCAACACCAAGAACCTCTAGGATAGGAAGCAGTCCTGTCTACATTGTCTGGTTATTTAAGGTTAATTCTATACCCTCTTAGAAATTTTCTTAGGCTTTCCAAGGACAAAGCTTTTTGTTTGTTTGTTTGTTTTTAATCCCTCACAATGCTGAATACAGAGCTGGGATCATAATACATATTCAAAAAACACTTACTGAATTTATATATATATATTGAATCTAATTAAATTCTGCCTTTCAAAAACAACGCACGTTTTTCTTAACGACAGGTGTATCTAGCTATTTAGTTCTATTAAAAATGTGTTTCAATAGTTAGAGCTAAGATTGAGACTCACTCCTTGGTCTATATCTTGTATCTACCATCTTTAAAAGATGTAGTCTCTACCATTAGATTGTAAGCTCCTTGAGGGCAGGGACTGTTTTTGCCTTTTTCTGTATTCCATGAACCTAATACAATGCCTGGCATATAGTAAATATTAATAATGGTATATTAGCTGATCATCAATGATTGAAAATACCTATGTAGCCACATTATTTGACCTATTTTCATCTTCTCAAACAGAATCTCTCTATTTCTGGAGGATTCCTTTTACATTAAAAAAATATGAACTAGAGGAGGAATAAGCCTTTATGCTACGATGATTCTCACTTCTAACAGCAATTTTTCAAGACATTTTCTATATCCTTGTCATTCATTTAATCCAGTCTCTTCTCAGATAGGGACCAACTGAGTGAAAGAGTGGATAGACTGTTGGACCTAAAGTCAAGAAGGTTCTTCTTCCTGAGATCAAATCCAATCTCCTACACTTAGTAGTTGTGTGACCCTGGGCAAGTCATTTCAACCTGTTTGCCTCAGTTTTCTCATCTGTAAAATAAGCTGGAGAAGGAAATGAAAAAACCGCTCTAGTATAGTTGCCAAGAAAACCCCAAATGGGGTCATAAAGAGTCCAACACAACTTAAATGAATGAACAACGAAACTTTGCAGGTAGATGGCATGTTTAATTCTCGACACTTCTCCCACCTTAATTACTAAATTCATGACTTAATTTATCTCCAAAAAAAAGGTAGCATCAAGCTATAAATGTTCCTGATACAACTGTTCTGCTCAGTTAACCAGAGAATATGTTAATTAATTTCTAAGAAGAACATATTTCTCCTTGCAAAAGTTGCTCTCCTTTGCAGAGCTGATGTACTAATAGCTGTAAAACTGGATCAGAGCTGATGTGATTCAGCCACAGTGACAGAAAATCTGGATCTAATATTGTGATGGACATATTAACATAGTCTTACTAACCAAACTCACGATGTGACTTGAGTACTCCCTAAGCAAAATAGCTCTATCACCAAGAATGGTCATAGATTTTACAGCATCACATGAGTCAGAGAGTCAAACAAGCATTTATTAAGGTACAAGGCGCTAAGCACAGCCCTGGGAATTACAAAGAAAAAGCCAAAAAACCAGTCCCTACCATCAGGAGGCATACATTCTAATATGAGAAATAATCTGCTAATAACTAGGTATATTCAAGTTGTAGAAAGAGTAGATGAAGACAATTTGAAAAAGCAAGACATTTAGCAGCTGGAGAAATCAAAAGGTTAAATTACACACTTGGGTGCCCTAACGCTTTTTATCATGCCTGGAAATTATCTGTGATAACTTTTTAAATAGTGCTGCTCTCTTCCTTCATGAAGGAACAGGACTTTCATTGGCCTGGCTTTTGTTAAACTCCATGTGTCCAGGTTTGGCCCCAACCTACGGTACTCCAGAGGCCAGAAATAAAAATGCCTTTTTTAAAAAAGGACATGAAGACTAAAGAAATAGGCATTGCTTAGATCGGACAAAAGAAAGTTGGAAGGAACATCACAACAAGATTGGAACATACCAAGGCCCTTCCTTTTGCCAGAGAAAAGGAATGTAATGAGTTTAAGTTGCTAGCAGGTTCAACTTTCGGTTAAGCACTAGGGAAAATTCCCTAGCTTGAAGTTATTGGAGACATTAGAATGTATTGCCAAGGAAAGCCAAAGAGTTCTCCTCTGTAAATTTTTATAGACAGATATGAGCAGCTATTTATCTAAGTTAGTACTAGAGAGGCAGTACCACCTCATGGAAAACCTGGACTTGGACAAACTCAGCTTGTATCCTAGCTTGCCAGCTGTGTGACGTTGGACCACTTAACCGATTTGTGCCTCAGTTTCTCCATCTGTAAGATGCACTACATAGGGCTGTGTTAATCAAATGAAATAATTCATATAAAATGCTTTTGAAATCTTATAGTCTCCATAAATGTGAGTTATTGTTAGTGAAAGCAGAAGGGTGAATCAAATGACTTTTTGAGGTCCCTTAAAGGTCCCAAGAGTCTATAAATGCAGCATTTTTTCTCTAAACTGCATTATTCTGCAGGTTCTGTGAAGCATATATTGTCTTTTCTTTACTCATTTGGGCAAATTTTTGGAAGTTTTTTTCTTGCTTTACAGAAGGTCAAGTATATAGTATAAAGTAGAAATATAACAGAACACTTTATCAGCTCTAGTGATTTTAAAAAACCTTCCCTGTAGGACAATCAGTTTAAGAATCAGACACCACAACTTTTTAACATGGCCAGGTTCCCAACTCATCATCTTCAACCACAGTCACTCATCTACTGAGTGGCTATAGTCATTATTTGGGCTGCCTCTTTATTATATTTTGGGATCTGAAAAATCCATCAATTTTAGTATTTAATAGCAACTCATGTCATATTTGTTGCAGAGAGTAAATGTTTTGCAACAGATGGGCAGGGGTAATAGGTATACACTATGATTTCAAGTTAATCTGACCATTTGTAACATTTTTCTTTTTTGATAAAGAAAATGAAATGAAAATCAAACCAAGTCCATGAATCATGCTCATGCTGGAGCAGTTTTGACATTTCCAATTTTAACCATGTCACTGAGATGGAGAAGTTCATGATTTAGTAATATCTAGGAGGCCCACTGATCACTCAGTATTTAATTAAAAACTCTCCAAGTTTTAGGGCCAAATATAGGCTATATGAGTTCAACACTCTCTCTTCCTGCCTGTTCCATACACAGTCACGCACCTCCAATCTCTTAAAGTTCAAGAAATAAAATACTTCAAGGTCTTCAGAACATAGGCTGAAGCTCTTGGTAGATGCTCACATTGGTAGTGAATACTCTGCTATGGGTAAAAGAAAACATGAACAGGTCATAGTCAACTTGAACCGCAACAACTAGTGAGCCATGCTTTATTATGGCTCTTCTTTCCCATTGGCCATACAAGTCTACCTTTCTATGGAGAATTTGTATATATATTCATTGTCATTCGGTCATTTCAGTCATGTCCTATTCTTTGTGGTTCCATTCAGGGTTTTCTTGGCAAAGATATTGGAGTGGTTTGCCATTTCGTTCTCTAGCTCCTTTTACAGATGAGGAAACTGAGGCAAACAGGGTTAAGTGACTTGCCCAGGGTCACACAGCTAGTAAGTGTCTGAGGGTGGATTTGAACTCAGGAAAATGAGTCTTCATGATTCCAAGCCCAGTGCTCTATCCACTGGGACCTCACTGCCCCTACTGTGTATATCTAGCTTGTCTGTTTCTTGAATACAAACCAGCGACAGCATAAAACAGCAAAATGATATAAGCAGAGCAGTAATATTTTGATGTATGTGGTATGTTTATTGGTGACCCAACTTGTTTGATACAATAAATTTTAAAATATGAAAAAAGTTAAACTAGAACATAAGTCTTCGTACAAAATAATACACAGATCTGACCAAGTGTCTTTCCTACTCAGAAAAAAGATGTGGCTTCCTATTCCCAAAGGACAAAATGTCAAACTCTTAGCCCCAGCCATCTGGCTCCAACTTACCTTTCCAGCCTTAATTTATCCTGTTCCCCTTCATGTACTTTGCGTTCCAGACAAGCTAGACTTTACAATGTTCCCCAAACTTATCCTGCTCTTTCCCACTCCCATGCATTTTCATAGGCTTTCCATCACACTTGGAATGTCCTTCTTTCCCATATCTGCTATATCTGCCTACTGATTCCCTCTCTTCCTTCAAATCCCATCACTGGTGCCCCTATCCTTCATATGGTACCTACCATCACTCCCCCAGAATCCCCTACCAGACAGTGATCTTCTCCTGGTCTCATTTTCCTCACACACTTAGTCTGTATATCTCATTTGGCCCATCATCCTACCTCTGTTTCATTCGTACATAGCATCTTCCCCCTATTGTATTGGAAGCCCCTTGAAGACAGTGAGGCTGTTTCATTTTTACTCTTTACATTTGCAGTGCCTAACAGAGAGCATCACTAGATGTTATTAACCAAATGAATGTCTATTTTAGTCAATGCCGGAACCCTTTGCCAGACCTTTGCCCATCTATTCCTCATTTTTCCCTGCAATACACTGAATTTTTTGCTTTCTGCTCTAATGCTTACATACAATATCCAGTTCAACTCAACAAACACTTATTCAGTTTCACTGTATGCTAGTAGAGAAGTGATTATAACCAAACTGGCCTTCTCTGTTCTACACCCACACCCCTCCATGTCACATCTCCAAGTTTTTGCAGTGATCATTTATTATCTCAAATGAGATAACATTTATGCTTAGCTCAGTGCCTGGGACATACTAGATGCTATATAAATGCTTGTTCTTCCTTCTCCATTCTCCATCCCCCATACCCAGAATTTACCTCCTCCTTATCTCTGCCTCATAGAGTCCCTTCCTTCCTTAAACACAGAACTCAGACAGAATCTTTTTCTTGATGCTCTTCCTCATCTTCTCAATTACAAGTACCGTCCCTCCCAAACTACCTTGGATTTAACCACTTTATCTCTGTGTATGTATGTGTGTGTGTATATACATATACATATATATATATATTTCACATTTATGCTGCATGTATTTTTATATGTCCTTGTCTCCTCCACTAGAATTTGAGCTCGTGGCTATTTCTTTGTATTTGTAATCCTAGCACAGTACTTGGCACAGAACAGCTGTGTAATAAATCCTTGCTGATCCTGGATTTTCAGAAGCTTTGTCAGTAGAGTTCTAGCTCTGGCAAATGACAGATTTAAAGCTGGAAAAGGATTTAGGGGACATCTAATCCAACTCCTACATTTTACAGAAGAGGAAATTGGAACATAGAGAAGGTAAGGGACTTGTCCAGGGTCACACAGCTAGACAGTGTCTATAGTTGTCCACACTATACCTTGCTGCCTCTCTGAAAAGTCTCCAAGTGCATGATCAGGGAGAGAGATTGGACTGCTAGATGAGGACTAGCCTAGCTAAGTTTGAAGAGGTTCATGGATGTTTGGCCACCAGGGAATGTTGTAGGTAAGTTTTAATAGGGTTTAGGGGAGGGGCAGAGATACATTTATAAAGCCACCTAAAGTTATGATTCACATTAGTGGAGAGATGAAATTAGGGATCATCATCATAATTATCATAGGTAACATTTATTTAGCACATTTTACATTTTATAAAGCAGATATAATATATTATTTCATGTGAGATAGGTGATAGGTTAGATATAGACATAGACATCGACACAGACATAGACATAGACATAGATATAGACCATTTTACAGATGAGGCAACTTTAAAAATTTAATGATTTGCCCCTGGTCTCACCATTAATTAGAATTGGAGGTAGAATTCCAATGAAGGATTTCCTAAGTTTATGCCCCCTTTCTTTTCCATTCTACCATCCAAGTGGCCCTCCTTAATCACTGATATATCTCTTTAGCCTACATTCTTTATTACCCTTATGTGAGGCCTAGTTCCTTAACAGGCAAAAGGCGACCAGCTGTCAAGTGCTATGTGGCCCCCTGGATGTGAGACCTAGTTCTCTAACAGGCCAAAGACGACTAGCTGTCGAGTGCTACGTGGCAGCCTGGGGCCGGAGTTGAGGTCCTTGCCTCTCTGACGGAATTGAGTTGGGGTGGAACAAGAGATGCCTCCTCAGCTTCGGGGCAGCACACGATAGGCTCAGTCGGCAGTCACCACTCCCTAAAGGGGAGGCAGTAGGAACAAGATAAAAGGAATGGCAGCCGGAAGAGTCTCTCGGCCATTGTCTTTTGGGTCTAGCATGCTAGCACGCTTAGCAAATGATAGATAAGGTGTGTTAAGAGTGAGATAGTAATAGAATAATAAACGATTGAAACTAACATCACAGTGCAGCGTGTGTTCTGTGGGGGAGCGTTCTGTGATTGCAGCCTGCACATTCACAGCTGGATTTTCATCCGAAGAAGCGGCTCTCAGAGCGGAGAGGCTTACAGGCCAGGGGTAAAGGTAAATATAGGCTTACAGGCCAGGGGTGAAGGTAAATATAAGGTAAGACAGAGTAAAGTTAATCTTTACACCCTTCTAAGATTCCTGAGAAGATGAAGGATTAGAAATTGGAAGAATTTGTGATGAAGATCCTTAACAAAAGAACACAAGGTTTGTAAACATGCAGCAGGATTCATTAATGGTATTCATTAACATTACTAGTCATTAGTGGCATTCATTAACATTACTAGTCATTAGTGGCACTCATTAACATTACTAATCAACTGTTCAGCACATAGTAGTAGTTTAATACCTCTTGCTGGATTTGTTGAATGTTATGTCAATAACCTTAAAAACACAACTTAATAATATGGCAGAGATAATTTCTGATGTTCAATTCCAGGATCATCTTCTTCCTGGGTACCATTTTTTTCTGCTCAATGACTTTCCACTTACCGCTGGCTACCCTCTAATTTTTCCCTCTTAAAATCTTCTTAACTGGCCTTTTTACTGGTCAAAAATCAATTTCTAAAATCCTGAATTTCTTTCTGGTAGTTATTACATGTTCCTAAGGAATAGGGAGCCTATTTTACTCATCCTTTCTAATGTGTTTTGCACATAATAGGTTCTTAACTTGTGTTTTCCAGTTTTAATGGAATGTTCAATCAAAGAATACAGAGTCTCTGTCCAACTAGGTTCAAAAATAACTTTGGTCATTGGTGTTGTTGTTCATCTTTCATTCTCAAAGTGAACCAATGATATCACGAGGGTGATGGCTTGACTTGTGAGTAAATTGGACTTAAAGGCAGCAACAGCCTCACTCTCTTCTCCAGAGTCATGGAAGTCCAGTGGCAAAGACAAAAATCAAAATGACTGGCAATGGTCTTTCAAAGTTAAGGTCTTTCCACCAGGATCTTTCCCTCCCAGAATGATTGATAGAGTTTTCGAAGTATGAAAGTGTGTCCTCCACACAACAGAGCTCAGGCACTCTTCAGTTTGAAAAATATTCACTACTACTGAGAAGGTTTCAAATATTTCCTTGGAAAAAAGGAAGTAAAACTTTTTTGGATACAGATTTTTTTCCCCATAAAATTGAATTGTCTATTTCATTTTAAACAAAAAAAAAAGCAAGTAGCAATTATAGCACTAAACTGAAAATTATTACTTTGTGCCTTCGGGCCTCTGGGAATCATCAGAAAGTCCTTGCCATTATATACCACCAGATTGTTGAGCCTTATTTATTAATCAGATAAAATTCTATCACTTGAATCTGAGTCATCTTCAAACACATTAGAAAAGCTAATTTAGGGGGCAGAGCCAAGATGGAGGCGTAGCAGCAGCAACATATTGCAGCTCTCACATAGCCACCCCAAAATACCCATAAAATAGGACTCTAAACCAATCCTAGAACTCCAAAACGCACACAAGGATACTTCCCACTAAAGTCAGCTCGGCTATGAGGAACCATATCAGCACTGCGAACCAAAGCCAGCCTGGCCTGAAGCCGAGGCTGTGTCCCGGGGGCGGCTGGGCGGGAGAAGCAGAGAAAGCTCTCAGGTGAGCGGATTAGTGGCAGCTGCGCGTGGGGATTGCAAAAGGGGGAGATAAGCAGTCTGGCCGAAAAGTCTCCAGAGCAGAAAAGCAAAAGGCAGAGGTTTTGCACCTGCCTCTGCATTGTAGCTTCCCACCCGCGGCCTGCAGACAGCAGGGGGACTGAGCAATTGTTTTCAGGCCAGGGCTCTCGCGTTGAGTGGCCTGGATCCGGATCGTCGTCTTGGGCCTCGGTCTTGGAGTCTTCATTATCCAGTCAGCTGGAAGTCTACAGCAG
>CM053592.1:34753305-34769868 GCA_028646515.1 Pseudochirops corinnae | reverse complement strand
CGCGAGAGCACTGGTCTGAAAACAATCGCTCAGTCCCCCTGCTGTTTGCAGGCCGAGGGCGGGAAGCTACAATGCGGAGGCGGGTGCAAAACCTCCGCCTTTCGCTTTTCCACTCTGGAGACCTTTCGGCCGGACGCTTATCTCCCTCTTTCACAATCCCCCCTCCTCACAGCTGGTGCTAATCCCGCTTGCTCGCTCACCTGAGAGCTTTCTCTGCACCTCCCGCCCGGTCACCCCCGGGGCACAGCCGCGGCTTCAGGCCAGGCTACTTTCGGTTTGCAGTGCCGTTCCTCGTAGCCGAGCTGACTTTAGTGGGAAGTATCTTTGTGTGCGATTTGAAGTTTTAGGTTGGTCCAGAGTCCTATTCCATGGGTATTTTGGGGTGGCTATGTGAGAGCTGCGATATATTGCTGCTGCTACGCAGCCATCTTGGCTCCGCCCCAAGATGTTATTTTTCTTCTAAGAATACATGGGGAAATCTAGTTGTTTGAACTTTTCACATGATTAGATTCCAGATAAACAAGAGTTTGAGTGTAAAAACTTTAAGGAGTGTGTGACAAATCTATATTCTGGCATTATAGGTGCCATTCTATCTTATCGGGAGAAATTAAAATTTTGCAAAAAACAAACAAACAAAAAAAAAGAATGATCCCCTATCAGTCACTTTAGTACAATATTAGTACTTTCAGCTGACCAGATGGAACCTTTTAGAATATACCTAGGACTTGACTGGTTATGACCTACAGGAAAACAATGGTTTCCTCCAAAATCTATCAGTCTGCTTGAAAGTCTTGAAGAAGAAGAAAAATTATAAAATAAATAACAGAAAAAATCAAACACAATTTTCCATTTCAAAATTTAAACACATACACAAAATCCTATTTTTCCAAGAATACTGGGGTGTTTTTGTGGGGTGGCAGGGATGGGGAGTGAGAACAGTAGAGAGGGAAAGGTTAAGTCCAATTGGTCAGGAAATGTCAGCACCAGAACAGTCACACAGATTTTTGACTTCTTGAAGAATATAAGAAATAGGGCTGTAGAAAATGAAACATGGTCATTCTAATAAGCATTCTAGCTTGAAAAAAGATTTTGCTTTAAAGTGAATTAAACAGAATCATGAAAAATACACCTGATGACTATTGCAATGGAAATTGAAAAAGAAAAAGAAAAAAATTGAAATTGAATGTCATGGAGTTACAGTGCAATTATAGGAATACTCCTCCCTCTTTCCCAACTCATCTCTATAACTCTGCACTGGTTCTCCCTCCATACTTGGAATCCTTTCCCTCCCAACTTCCTACTCTTAGAATCATTGGCTTTCTTTAAGACTCAGCTCAAGTACAATCCTTTGCCAAAGAACTTTTCTGCTACCTCTAACCCTCTCTAGCCTGCACCCCTGCTAGACAGTTCCCCTCTAAGGCTACCTTCCATCTACTCTGCCTTTATCACTTGATGTATATGTTGTCTACCCCCATTAGACTATAAGTTTCTTAAGGGCAGGAAATGTTTTTGCTTTCTGTTTATATCTCCAGTGTTTAGCATAGGCCCTGGTATATTGATTCTTTCCAGAGGTGGGGATAGTAGATTAATGAAACACTGAACATACTGTCAGATTCAATTAATGAATTTGATTAGTTTAATTTTCCCCCACCTTTTTCTTGATTATTCTTCATTATAAGGGATGGCTCTTTGGGTGGAGGAAAGGGGAAGAATACGTTGGGAAATTAAGGTGATCTAAAAGCAGAAGATATCAATAAAAATGGAGGAAAAACTTTTTTCCAAGAAATTGCTAAAGGTACTTCTGTTATAATGCCTTTATAAATTCTCTTAGCAGAGCCTTATGGAGTATGACAGTGGCAGAATAATTGAACTGAGAAAACTGTTGATTCATGTTCATTCTAATTATCTTTCTCCTCCAAGTGCATTTTTTTAAACTTGCTCAGCTCTCAATGAAATAGTCTCTTTGTGTGAACACTATAAAATTTTTACTAACCCAATGCTTAATCTAGTCCAAACAGTATACTGAAAGGTTGAGAGGTCAGTGAATGGATAGAAATCCAGACCCCCTAATAGGCAAAAACCACAGGAATCAGTGTTAATATCAAGCCTGCAGAACAAAACTTGAGGAATCAGATTCAAATTAGGAGGCTCTTTGGTACTGAAAAAATTTCAATTTGTTTTCCCCATAGCACAAAAAGAGAACCAGATGCTGGGGCATGGGCAAGAGTGAGGAGGGAAAGGAAAAGGGTTTCTTATAATAAAAGAAAATTAGAGAAATGTTTCCAACAAAACATGACTGAGTTGAACTAAGGAAAAAGAGGAAAAAACAGGAAGCTTTGGAATGGTTTATGAACAGAGTTCTGTTGTCTTTTTCCAGAGTTAAAAAATGGTCCAACATTTTTCATCCTTAAATATCAATTACTAATTTCTCCTTCTATGAATATGTCCTCCAGCTACAGAAGTTTGCTTTGTTCTGGACATTCATTTATCCAGACAAGAATGATGTGAATTCTAGACTGCATCCATTAGGGCTCTCTATTTGACCCATTTGGTCTCAATTAATTGTCCCAAACTTCAGGTAAAAACTTTGATCCAGCTTGAATCCATTAATATTCTTGAACTACTGGGAAACAAAAACAAAGTTTGAGACATCAAAGTGCTGTGGTTTCATGATCTCTGACATGCTACAACACTGACAACATACAAATTCCTGATACCTGCCCAGAGCCTAATGGATCTATTCTCAAGATAACTGAGCCATCATCTAAATATCACTATTAGGAATCCATGGGGGATGGCTTGAGCACAACTTAGGAAAACTTCATAGCCACATAGCCCACGTAAGTCCTAAGGATCTTTATCATAATTCTCACTCTCGCTAAGGAGTCAAGTCCTCAGAACTTGGCTACATCTCCCCCTTAGAATTCTTTTGGTGCCCCTGAGAAGTCAAGCTGAGTTTGTAATGCCACTGGGTCAAGCCTCACCAATATGCTTTCTCATAAGATTATCTGCTGAGAATCAATCTAGTCAATTATCCTTGAGTAGCTTTTAGAAAAAGGTATCTAATAAAATGGTACAGTAACAACAATTAGTCCTTCACAAATATCAGTGACACCCTCCCCCCCAAATATACACAGAACCCAAGGGAAAGTGGACTTTGGCTTAGAGAGCCCACATGACAAAGGGGTAACTCACAGCTCCTGTTACTAAAAGTCCTTTTCTGACATCCATGAAATGGAGGACATTGAGAGGTATCTAATAAGTTCCAATTAAATATGGGGATAGTTAGGTGGTTTGGTGAATAGAGTGCCAGGCCTGAAGTCAAGAAGATTCATCTTCCTTAGTTCAAAACTGACCTCAGACACTTACTAGCTGTGTGACTCTGGGCAAGTCACTTAACTCTGCTTGCCTCAGTTTCCTCATCTGTAAAATGAGCTAGAGATGGAAATGGTAAACCACTCTAGTATCTTTGCCAAGAAAACCCTTAAAGGAGTCACAGAGAGTCAAACATGGCTGAAGAACAACCACAAACATGATGAGTCTGTATCCATCTGTGCTTGGCTCCAGATATAGACACATCCACCAGCTGTTTAAGTATGTTGCTGAGACCCCAATGAGAAGTTAGGAGATCCAAAATCTTCCTGACTCTTGCAAGACATTCCCCTATCCAAAGGGAGAGGAAAGACCATTAGGGACAACTAAGTGAAACCAAATGGCTCAAATAGAGAGCCCTAATGCACGCAGTCTAGAATTCACATCATTCTTGTCCAGATAAACCAAGGTTGAAAAGGCATGACTTTCCTTCTCCATGCACCCCTTCTCCTCCTCCTCCTCATCCTCAAAGGTCAGTTGGAAAGTCACCCCTGATTTCAATTCCTGGGATTCCATCCCTTCTCAACTTGCCTGACAACTTAAAGATGATTTCTAGGGCATGGCCAAGTTTCCTTGGTTGGTCCAGAACACAATTCTTATTCGATGTCACTTCAAGTCAAAAGCTTTTTGAACACTTCGTGTAAGATCTATGAGTGGGTGATTGAGATATGTTCTCACCTAGTTAAGGAATCAATGCTAAAATGAGATAGACATTTCAACCCAACTCTTATGATAAAAACAATACTAATACACACTTATTTGTTCCTGGTTTTTTCCCCTCATTCTTTAGTATCATAATTAAATGTACCTTTGATAATTATTATTGATTAGGTGGTAATAATAATATTTGGCATTCATACGACACTTTAAAGTTTGCCAAGATCTCATTAAAACCTCACAACAACCCTATGAGGTAGGAGCTATAGGCATATTACAGATAAGGAAACTGAGGCTCAAAGAGGTTAAATGATTATCCAAAGTTATACAGTTAATAAAGGTCCCAGGTGGGATTTGAATTCCTGTCTTCCAGATGCTAAGTCTAGCACTCTATCATTCTACCACATTATCTTAATAGTCACACTGTATAAGGACTGGTCCAATTAATATGTACTAAATCAACTGAGAGGTGTAGCATAAAGAGTTCAACTAAGAATCAGGGAAATCTGGGTTCCAGTCCAGCCTCTGAGGCATATTGGCTACACATGTGAACATAGACAACTCCCTAAGACTATAAATTCCAGAAAAGGAGCCAGTTTGCATTGGCAGAGGGAGTATCCTCACCAGAGATTCACTATGCCAATAAAGTCACAAGTCCAGTAAAAATAACAACAACAACAAAAATGAGAATAATTTGCCTAGATGTAGAGTACCAAAAATTTGAGCAGCGTAGATATGGCCAGTAGTACCAGAACTCTAGCTTACCTCCCACCAGATAGCTCTCCAATGTACTGAAAAAAAGTAAATGAAATCCCACAGCCTACAAATACAGCTTCAAATCTACATAAGAGATCTGACAAACTGTGAGGAGTATATCATCCTTTTTCTGGGGACTAAGGGCAATATATACAAATAGAGCTAATCCTTAGATATGGTATTTTATTTCTGACCTGATCTGATTCATCAATCTTTAGGCAACCTGGTGCCACCATCCCCCGCCATAAACAGCTGAGTATATATGTACCAGATTTAGCTTGGATACCCAATTGGCTTAACCCACTGAAGTTCAGATCTCCCAAACTCAAGCAATTTGCTAGCTTGAGTTCCTTCCAACAGCAGGGCTCATGCCAGCACACAACCTATAGCCTCTTCAACCTTGTTTTAATTACTTACATAGAGTATATCTCTACTAGGAGGTGAGCTTCTTGGTCTATATTATGTTTAGTGAATTATTGGCACCCAAGAAAGGTTATAGGCAATAATGACCATGAGCACCATTCTGGACAAATACCAAAAAAGCACATTCAACTACTTATAGCAATTTGGACAATAGAACGTACTGGTTTCATAAACTGAGACTCTTACTTTTCCCAAAAATGTCAATCAAAGATCAAGCAAAACACTTGAGAGGAGATCAGCAAGTTGGAGTTGTCTTCTACAGATTTTTGCCTGTAATTGAAATGTTTCCTTAAATATAATCTAATTTCTTTTTCCTATAAGTTTAAACTGAATCACAATATTTCTCTACCCTCAATGGAACAATGAAGCAACAGATAGATAGATGTGCGTGTGTGTGTGTGTGTGTGTGTGTGTGTGTGTGTGTGTCTTTAAAAAGAGAGAAAGAAAATAGGAGAGGGGAGTAAAAGAAAAGAAATTAGGAAATGGAGCGGGGGGAGGAAAGAAAAAGAAAAGCATAGGACTTACAGAAATAGTCGTTTTATTCAAGATAGTGGTGACTTGCATCTAACCAAGAAAAACAGATGAAGTCAACCAAGCAGGAAAACAGTGTTGATTAAATAGAAGTGCATATCAAATATAAAGTATTCAATGCTTCTCCAAAAATTAAAGAATTGATCTTACTAGCTATGCTATTAGGTGGTCACAACCATACTTTTTTGCCTTGACAAGTCCATGGACCTTCTCTATCTACGAATCCCTACACACTCTGTGACCCAGTGACCGTGGCTTCATTGATGCTCCTCAAACAAGACACTCCATCTCCTAATTCTGTGCATTTTCACAGGCTGTCTGCCATGCCTGCAATGCTCTCCTTCTTCATCTCTGCCCCCTGACTTCCTTCAAGTCCCAGCTAAAATCCCACCTTCTACAGGGAACCCTTCCAATTCTATTCCAATTCCAACCCTTTCAGTTCTAGTGTCTACACTCTGTTGACTATTACCAATTTATCCTGAGTAGAGCTTGTAGTACAGAATTGTTTGCATGTGATCTCCCCCATTAGCCTGTGAGTTCCTTGAGAGCAGGAACTGTCTTTTGCTTTTCTTTGTATCCCCTGGGTAGTATAGAGTTTAGCACATGGTAGGTGATTAATAAATGTTTACTGACTAACTAATCTAGAAATCACAGGATTACAATCACAGGTCATAACTTTAGAGCTGGAAGGGTTCTTCGGAACTATCAGCTCCAACACTTTCATTTCACAGATGAGGAAACTGAGGCCGAGGGCAGTTAAGTGCTTGCCCCTGATCATTCAACCAGTAAGTGTCAGAGACTAGATTCAAACCCAAGTTTTCCCAACTCCAAGTCTATCACACTAAACCATAATGCCTTCATAATCTACTGCTTTCCCTCTTATGCACTTGGAGTACTTGCCTTGATTAAACTGGAATTCTGGTAAGGGGTGGATGAAGAGGAGATGCCCTTTGTCTGCCTACTCATATCCACTAGTCACCAGTCTTTGCACTATTCCTACCTCCTATAGAATAGCAACATACATCTCCTCTGCCCCTAAACCCCAGCTGACTTATTCTAGGACTCATAATACCAAATTATATGAGCAACGGAAAAACTAGCCATACAAAGGTATGGTATTTAACACCACAGATTACCCTTCTAGCATATGGAGGTATTTAGAAAGTTTGTATTCAGGCTTCTCATTGATGTATCTAGTATCTGAGGCCAAAGAATTTCCCTGACCCTCTATCCTTTAAACTGGGACACAGTGTGATAGATATTCTAGTCAAACAACATCCGATAGGTATATTACACAAAAGCAAAACAATGTACTGGATAGGGTTGGGAGTCATTGACAAGGAATTATTTCTGGCTTCCTACTGCTACAGTACTGCAGAAGACAAGAGAACTATACCTACAAAGAAAGGAAATAAGAGTTTAATGAAGGAATTAAGAACATCTTAAGTGAGCTATAAGGCTGAGCCTTCTAGCTTCGCCCAGGCCACCTATTACTCCTTTCTTTGTCAAGTCTACATATTTTTTCCACCAAGTCACAAAGGAATACTAGAATCAGAGATCATGCCAACAGAATTAATGAAATTGGAATCAAAGTTGCTAAGGAAAAAACCAATACTATTATATTTTTTATCCTTCACATAAAGATCTGGGAGGGAAAAGCCCAATACCTTCCCTTTACCCCCGTAATCTAATGAAGAGAAACCAACAGTTTTGTAGTTTCAAGAGGGAATCATAACCTCATACACCAGGGTACTACTTATAAGTAAACAACATCTCACAAGGCCCTTCGATTCTCTTCCCTTGTAATAACCATATCAGTTTACCCCTCTTCCTTCCCTACTCCCACTGACCCCACCTCACCCCAGATCCTATATACTTTCCCCTGCCTGGAATTTACAGGGCAATTATCTGATCCTCTCCAGCTATTATCAGAAAATTTACTTTGCTTAAACCTAGCTTCCTAATGAGAATCTCAGTTGGGCCTGATAATTGAGATTGGTGAATCAAAGATTAACCCCCTTACTCCTCCTGGTGGTCCAGCCATATTATTACCTAATGTGGTATAAAAGATAGAAGGATAAACTTTTCATCTTTGGAGAAACTCCAGTTGCATACCAGTAGGACAGGTTTCCCAATAACATATCGCCCTGACAGATGGTCCTGGTTTCCTTCCTTCTCCCTAATAATAGGACCTTAGTTAGGGTCCCTCAGTAGACCTTGCTTCAATGACCGGTTATCAAATAGAAGCAATAAAAATGAAAAAGATCTCCATACAAGAGTCCCTGATGTAGTTGGTTGTTTGGGGGCAAGATGGGAGTACTCATACTCTACCAAGAAGGATGTATGACTGAAGAAAGAACTATATAAGCCCTTTAAAAAAAAAATTTCAGTTAATGAGTATTTATTTTCTTTCCCTCCCACTTCCCCTACACCCCCCCCCCCAAAAAAAGGAAATCTGAACCTTTTTTCAACAAATATGCCTAGTCAAGCAAAACAAATTTCCATATTGGCCATTTCCAAACACGTGTCTCATTTTGCATATTGAATATGTCACCTCTTTGGCATGATGGGGTGGAGAGATAGAGGGGAAGAAAGATTGAATGCTTTATCATAAGTTTCTAGGAAGCACAGAGTACAATATAATATAAAATAACATAACATAACACAATATAATACAATATAAGTAGTTGCCAAAGACAAAGCATATTTGGAAAAACCAATTGAGAGTCTATGGTTTTGGGGATCAGCTACTCATTAAAGTACTTCTCAATTTTCTTTTAAAAAACAATGAAAATGTCAGTTTTGTAATAGATTACTCTTTTGGAAACAATGAAAAGCAGCTGAAATCAGTAAAATATGCTGGCATCATAAGGACGAAATACAATTATAATTGCAGTCTTAAACTCCATTAAGATTAGAAATAGTAAGCTATAGGCTATGTGCAGTTTTGAACTGTCTTATAGCCCTCAGTTCTACACATCTGATATCATTAAATCTTTGCAATAGGTTAATAACCTTTTTATTTCTCAAGAAGCCAAAAATATTTTGCACTAAGAAATATATATACACACACATACATATGGATATAACAATATTAAGACAAATTTTCATTTTTAAAGTTGAAAGCATTAAAAGTTTTTCAGTCTTCATTTTATGTCATTGTTTTTAAAACTCCCAGAGGTACCAATGAGTGCTGCTTTTTAAGATGACACTCTAGGGCAGCTAGGTGGAGCAGTGAATAGAGCACCAGCCCTGGAGTCAGGAGGACCTGAGTTCAAATCTGACCTCAGACACTTAACACTTACTAGCTGTGTTACCTTGGACAAGTCATTTAACTCCAATTGCCCTGCCTTCCCCCCTCCAAAAATAAAAATGACACTCTACATGCAGTTTATTCACGTTAATGGTAAAGTAAAGGAATGCCCAACATATTCCTTATATCTCAGACTTTGGGAAAGTGAATATTCAAGACTTTTGTGAAGGGATGAGAAAGCTAGATGGCACAATGATTTGTTTATAAGACCTGAATTCAAATCCTACCACACACACACACATTTGTTAGCTTTGTGACCCCTGGACAAGTAGGTAAACCTCTTTCAGCCTCAGTTCCTTATCTGTGAATGATCTAAGTCCTTTATAGCTCTGAATCTATGTTCCTGTAATTCCCTGGCCATGATTATCAGATACTTACAAGCTATATAACTCTGGGCAAGTCAACTAACCACACAATCTTAGTTTCCTCATCTGTAAAATGGGTGTTTCCAAGGCTGTTATAAGGATAAAATGGGATAATATTGTGAAATTCTTTGCAAACTTTAAAGTGCTATGCAAATGCTAGCTAGCATTATTCATTAGGAGAAGTCAATTCAGGAGGAATGGGGATTCTATCGAAAATGAAATTCTGAAAATAAAAATTCAAATATTATACTGGAAAAGGCAAGGAGAAATTAAGTAAAGAGAGCAATGTGGCTGCAAAGGGAGCTCTCTGACCACATTAGAGTTCATAAAATACATACTGAGCATGGAGGCAAGAACAGGTGATTGTGAAAGAATACCAAAAGTGTGGCACAGTGTGTTCAGAGTTTTGGGGGAAATGCTAAAGCCCAGAATAAGTAAAGACTTAGGATGGATGATAAAAAAGAACAAAAAGCATTTTTAAGCTCAGCCAAAAGCAACAAGAAGATTAAAGAAGGGAAAGGACTAAAGTCTGGTGTAAATGGAATAGACTGAAAGCAAAATGATAACTCTTGCTATGTTTCTTTTTTTCCTACCAAGGAGAATGATCTTCAGAATTGAAAAGTACAGAATAAAAATGGTCAGCAGAGAATGAAAACCCAAAATAAAATATAGATATGGTAAAAGGGAAAACTGACATGCTCTCTCTTGGACTTGTGAATTCCAGTCACCACACCCAGATGAAGTATTTGCCAATGAACAGAAAATGTACCAATAGGATCACTAAGCCAGGGTGGGCAATCTGTGAAAAATCACAAAGGGCAGAAGTAACATGGAACTGATGATGGACAAACATCACATTTATATTCAAAGAATATTCTTCGAACTATTGGTCATTAAGCTTGACTTCAATTGCTGGAAAAATTCTGGAACTCTGTGTCTAGCACAAATTAATCAGGTTAATCGTTTTCCTTTTCTGATAGGGCTTCTTGAGTGATAGATCAGAAAAAAAAAATCATTGATACAGGGTATGTGGCAAAATCTCTCATGCAATTCTTGTGGCCAGGATGGAGCGATGTGGGCTGAACAGGAGTGGTTATGTACATTCAGAATTATTTGAATTAACTAACTTCAAAGACTAGTAAATCATGGATTCGGGTTAATCCAGAGGGGTATCTCCAGAAGAATGCCATATGCCTCTATCCTTGGCCTTGTTCTGTGAAACTGTATGTGTGTCTGTGTGTGAAAGTCTTAGAAAAAGGCATAGATGATCTTTTTCAGATTTGCAGATCACACAGAGCTGAGTGCGAGATATTACCAGGATCCTAAAAGGCTTGTGAAGGATAAGAATCTAAAATGAAATAAAATCAGAGTGTACGTCAAGTCCAACACATATGCTCCCCAAAAATCAACTCTATAATTATAGAATGGGAGATATGTAGCTAGGCAAAATTTCATAGGAAAAAGAACAGAGGACTTTAATAGACTTTGAGCTGCATGAGGAACAATAGTACATGATATGATAGCCAAAGGGTTCATATGATTTTAGGCTATATTAACAGAATCCTAGTTCTCAAAGCAAGAGAGCCTAAAATATAACAGTGAGACTGTGCATGGAATACTGTGTTTAGCACCATATTTTAGGAATGACTTAGATCATTTCCAGAAGTGGGTGAGCCTAAGGGTAAGATACTTGAAAATTATGTCTTAGAAACATTGGTCGATGGGTCTAGGGATGTTTTGCCTGTAAAAGAGAAGATTAAGGGAAAGCATAAAAGCTTCCATAAAGTTTTTTGAAGGGTTGTCATGTGGCAGGAAGTCTGAGCAACTGAATTGTGGAGCAGGAAGACACCAGCTGCTGCCAATAACCCTGATGAGCACACCAGCATTCTCCACCCCTCCCCCAGCTGAGGCTGCCCAGAGCAACTTGGATAAAACAAATTAACTTGGGCTTCTGGGCTGGGCCGGTGAGAAGAAAGAGTCAAGGGAGACCCGTGCATGACAGGGCATTCTCTCTAACTCTAGGGAGTCTGGTTATTTGGATGGCTTTCCTATTGGATCTGTGTTTCTGTTTTCTTGCGTGGTCCATATCCCTGGTGAGAGTTTTACCCAGTGGACTGTAGTGCAGGCTACTGGAGGCACCCCACCAAGCCCAGGGCTGGGGCAGAGATAGGCTGTGTTACAAGGTCAGCAAAGGTGAGATCTCGGATTCAGGAGTTGGAAAATCACTAGACTGGAAGTCAGAAGATGTGGGCTCTAATCCAAGCTTTGCTACATGTTCCCTAAGAGACAAGCCCCTTACCTTTCTGATCTTCAGTTTGTAATTCTGTAAAATAAAGCCAAAGAATATCCTCTCTAAAAGCCCTTCTAACTCTTAATTCATGATCCTTCCTTCTTAGGTCACCTGATCACTGCTCAAGGAACCACAAAAGTCAATATGACATCATACCCAGTTCCTGGCATATAGTAAGTGGTTAATAAATGTTGGCTGATTGATTATTGATCACGGACTTGTTTTTGCTTAACCCCAGAAAGCTGAACAGGGAGCAATGGTAGAAATCAGGGAAGCTCCTCCTGGTCTGCTAAATTAGGATATCCTGGTGGGTCCTCTGCTCAGGCTACTTCCAATAACATAGGTGCTCCAGCCTTTTGCTAAAGAGCATAGGAAGCCAAAGGCTCATGGTTGGTCCTTTGGTATCCATATCCTGTGACAGAGTCCTGATGACTAAATCAGAAAGAGCTGTGCACTCAGGCTTAAAGGAGAGACCAAATTCTCAAACCCTCTCTCTCTCCTCCCATTGAGTGTTTCATTTGGGAATCTGCTGTGTCTCCCCCAAACTTTCGACAGGGAGTAAGAAAGGACCCTGGGATCTCTGCTTCCTCTCCCCTCACTAGCAACATCTGTAACAGATCCACATAATGAGTACATGCGCTTGCCCAGATGAGTCTCAGACTGGGTCCCCATTGCCTCTTCTACTTTCTTCCCCAGAGCAGAAATCAATCCTGAGATGTATACTTCTAATCCTGACAGTTACTTTAGCGGTTCAAGAGCTTTGAAATCATTGAGACGTCCCGTCACCCTCTCTCAGAGGGAAAAAATGACCAGGAAGATGAACTATGCATACCATGCCAGCCAGAAGATATGAACCTTGAGTGAGTAATTGTGCAGAGTTAGTGTATTATAAGATGAAAATGGTCAGCACTCCCACAAGCTTCCTGGGAGTCGTTAACTCAGGGGAGAACATACTAGAAGTCATAAGTGTCTCCAAGTCCTCTGAATGCCTCATTTGTCTTCTGCATTTATTTAGGGCTTCAGTGAATTTTTCGTGATGGCTTACTGTTAACTATTTCAAGCACCTGTCAATGTCTATGAGCTTTCAGAGTCTTAAGCATTTCTTTTGTAGTAGAAATAAACAGTAGAAATAAAATGTTATCCATTAGACTGTAATCTCCTCAAAGGCAGGGTCTGTCATTTTGCCTCCTTTTGTATCCCTAGTGCTCAGCATAGTGTCTGATATCACTTAATGAATGTTTACCGAGCTACTAGTCTACTATTTTGTACATCAAATAACTTTTCTAAGAGTGTTATTGTTCATATCTTTTGGGGAGTCCCTAGACTGAAGCTTCATTTAAGAGGTTTTCCCCAATGCTCCAGCATAGGAACACAATGAACCAAGGAGTAATTTTTACCCCTTACTTTGAGATCAGTCTTCTCCTCCTGTTGAATTCAGTCCAGTTGAGATTAAAGGGGAGGCCTTTTACAAAGCAAAGGGATCCCTAGGCACCATGATCACACAGCTGGAAATTGTACAGAGAAAGATTTCAATCCCAGAAAACTTTCTAACAATTTAAAGAGTAGAAAAGACTGTCTTTAGAGGTACCAAGTTCCCATCACTTAATTACTTTGAGCAGAAGCTGAATTAACCATTGTCAAGGATATTATATAGAGATAATCCCTTTTTATGTAGTACTGGGTCTAGACAACCTCTGCGCTACCTTCAGACTTTGAAATCTTATGATCCTAGGGTTCTTTGAACAACATTTACTGGGTTATGGAACAAATCTCATTTATGAGCTCAACATTTTTATTGTGTTGAATATATTTGGGTATACACACAGGCCTGTGTGTGTGTATACATGCTGTGATATATATATGTATATGTGTGTGTGTATGTATTTTAACTACATATAGATATGTATGCAAAAGGAAAATATTCAGTATGAGGATAGAACTCATTTATTCCAAAAAATCACTTTTTTCAGTCACAAAATTCATGCACAATTACACAGCCAATGCAATTAAAAATTATGTTTAATCCGATGTTACATCTTCCTAGGAGGGAATTTTAACATTTATGTTCACTGCCAAGGTCATTCAGAATGGTCTTTCAGAGAAAGAGACGTTGAACTCATCCAAGGATCACAGTTTCCTGAAATGTGTGCAGTAACAGACTTCTACTAGAACGCTTGGCATTTATTCATATGTTTATACGTTGCTTCCTAAGATAATGAAAGTTCCCTGAAGGAAGAGACCATTTTATTTCATCCTTCTTTCCCCAGCACCTACCACAAGGATTGGCACAAAGGTACATAGTAGGCAGTTCATGAATTACAATGAATTGTAATGAATGACTGCTTGCCTTTACCCTTAATGGAACCGACCTTCCTAGTGCTTAGGCTACAGAAGGTTTGTTCCTCCAAAGTAGCCTCTCCTTTGAACTGGTGATATTTATAACACATGATTTTTTAAAACCAAGGATAAAAATTAGACATAATTTTTTCTCATCAGAATTGTGATTTTGTTATAGAGAATTCCTGATAAGGAAACTCTCTGCCAATGCACTTTAAGCCCTCTTTTGAACTATTTCATTATATCAGGAGCTCTTCGAAAACAATGACTGGTTTTTGCCTTTCTTGGAATCTCCAGTGCTTAACAAAGTGACTGGCACACACAGTAGGGACTTAATAAATGCTAGCTGACTGGCTACAACTTATAGGCTCAAAGAACTGTTTATACCACTAAGAGGTTAAATGACTTGCTCAGGGTGACACAGTCAGTGTGTCAGAGGCAGGACTTGAACCCAGGCCATTCTTACTCTAAGGCCAGTGACACCAGTGACATGTAATATAGCTATAAGGTTTAGCACAAACACCCAGGCTAGGTCTCTAAAGAAATCAGTCCAAGCCCAAGAGAAATCTTTCATTGTAATAAAAAGTTTTAACACAAAACAAACACATATTCCACATAGGAGTTTTGGAAATGATAAAAAGAGTTAGAATGATCAATCACCATAACTGCATTTTTTGAAGAAGAAAATATACTGTTGCTGATCCAAAGTTTTTTTCACCTTTCTATAAGTCTTGTCTTAGGAAGATAAACAAGTCCTATTTTTAAACATAGACTTTGCTCTACTTCAGTCTGTCCAGGAAGGTGGTAAATTATTAATATAGGCCCCTGAGGTTCTATCCGTTTACTTAGCTGCTAAATCAAAGTATACCCCTACATAGCACCAACCAACACGAGTTGGGGGCCCAAGGAATAAAAAGGCCCTAAGAATCCAACTATCTATTAGCAAATATGATAATACACTCGCAAGGACCTCTAAGAGTCCACAAAACATGGCCTTTGAACAAAATGGTTAACATTTGGCTAATATGGCTTACAAATCACTTTACAAATGTCTCATCTGAGCCTCACAACAACCCTGGGAAATCGGTGCTAATATTATTCCCACTTAACAGATGAAGAAACCAAGGCAGGCAAAGGTGAAGTGTTTTGTCCAGAGTCACAGAGCTAATAAGTATCTGAAGCATATTTGAACTCGCTTCTTCCCAACCCCAGGCTCAGCACTCTATCCACTGTGCCAGCTACTTGCTAACTCATCTAAACCTTCTAAATGAATCGTAGACAATCTTCACTTACTAAAGGTCAATTACTCACAGAGCTCTGGTCAGCATGGAGAAAGTACAAACAAATCAACAGCGAGCCAGGACCAGAACAAGGAAAACAAAGAATGCTTTCTTGCCTCTTGACTCCTTCAGCCCCTTTAAAGGCTGCTCCTTCTTCAGTGAGAGGATGAGGGACTCTTTAGTACACATTTAACAAAGATTAAGGGAGCTCTTTCTGAAATTTTTGCTCGCTCCTTTCTGTCATACCTCATCACAAAGAACTTACAATTTTGTTGGGGAGATAAAGCATACCCATAGCTGGTATTGTGTAACAGAAAGAACACAGGGTTGGTGTGAAGAGGGCTGGGTTCAAACTCAATTCTGACCCTTTGAGTAAGACAGAAATTCTCCAACCTTCAGGTCCTCCTCTCTAAAATGAGAATAATTTGTACTTGTACAACCTAAATTAGGGAAGCTAGGTGGTGCGGTGGGATAGAGCATCAGGTCTAGAGTCAGGAAGACTCATTTTCTTAAGTTGAAATCTGGCCTCAGACACTTGCTAGCTGTGTGACCCTAGGCAAGTCACTTAACCCTGTTTGCCTCAGTTTCCTCATCTATAAAATGAGCTGGAAAAGGAAATGGCAAACCACTCTAGGATCTCTGCCAAAAAAAAAAATCCCAAAGTCCCTGATCAGTCCCAAACTCAACAAATGCCTATGCATTGAATGCGATATTTTTTTTTAATATAGGGAAATCTTCATTGCTTCTACTTCTAGCCCCTCATTGTGTGTGTGTGAGAGAGAGTAAGAGAGAAGGAGAGACAGAGACAGAGAGAGACACACACACACAGAAAGACACAGAGAGAGAGAGAGAGACAGAGAGGAGAGACAGAGACAGAGAGAGAAAGAGAGAGAGAGAGAGAGAGAGAGAGAGAGTGTGTGTGTGTGTGTGTGTGTTTGGTCATTATAAGATTTGCCTCTGAAGTAAGTCATACAGGACCGAATGACCGGCATTCTAAAAACCTTCAACTACTATAGAAATGCAAACAGTATGTGTATGATAAATGTGACTTTTTACCCTTGAACTAAATTTACCAACTTTTTCATATATGGTGAACATGTTAATATATATATAATACTCTTTAGTTTCTATGACAGGAACACATGTATATTCCTAAAATATATATATAACTACTTTACATATAATATATTTATAATATATAATTATATATAATATGGTATATGAATATATTTATACATA
>CM053592.1:34735036-34752805 GCA_028646515.1 Pseudochirops corinnae | reverse complement strand
AAGGATATACACACACGGTACTAATTTCATAATAACAATCAGAGGGAGCTAGGTGGTACAATGTGTTGGATTTGGAGTCAGGAAGAACAGAGTTTGAATACTGCCTCAGATACTTACTAGAGTTGTGAGACCCTGGGCAAGTCACTTAATGCCTGTCTGCCTTAGTTTCCTTTTCTATAGAATGTGGGATAATAATATCTCCTACATCCCAGGGTTGGAGTGAGGATCAAATGAGACATTTGTAAAGTACTTTTCCAACCTTAAAATGTTACATGAATGCTGGCTATTGTTAATTATTATTTTTAACTACAATTGGGCGTAATCAACCTGTCTTTTTTTCTTTGACATTTACAATTAAAACTGAAGTCTCAGATTATTCTCTTTGGATGGGGAAAATTGAAAAGAAAGAAGTATTCTGAAACTCCTTATGAGATGGCTCTTAAATCGAGATTACTGATGTGATATCAACATAGTGTATATCTAAGAAGAGCCAATGACCAAGATAGGGAGCCATGTTTAAAAGTGCTAATAAATAGGTTCTTGTACTTGGGACCATTAAGAATGCAAAACTCAGGGCAGCTAGGTGGCATAATGGATAGACTACCAACGCTGGATTCAGGAAGACCTGATTTCAGATCTGGTCTTAGATACTATCTGTGTGACTCTGGGCAAGTCATTTAACCCCAATTGCCTCAAAAAAAAAAAAAAAAAAGAATGCAAAACTTGAGCCAGCTAGTTTTAGGAGGCTAAGAAGTGCTGATTCTCATAGTCCTGCTTGATTTTAAAGTACTCCACCACTTAGGGAGGAAAAATCAGGCAACTGTATGCAGTATTTTTGTTGTTCTCATTTGGCCCTGGGGGGCCAACTTCAAAAGCTGAGTCTTCAGGGCTCATTGCTTTTATCTGGAGCAGACAAAGCCCTTTAGAAAGTTCCTTCAGCTTTTTCCTCCACTTGACACTGACATGAGGTCAGACTGTGTCCCAAAGCACCACATCTAAATGGTTTCCTTTATGTATTTCTAATTGGGATTCTTTCTCAGGAGGGTCAAATTAGAACCATGGGATGGATGTGTGCTTCACCACTGACAATTGGCAGCATCAGCTCAATTCTTTCTCCTGAGACATGTAAGACAGCCACTTCAAGTTTGTTCCTACATACTTTTGACAAATAGCACTAATTTGACAGTACATCAAATAGATTTTTTTTTAAGTTGGCATGACTCCAAGAATCATGTTTTTACTCAATTACCTAACTCTTTTTCTCCTTCCTTTTGTCCTTGTCTTTTGTTGACCATGTTTCGGGTTGTTAAATAGTGTTTGCTAATTTTCTTGCCTATAACATCTGACATTTATGTATAAGAATTGTTTTACCAATTTCTGGAACTATCTCTTTAGTTACATTGCTAGAAGTTTTAATAGGATGGAAATAGCAGTGAGTTGGGAGTGGGAAGACCCAGTTTCAGGTCTTGACTTCATTCAACTTTACTCGGCTTTGGTTTCTTCTAATGTAAAATAGTAACATATGATCTATCTACTTCATAGGACTTCTGTGAGAATTAGTGGGATAATGATATAAAAAAAAATTGCAGATTTAGATTTGAATGGATATTCAAGAAGGGTGGCTAGTTGACACAGTGGCTAGAGCACTGGGCTCAGAATCAGGAAGACTCTTCTTAGTTCAAGGCTGGTTACAGACATTTACTAGGTATGTGACCCTGGGCAAGTCACTTACCCTATTTACCTCAGTTTCCCTCATCTGTCAAATGAGCTGGAGAAGGAAATGGCAAACCACTGTAAGACCTTTGCCAAGAAAGCCCCAAATGGGGTCATGAAGAGTTGGACACAATTGAAATGACTTAACAACAACAATGGGAGCTTAAGAGACTAATTGAAGCCCCTCATTTTATAATATGATATAATATAATAAATATAATATAATATATAATAATTTATAATATAATATAAATGAGGAAACTGAGACCCAGGGAGGTTAAACAATTTGCCTAAGTCACTAGAAAGTAAACCTTACATGTGGAATTTGAACCTAGGTCCTTTCATTTCAAAGTTGGTAACCTTCAGATATTATATATAATTTTATAACATGAGATATATTTCAGCTATACTCATTATTTTATTATCTCCTTATACCTGCTTGCTTATTACTTTTCCTGCCTACAATTAATTCCAGTTGATAAATCATCATTCATGACTGATTGGACTGTGATCTATTAAATCAAGCGTACCTGTAGGCTGTGAAGACCTTGCAGACAATGTGAGGTAACTAGATGGTGCGGTAGATAGAGTGTTAGACTTGGAAGTTTGGAAGACCTGAATTCAAATCCTGTCATAGACACTAGCTGTGTGACCCTGGCCAGGTCACTTAATTTCTGTTTGCCTGAGTTTCCTCATCTATAAAATAAAACCTTAGTACCTACCTCTTGGGATTATTGTGAGGATCAAATGAAATCTCATATGTAAAGAACTTTATAAATCTTAAAGAACTATGTAAATACCATTATCATTTATTCCCAACATTTTCTCTTGTGAGCAGGAAATATTGAACGATGCCCACTTTTCCCCCATTGGCAGTGTGTTTTAATATAAAGCAAATATTGACAAATAATTGTGGTTTAACAGTACTCATTGAGGTTATTAAACATTTGTTTACAATTTCAGATAGCTCCGGGAAAGATTAGAGGTGAGAGGGGTAAGGAATTTCAGATTAATGTTGTGTATTAAGGGTTGTCATCCACTTAGAAAACAGATTGAATACCTTAAATAAAAGCTTTGATTTAGACATATCAGACTGTCTGCATTACTAAGATGAACTGTGCTGTGCATCATCTTCTAAACTGAAAGATTCTTCAGATGTATCCAGTTCTCAAACAAATTTCTGCCATATCCTGGAGTGCATTCTGTTTTTCTTATTATTGTGCTATTGGTGGGAGACAGAGTAGTGTGTGTGGGTGTTGCTTGTGAAACGGGAAGGTCTTCTAAAGATTTGAAATTGCCCCCATACAGCTGAGTTCAGTTATTAGATTGGAGGAACTTTATTCTGTCCCATTAGAACCCTGTTGTTTTATAGCCTGGGAAGTAATTTATGACTGTGAAAATAAGAGTGATGAATTGGAGGCTGAAGCATAGTCTTTCCTAGCTGCCTACAGGGTAGCCAGAGAGGTCAGACATACTGTAAGCCTGTCTTTCTTTTTTGGGTTCCTTTGCTTTCTGGTAGAAGAAAGGGAGTGATTGTTTTCCAACAGGAAGAAATAGTGCCAAGTGACTCTTATCTTTAAGTAATGTAAAGTTTGATTAGCTTTATGCTCTCCTGGCCAGAGTTTCTTAAAATGGGATTATTTAATATTTTGAACATACTTAACACCATAAATATCCTTCCCGCCTTGCCTTGCAATAACTTTGGTGGTATCAGAGCTTCCTTTGTGGCTAGTAGGATCCAGGCGCATGGAAAAATTAAGTAGTTTAATAGAGGGTACCGGATCATCTCTTTCCCCTTGTACATTTCCCCTCATCCCCCAAAATAAGAAAATATCAAATCTTAATGCCAATGAGGATTGGCCTGATTGACAGCTTGAGAAAGGGAAGCTTAAGCTAAAATAAATGAAACATTTTTCCGAGTAACTTCATTTTTAATGGAATTTTAATTCTTTAGAGAGACATTACTTTTCACGTCCTGCCACTGTTTTAAGGATTCTTTTATTTTGTTATATTCTCTTAATCTAACCTATTGCCATATTGAATACATTCTTCAGCACTTTGGTTCTTTAACACGTGCAACTGACTTAGATCCAGAGATCTGCTTCTGATCCGCAAAGGTTTCCATGAAGTATACCTTTAAGCAGGATTGTTCTGGAGGCAGCATTAATTCCCAGTTTTCAGTGTGAGCATTAACACTTGGGAAACCTATAAATCAGAGGTTGAGTTATTGTTTTGTTGATTGTCTAGACTTAAAGTAATAAAAGAAATGTTAATAATGCAGATTAAACATAAGGTTCTATTTCTCCCTCAGTGTGTTCATCAGCAAATGAAGAGGCTGGACTAGGTGGTGAGTGTCTAAGAAGGGACAGTTCAAGACTGGGATCAGAGATGGAGAAGGGAGTGTTATTGGGACTTGTCCTAGAGCTGTGGCACAGCTTATATCTGCAAAGGTATTCAGGGAGGACTAGTACCTCTGGTGTGAGGGCTTGCCAAGCCCTTTTCAGGGCTGCTCCATACTCCTTTGGTGTCCACCTGTTACCCTCTTCTCATCTGTGGCTTCCAGAAGCTGCAGCATATGCAGTGGCCACACCCTGGTAAAACTGCTAACCTAGGCTGAGGGGAACCGATATGCCTCACATTTATCTGTGAATTAAGAGGATGTTTTCCTCAAGCATGTGATGACTTCCCCCAGTGGAATGGGTAGATGAGAACAATTCATTCCAATGGCCACAAAGGTAGCTGAAGAGGAGAACTTAGAATATTCTAGTACTGAAACTACAGATTGCCAATTTTTAAAGAATTAGAATAGAAATATATACTTGATCCTAAAACTCTACTGAACATACATTCATCTTATTTATTTCATATTTTAGATGCACTTTGAGATCATTCAGTACCTTTCAGGGACGTCATCAGAATGAATATTAATCACAATGCAATGAAGATGTATGGAAGGGCAGATGAATTTAATAATAATAATAATAATAATAAAAGATGATCTTTATAGAAGGTTTTAAGGTAGAGTTAGGGTTAGAATGTAGGGTTAGGTTGTCTTTTTTGACCTTCATAACGATCTTGGGAGGTAGTTAACTATTATTATCTTCATTTTACAGATGAAGTTAAGCGACTAGCCCAAGGTTACACAGCAAGTATCAGGCAGAATTTAAATCTAGGTCTTCTTGACTCAAAGGCCTATGTTCTATCTATGATGCCACTTACTTGTCCAAACGGCACAAAACACAGTACTCATTATATTGTGGTTGTTTGTTATTCATTCTTTTTTTTTTTTTTTTGGAGGGAGGAAGGCAAGGCAATTGGGGTTCAATGACTTGCCCAAGGTCATGCAGCTAGTAAGTGTCAAGTGTCTGAGGCCGGATTTGAACTCAAGTCCTCCTGACTCCAGGGCCAGTGCTCTATGTCTTTCATTCTTGAAGAGGACCATGACATCAGGATGATACCATGGTTAGCAAGTGCATTGGATTTAAGTGAGGCAGGGCTGTACAAAGTCATCAGCCTCATTTTTTCATCTGGAGCCATGTGGGTCCAGTGGCCAGATATAGATCAGGACAACTGGAGATGGTTCCACATTCATTATATTATACATAAGCATATATGTATATATGTATATAATACATATTATATTATACATAGGAATAATTGTGTTGCTGAAGACCCCGGAATGGACATTTTTGTCATTACTAGTTTTGTTTGCCAGCAAGACTAGTATTTAAGTTCAAATTAAGAGAGAAACTAGAGGAATAGTTTATTTACAGGTAACTTCTACTGACGAGAGAAAGATCTCAATTAAATTATAAAATATTTTGGACTGGGAAATGCTAAGTAGTAATAAAATCTACAATATTTTCAGAGGCCTTCTGAATCAAATCAGAAACTTTTGAGTAACGATTTAGTCTTCTGCAAGTTTTCTAGCTAACTTATGTGTTCTACTGCTGAAAAATCCATAGAATATTAGAACTAGAAGTGAACTTGGTGATCATCTGATTTGTCATCATTTTACAAGTGAGGAAACTGAGGAAAACAGAGGGAGACTACTTTGGTGTTGCAGAAGGAGTTAGTACTTTTGGTTTGGAGTTCAACACCCTAGATTTAAATCTTGGTTTTGCCATTTACTACCTTGGCAACTTTGAAGATCTTTCAATTTAATGAGTTGCATTTTGTTCATCTGTTTAAAAAAAAGGTTTGGATTATTGTTGATTGTTAAGGTTCTTTCTACAGGATTAGGATATTTTAAGACTATAAAATCTAATGATCTAAAGGTAACTGCTCAAGGAATATAGATCTTCTGATGAACTCAGTCCCAGTGAGGGATCCTTTTAATATCCAGACATTTCCTTTCTTTGCCTTCATGGAACTAGTGAATTTGCAGTTTGTAGATTTATAAGGTTAAGGACCCATCTGAAGAAAATTCTATTTGCTTGTGATTTAGAGATGAAAAAGCCCACAGAGACCATCTAGACCAGGGCTTCTTAATCATTTTGAGTATATGTGTTTGTGGATTCGATGTTGTGGATTCCCTGGCAGTCTGGTAAAGCCCATGGACCTCTCTTGGAATAAATTTTTAGAAGTCATAACTGAAGGACATACCAAATTTCAGTTAAGAAGTTAGTGGAAATAAAATTGTAAATTTTCCCTTCTAAATTTCACGGTGCCCTTGAAATCTGTCCTTGAAACCCAGATTAAAAAATACTGATCTAGACCAATCCTCTCATTTCGTTGATGGGGAAATTGAGACCTAAGGATGTTAAGTGACTTACAAGATGGAATTATGATTTTCAGCCATTCAGTGTTTCTTTCACAAGAAAACCCCACAACAAACAAGCCAAGGGGATATTTCCCCCTCTTTCTAATTGTTTATTCAGCATGCAGGATGTTAAATAAGAGAACATATTTATATATAATCAATCAGTTACTGAAATTTATAAGTAGGCATAAATGTTATTTCTTCAAGTTTTGCCAGCAAGCTGAAAAGGGTTTTTCCCCCTCCTCGATTATCCTTAGATTCAATTTCCTCACCTTATATAACTGTTGATTATTTTTTCCTAATCTCAATTATTTGTGAAACATGCTGTTCAAATAAATTAGAAAACTGCAAGACCCTTTCACCACATCCATACATTTCTTTTCTCTGCTTTTCCAGACAGAACTGATTCTGCATACTGTGTAACACCCCTGGGGTTGGTCCTATGTATAAGATCTCATTTTCATGACAGCTTAGAAATTATGACCCTAGCTCTTACTCATCTCAGAAGTACCCTTAGGAGGCATTACTTGATTAACTAGACAGGAGAGAACTGCCAGAGACTTCAGAAACTTAAGAAGCCTAATAGATTCTCGTTTTCGAGAATCACAGTGGGGGCAAGTTAACCCTTGGAGGAAGCCCAACGTGATAGAACAGCAAGTGATACCTTGAAGCATCTTGGAGTGCCATTGGTGACTTGATTTCCTATTCCACAAAATAATAGGAGTCAATTTGTTTGAAATATTTCAGATTATTGGCTACATTAGAGACTATATGTCATCATCTTTTATGTGTTTATATGGGACAATTTCCTGCAGACTATCAATTCAGACACATTTATTAAATCTAAAAACTCTAAGTGACCATGTATTCATGTACGTTATCATCCATCTAATTGCCCAGAATGGCAAGCTAGTCTTTGTTTTACATTATCTTTTGCCTCTGCCTCTTTATTGGCATCTAGTTAAAGACCTCAGGGGTCTAAGGAGTGAGCCATAAATAAAATACAAGTCATGATTAGGGCCAGATTCTGGAGATGGCCCCAATTCAACATCCGTATGTGGATGTCTGATTTGCTGTAATCTGTAGACTCATTTATATTAAGCTGCTGCTACACCTTCATGACAGAACATATATTTTCCCAGTGGCTTAAAGTCAGACATTTGGATCCTGCCAACATGAGGTCTTTTTTTCCCCTTTTTTATATATTATAAGTTCCCACAGGGCTAAGACTACATACTCCTTATTTTATATAAAATCATCACCCTTCATAGAAGAATCCCATGTAGCAGTGGGCTCAATAAATATTTGTTGATGGGGATTTATTGATAGTGTTCAGCATTCTCTATATTTTAAGGTCCTGGCATCATTAGTTAATGTAAAAGCTTTATACCACTCCCATCAACAAAAATAGCTCAGGTTTCTATAGAGCTTTTAAGGTTTTCAGGCCAAAATCACAGACACTTAAGAGTTGGAATGTGCCTTGATGACAGTCCAGGTCTAATAAGCTTTGTGACATCTCTGAGACTTTGCTTGAAGGTATCTGGTAAGAGAGAATCCATCCACTCCTTCCCAAGACAACTGAATCCATTTTTGAATAGCTCCAATTTATTAGGAAGTTTTTCTAATTAGCTGCATCATCACCTTGACATCAAGGCAAAATCTAATTCTATGCAACTTCTACCCTTCATTCTAATTGTTTTGCTACAGGCCTTGAAAGGTTATTTTAAGAATGCTATCATATGTCCCCTAACCACCCCTTTTCCAGACTAAAAGTTACTTTAATTGATCCTCACACAGCGTTGTCTCTAGGACCCTTGCCATCCTGGTTGGCCTTTATCTAGAAGTACGTAATCTTATCAATTCCTTTCCTAAAAATAGGGTACCTAGAACTGAATGTAATTTGCCAGGATTGGAATATTACCATTGCTTTTCTTCATGAAGAATGTTACTGATCTGAAGAGTTTTAGTGTAATTAGTGCTGAGGTTAAATAAATATGTATTCACTTATAGATCAATAGCTGGAAGTAACCTCTCTCATTTTTATAGTAGAAGAAACTGAAGCCTAGATAGATTAAGTGATTTGCTCAAGGTCACACAGGCAGCAAACATCAGAGGCAAGATTGATTGAACTCAGGTCTTCTGTTTCAAAGCCGATGCACTTTCCATTGTCCCAACCTTAACCAACCAAGCTCAATATATGAAACTTTTCTTCATGCCCTGTCTAGTAAGGAGAAATAACTTTTCAGGGGTTCCTGTCCTGTAATGACCCTAAGTAAGAGTCACAATGGTTTACACAGACCACAGCACACACTGCCCATCATGATTTAACAGACACAGGTGTCTAATTTTGGGAGTGATCATTGGTAGTGGCTGGTTGAGATTACCCTTGTGCATCTGGAAAGCTCTCCATAGATGCTAAATGTTTGGGGAAAATCTCTTTGGGTAATAGGAGACACCATTTAAGACTACAGTCTTTAACTGTCTTTTAGTTTAGTTTATTCAAACTGGGATTTTTCTCAGAGTAGGGCATCTGAAGTAAGACAAACGATGGTGCATTTGCATTTCCTTGAGCTTGCTGGGAAAGTAGCAATCAGGACATTCCACTCTTCTTACCCTGCTCTCCCCCTCCACCACAATACCTTCTCTGTTTCTGTGTGTGTGTACACACACACAAACACACATGCATGTGTACATAAGTGTGTATATACATACGTACACATACACATACACATATGCATACCCACACATACATATACACATACATATATGCTTATATACATACACATGTACACACTAGATATATACATATATATGTGTGTATACATATACACACATATATTACATATGTAGATACATATTTCATACACATAAATATATAAATTATATATGTTAAGGAGTGACATATTTTGGTATATATAAATATGTGTGTATATGTATGTGTGTTTATCTATCATATCTATCATTTATCTATCTATCTATCTATCTATCTATCTATCTATCTATCTATCTATCCATCCATGTATCAGTCTGTCTGTCTATCTATCTATCTATCTATCTATCTATCTATCTATAAGAAATTTCCCCTCCATGGATTCTTGAAACCTGCCCCTTGGGGTCTGGGGACCACAAGTTTAAAGCCCCATTCTGGTGGTTGTAGGTTTTTCCTCCCTGAATGTTTTCAAATTGCTACTTATTAATTATGTTATATCCTTTGGGATATGGGCTCAACTAGTTGGCCATTAGAGTTCCCTTTCCAACTCTCAGATTCTTTTATTCTATGACACAGAAGGTGTGAGATAGTGGCTTGCCAGGAGGAAGGAGAAATGAAAAAGCATTGATATAATGCCTTCTATATGGCATACCCTGTGCTAAGTGCTTTCTTTTTTTTTTTTAAATAAATATCTCATTTAATCCTCACAGCAACTCTGAAAGATGGGTGCTATTATTATTCCTCTTTTCCTGTTGACGAAACTGAGGTCAGGTATCTTTTTCCAGGGTAACACTTCTAGTGTATTTGAGGCTGAATTTGAATTCAGGTCTTTCTGACTCCAGGTTCATACCTCTAGCCCCTGTACCACCAACTGCCTTTTTGTCAGTTGGAACCAACTTGTTTGAATTATTTTATATTATATTACATATATTTATATCAAGGTTGGCCTTGACTCAGATTGTAATTTTGAATAAATTTACCACTCTGCCCCAGGATTTGAAATTCAATGACATAAAGCAGCTAGATGGTGCAGGGAATGGAGTGTTGGAATCAGGAAGCCCTGAGTTTGAATCCACTTATCCATTGGGAAGACATGTAAACTTCAGTGTGCCTCAGATTCTTCGTCTGTAAGATGGGGATGATAGTAGCACAATCTCTCAAGGGAGGATAAAATAATATTTATAAAACACTTTACAAACCTCAGGGCACCATATAAATGCTAGTTACTATCTCATTATCATCACATCAGAATTATTTTTATTCTTAATGGTTATTCTCAGCACCAAGGAGGCATTTAGTGAGGTTCTAAGTGAGGGGATGGCCGAGATTTTGAATATGTGCTCATACTTAAGATTGCATGTGATTGCATGCTCAGAATGACTTGATGCAATCCCAATGTCAGTTTTACTTATTGATTTCAACCCTAGTAAGAGGCCCTGCACTGGGAATCCATTGAAAGAGGAAGAGGCAACAGTGACCTCTGAACTTAATCATCCTGACCTCTGCTGCTTTTTCCACTGTAAGAGCCTTTCTTTCATTTTTCCTCTTGGAGTTGACCATTCAGGGACACTGCTATCAGTGACTGACTTCCTTCTAGTGGAGGCCAAAACCTCTTTGAAAGAAATCTCCAGACTCCCCTATACATTCAAGGGCCCAATCAGGCAAAGAAATAACTAAACAAATTCTAAACCTTGATTACAAATGCCTTTAAAAGTAAACATTTGAAAAGCAGTTTCTCCTTAACTAATTTCCTTGGGCTAGAATTCAGCCATGTGTGTATCCCTAGTGGTGGGTGTGAGTGCCCACAGTGAACGAGGTGAGAAAGCTCTGTTTCAGGTGTTGGGGAAGCCCAGTGACTTGTGTTGGGGTCTCCTTAGGTCAAGAGAATGGGGATTGAGTTGACCAATCTTGTGGTAATCTGTAAATGTGTTTGTAATTAGAAAGCCTGCACAAAAATTCTGTTAATCGTTTGGGATCTAAAGCAGATTTTTGAAAAGCAAGCTTGATGTATGTGCCTCAGATTACAAGACTTGAATCTTTCGGAAAGACATGCCAGAGGGCTTTAGCTAGAGGCCCTTCCATCAACAGCTCTTGGCTCAGGTCTGATTTCTGAGACTTAGACCAGGACCAAGGTCCCTCTTTTCTTACTCACAGCATGGTTTATTTATAGCAGGGATTCTTAACCCTGAGGATGGGTTTGGTCTGTGGATAGAATTTAAGGGGGTCCATTAATGTGGATGGATAAAAAAATACATCTTTATTTTCCTTAACCTTAAACTGAAATTTAGCATTTTCTTCAATTATTTACCAACATTACTTTGAGAAGGGATCCATAGTTTTCAACAAATTACCAATTGGGTTAATGACACATGAAATATTTTATATTTCCCTAGTTCTTGTTTGACTTTTTCAACTTATTACATAGAGAGGTTTCCTTTAAGGTGGTTTCCATGCTAGAAATCATTGCTAAGTCATTTAAAAACCCAGTAGATAAGTAAGGGCAATTTTTTTTTTTTTTTTTACAGGGAGTGGGGCACAGGGAGGGACTGTTAATGGGACTAAAATGGAAGGAAATGAGAAAAGGCAAGTTCATGTTTGATTGGACTGTGGAAACCCATTTCTCTGTATGGAAGGGAAATTGTTGCTTTGGAACATGGTATGCATCACTGCTGCCTCTTGACAGGTTCACCATGGAAAGACACAAATTAAATCCTTTCGGTTGCTGTGTTGAGGCTAAAAGTGTTTGACTGCTTCAGCCCCTGAATGGTGTTTAAGGAATAAAGAGAAAAGAGCAGGAAGTTCTAATTGGCAAATTACTGCTTGTTATTTAGTTTGGCTTCCAAGTTGGAAATTACAATAATGAGGAGCTTTGGGGAACCTGCCCCTGAGTCGAACCAAGAGGCTTTTTGTTCAATTACTATTTAATGTGAAGATACTCAAGAAACATATTGGAACATTTAAGCCATCATTTTCTATTAAACAAATATTGTTGTGTAATGATTTTTAAATCTCCCTCCCTGGATGCTTTTATGATTCTGAAATGTCTGAGTGAAGTGTAAATTGTGAAGAAGGCTAAAAGGATTTTCTTGTTACCTACCATTTATCAGGATACTATTGACTCAAGGACTGTTTCTTAAAATGTGTTTATATGACAATGCTCTAAATGTGCTGGCTATGATTATTCTAATCCCAATGGTGTTGGGTGTGTGTGTGTGTGTGTGTGTGTGTGTATAAAAGACATTCTAAGTAGACTTCTCAGCAAGGTCCTTTTTATTGTGTTTATTTTGAAAAAGTGACTGAAAAATGCTTAAGTTTTTTATTCAATAGAATGACTGAAACCATTTATGTTATGACATTGGTCTTGTCCTGGAACCCTTGAGAGGGTGTTCTTCTGGGTGAAGAATCATCTCATGAGACAGCAGTGCTTCTGATCTGGGGGCTATTATATATCAGAAGATCCCATCAGTATAGTTTAGAAGGGAACCCACTTTAAGCTCTAAATAACACTTGGCCTTATCAGAAGTCATAAAGCCAAGAAACAAAAAAAAAAAAAAAAAAGGAAAAGCAGTTTAAAAAATAAGGAATCTTGAATTATTGTTGCTCAACTCGTATATTCAAAACTCATTAAGCATCTATTATATGCAAGATGCTGTACAGAAAAGATTGTCATTTGTCTTTGTGGGGGGGCTTTTAAAATAGATGAACAAAATATAAAAATGTTATTTTTGAAGATTTGCCCAGAAAGATTTACTATGGCCCTTCTTCCTTTTATAGATCTATTAATAACATTTTATAGCTGAGGAGACCTTTCTTTTCATGTTTATTGGCACTTTCTGTATTTACACAGCAGAATATCAGTGTTTGGCCAAAGGACTGTATGACATCATGATTGCTTGGAACAGATTGGGTAGCAAGAAAGGTTGTGAATTAATTACCACTTTCTCTTTTAAAAATTCGATGTTACACATAGGAACAATTAATGTAATATTCTTGGAAATACTAATGATTCCTAAGGTGCTACTCTTGCCTTGTTCTTTAACATTTACAAAATGGAGCCTGCTAATGGGAATGGTGGGTCATGTACTTTCATCTCTCTGTTACAAGGAGTCAAACTGGTAAATGGAACATTTTTGCTGATGAGAGGTGAAATTGAAGTTCTAGTCTAAATCTGTTTGGCATGTTTGATGTGTCTAAGGAGCACAGAATCATAACCCGAAAGTATGTGATGTATTTTCCAGGATATATGTTTGAAAACAGCAATAATATACTATTAAAGTGTTTTAAAGTATTAAATCCTCGTATGTAGCACACCTGAGTGTGATTAGAATTACAGATTTAGACCAAGAAAGGACCTTATAGGTCATTTACTCTAAACCTTCTCTTTATGAAAACTGAGATCTAGAGAAATTAAGTCATAAATACAGTAGACAATGGTCAGGATTAAATCCAGATCTCCACCATTCTACTATGGAATAGTAGATTGATTTAGAGGAGAAAAGTACCTTAGAGGAGAGATAACAGATACATGCTTTGGAGTTAGAGGAGCTAGGTTCAGATCCTGCCTCTGTGAACCTAACCTTCCTGGGCCACTGTTTCCTCATCTATTAATTAAGAAGACTGGACATTTTTCATATGTGCTGTCTTTCCCTTTAGAATGTGAGCTCCCTTAGACCAAGGAGTGTCTTATTTTTCTTTTTGTTTCCCTGATGATTGGCATAGTGCTTTTCACATAGTAAAAGCTTAATAAATGTTTCATTCACCTGTCTATCCATCCGTCCATCCATCCATCCATCCATCCATCCATCCATCCATCTATCCATCCATCCATCCATCCATCCAGCCATCCATTAATTTGGAGATCCCTTCCAGCTCTCTTTGATCCTTTGATGGGCAACTAGAGTAAAAACTTGTTGGTTTAAAAGCTTATTTTTACTTCCAGAAAGAAATGAGCATCAGCATTCCACCCATCAGAGGGCTCTGTCTATATGTAACTTGCTCTGAAAGGTTTCGACTAGATCGTACTCTAGTTTTTGTCTTTTAAAATCTGGTGAATAGATGGGTCCTTGCTGTCTAAGACTTGATTCCCCTCCCTCTTTTTTCCTTTCTTTCTAATTTTCATAGCCTTATAAATTAGGCATATTATAGATTAGAGTCTAGATTGAAAGGCTGGTGGGTGATGGGACTGAAAGAAAAGATGCATTTGATTTGTGGGACCACCCTGTTTGACTTAATCTACTTGTACATGTTGTGGAATTAAAAAGGGGATTACACTAACAAGAGTCAAGGGGATTCAGAGTGAAGGTGGGATGCCTGCTTTTAACCAAGTTAGAATCATTAGATTCCTTTAGGAGTCCCTACATAGACCCGTAGACACAATGGGATTGATTCGTAGTAAACATACTCCAACTTAGTTATGAATTTCCTGGTTTCAGAATAGATTAGCATTTTTTTGGGAAGAAATTTACATAACTGTGAGCTAAAATAAAAAAAAAAAAAAGATGTAGCACCAGTACTTAGCGCAAGGTAGTCAAGTATTAATGAGTACTTGTTGATTGATTGAAAATGAAAAGGAACAATTCTGTTAGCCAATGTGAGGTAATATGACATAGTAGTAAGCAATGCTATTAGGTATAATTGAAGTGTGTCTCAGAGCATGTTATAATGCTAATAGAATATGCAATGGCATCTGGATGACCATTTTGGAAAAGTCAGAAGGCTATCCTTTGCTCTTTGTTCTCAAATAATACTTTTGGATTCTCAGTCTTGTCCCAGAACAACCATAGTAATGATAAAATTCTTATTTCCTCTGTGTGTGCTGTGGATATTTGCTGTATTTTGATACCTTGGTCAAAATATTTTTCTACCCTAAGAATGATCAGATTTCCTGATGGGCAAATACTTTTATGGTGGACCCCTAAAGAAAATACTCCACAAGTTATAAGTGGTGAAAACTTTTATTATACAAACTAAAAACTAATATTAAAGCGGATCCTAGTGTTTAAGATTTATCTACTGAAATTTCCACTTCTGTTACTTACATCTTGGCACCAAAGTTTCCCTTTTTTGTTATGTGATTATTGAAAAGGAGAACTCACCCTATTGAACTTGTTCTTCCTCCAACACTTACAGAAATTAAAAATGCTAGGTTTTTTTTTTCAAACATGTAAAATACATTTACTTCCACCAAGACTCACAAAGGGAAAAAGTAATTGTAACCCATTGGTAAGGTTTGAAAACTAGAAATATATATGAAAATTGATGATAGATTCTTAGCTCCACTGGTTATCTGAGATCCCTTTCTAGAACGCTCAACTATTTACACACAATACAAAGAATGCATGCATGGTAATGTTCACAGGTTCACCATCCTCATTAATGCAGAGAGGGATCTCAAGTCACAGCATTTTGTTTAAATGGATAATTTACTCATAGGAAATCGAGGCACCTCGTCAAGCTCCATGATTCAGTGCATGGTAGAGACCATTGCCTCTAAGTGATGTCAAACTCAAATAGAAATGGATCCCTGTAGGCTGCACATTGACTTAAGAAACCACAAATAAACATTATCTATGTTGTGTTGTATTTTTATTGATTTTTGTTAAACATTTCCCAATTCCATTTTAATCTGGGTAGTGAAACCTCTGGGCTTTAAACCATTTTTGTCTTTATTATCTCCATGAATCTCTGATGTCATTCATAGGGATAATGTTTTTAATGCTTCAGCTCCCAGATTATCCATAATTTGTCATTTGTGGTTTTGTTCTTAAAACTTTTAAATCTACTATCAACCTAGGTCGGTTGGACTGGTTTGTACAATTCTTCTTTGTTACTGTTAGGAATTAAGTTATATTATCAGTATTTGAGTCTAGTAAGTAACAAGAGACTTCAAAAAGAATTCAGGTTCTGGCCCCCCACCCCACCCCATGTCGAATAGAGATGTTTCCTACTTTCTATTTTTTTAAGGGTTAGAAGAATAATGACTAAACAAATTTCAGTATAGTGATTTTGAAAAAAAAAAGTTTGTATGGTTTTTTCCAAGAGAAATAGAAACTTAACTGTATTGAATTTTCAGGGACGTGCATATCAAAGGGTTAAACATTTTAAATTATCTGCTATTATTGTTCATCCTTTGTTTTCAAAGAGCATCAAAGACATTAGAAGGATGAAGTCTTGACTTGCAAGTGAATTGGATTTGAGTGAGGCAGAGCTGTGCAAAGTCATTAGCTTCACTTTCTCCTCCAGAGTCATCCCAGTCCAGTGACAAGACACAGGTCAGAATGACTGGAGATAGCCCAGATGCAGTGGGAGACCTTGGCCTTTTTAAGCTAGATCTTTTCTAGGTCTCGGTTGTTCTGAGGCAAGACCCATTCAGTAACTGAAGGTTAGGTAAGGATGGAGGCAAAAGATGGCCCAAGATGGCCTACCTTGCCTTTACAAAAGAATTAATATGGGAGGGGAAGACCCTCAGAGTTTCTGGCCAGAACAGAAACAATTGCTATTTACACTCCAGGGAAGAGTTGAATCTTGAGCTAAAGATAAAAATCCTGAAGGCTATTTTCTATACTATTTCAATTAATAGCAACTGACACTGACTGCCTAACAGCTATTAGATGATTGTTGGAAGTCCTGGTCTTTTTATTGAGCTTGGCTGCCAAGTAGTATTATCATGGAAATAGTCATTATTCTCTTGAAGTCTCAGTTTTCGCCTTCATGGAATGGAGTTGAGTATTCTCATTAGTTGAAATTCTTATGTGAATGCACTATATAAAATCTTAAAACTGTTATGGCAATGTATTGCTAAGATGAGTAACTGACACATTTTCCATTTTAGTTTTTTCTCCTCCAAAATATATTGAAGATAAATTAATGTCTTCTCATATACAATTTTATTACAACCTAGGATAGTGCAACCTATTCTCTGCCTTCATTGTGACTTCTAATCCCTTTGCCACTCAATACTTCCTCAGGTCATTATCCAACATAATTTTCCTTCCTTTCCAACCTCATCTCAGTAGCTGACTATTTCAACTCTTCACTGTTTTCTTCCCTTGAATCCTGTGCCCCCTTCTTCTGTCACTGTTATCTTTTTGCCAAACCTCAGCCATAGATTACTGCCCATGATCTTCCTCTTCTCCTATCCATCAGCCATTGAGCACAGCTGGAGGATGTCTTACAATATCTAAGCTCAACTGGAATGTCAATGGAGAAAGAACATTATTTTATTCTTCTCTTATTCCATATCTCACTGTCTTTTGAAGATATTCCAAACATTCTCTTCCATTTTCAAGCCTCCCATGCCTTTTCCTCATCACTTATTCTCAGCTGAGGACTTTGCCTTTTAGTTTGATAAGAAGATTGAAGCCAGTTGACATCCTGTCCCATTTTCTTCATCTCAAGATCCCTTGACATCAACCTTCTTTTTCTTCTCCCTCAGTTTTTGATAGTGCAGTGGTAACCCTTCTTCTCGTCAAGGTCAGCTCTTTTATATATGAGTTATATTCTATCATTTCCCATCTTGTCTTCTTTCTCTCTCTCTCTCTCTCTCTCTCTCTCTCTCTCTCTCTCTCTCTCTCTCTCTCTCTCT
>CM053592.1:34719081-34734536 GCA_028646515.1 Pseudochirops corinnae | reverse complement strand
GAAAAGTTATCTATACTTGCTGCCTTCACTTGCTCTCTTATCACTTCTCACTCCTTTTCATACTTTTGACCTCATTATTTATTTGAAACTGCTCTCTTCAAATATTAGTGATCTCTTAATGGCAAAATCTGATGATTTTTTTAAAAAAAGTTTTAATCCTTCCTTTCTTATTTTTTTGTAGCTGACGCTATTGATCACCTTCTCATCCTCTCTGGGTTTTCATGATTCTACTTTCTTCTGGTTCACATTCCACCTTCCTGACCACTTCCCACCCTTCTTTGCTGGATCATTATCTCTATTATTCTTCCTAACTAAGGATGTTTACCAAGATTCTGCCTGGATCCTTTTTTTTCTTATTTCTTTACATTTTCTTTCTTGGTAATTTCATCAGTTCCCATGGCTTTAATGATTGTTTCTTTGCAGATGATTCACACATTTATATATTGAGTTTCAATCTCTCCTCTCAATTTCAGTCCCACATTACCAATTGAATGTTTCAAGCTCAATGTCCTGGAGACATTTCAAACTCAACATATCCAAAACTGAACTCATTTTATTTTCCCCAAACTCCCCATTCTTGCAAACTTTCCTGTTCTGTTGAAGATAACAACCATCCTTCCACAATCTCCCAAGTTCATAAACTTGGCATTATTCTTAACTCACTTTCTCTCACCTCACATACCTAATGAAATGGGAAAGTCTGCCTTTGTTTTGTTACCCTTACTCTTTCTCGCCACTCACATCACTATCACCATAGTTCAGGTCCTTATCATCTCTCACCTGGATTATTGAAAAAGTCTCCTAATTGGTTTCCCTGCTTCAAGTTTCTAACTCTTCAGTCCATCCTGTACACTGCTGCCAAAGTAATTTTCATTAAATGCAGAACCGACTACCTTACACTCTTACTTAATCAACTCCAGTGACTTCCAGTTGTCTTTATGGTAAAATACAAACTTTCCTGTTATACTTTTAAAGTCCTATCCAACCTGACCATGACCTATCTTTCTAGCCTCACTGAACACTAATCCTCCTACCACACTCTATGGTCCAGTCAAATTGACCTTCTCCTTGTTACACCTTACACTCTATCTCCCCTTGGATTGGCTACTCCCTCTGCCTGGAATATATTCCGTTCTTACATCCACCTCAGAGTTCCTCCTTTCCTTTAAGAAAGAACTCCAGTACCATCTTTATCATGAAACCTTTTCCCCAGCCATGAATGTGCTCTCCAAAACTACCTTTTATATTTTGAATTTATTCATTTTGAATATGTCCTTGGTTCTCCTGTTAGAACATAAATTTCTTGTCGGTAAGAATAATTTCATTCTTTGTACTTCTATCTCCAGTATCCTGAACAGGGACTTAATAAACACTTGGTAATTAATTGATGGATATATAATGACAGAAGAAAACATGGTGCCTCTTTTCTACTAATGCATGAAATAATTAAAATTCCAAAGCCATTTAGCTGAAATGAAGAATTTTAGGTTCCTAAAAGTATTATAGGAATTATGAATTCTTAAAATTATTATAGGAATTATAGGTTCTTGAAAGTATTTCCTCTTTGATCTGAAATAAAGTATATTTATACTATAGTAAAAGTTTTCCTTTTGACAATAATAAATACATTTATTTTCATCAGGTAGACAAATATTAAGGTAAGAAAAAGAATGTCTCATTTGGGAAAGTTCCACAGATGAATCCATAAATACTTCCAAGGAGCCATAATTTTGCTGGTGTTGCTATTTCCTTCACTAATATAGATTTCTAACTTTCTACTTTAAGAGAAAGTTTAGCAGATGGTAACTGCCTTCTGGTGAGGAACCTCTTCAAATGGATCTGGGCTTCCTCTTTGGTGACAGATATTGGCTGTCACTAGGCCAATATGTGATACCTTTTCAGATTTACAAGGAATTCCCAGAGCTCCTGTCCTACCATCAAAAGCCTTTGAGAATTCAATCCAACTCTTTGCCGCAGTGGGGCGTCACAATTATATAACTGTTCATAATACTCAAGGTCTGTGCTCTAAGATATGATCTTGAATTTTAGTTAATTTTCATAATTCCAGGGAAATTGAAGAATGCTAATATTTGCATTTTATAAGGGTGAAACCAGTTTCACTGTTTCATCCTTCCAAAAATATTTCTCTAAATTATTTTTGAACCCAGAAGATTTATAAAATTACATGGCTACAAGAGATTCTCAGTCGTTTACAAGACTCCAGAAAGTATTGTATCTAAGTGATGCTAAAATACTGCTGTTGTATTCTTTTAATATGTTTACTGAAAGAATTTAAGGATCTGTGATTTTTGTCCTTCTGAATTCTCCCTTCACATCCTTTACAACTTAGTAGATGGTGTTCAAAATTTGCTATGACCAAAAAATTTCAAGTCACCTACAGCTATCTTGGTAAATATCTTCATGAATTTGGGCTGATCTTCAAATGAGAGACTTACTGTCTATCATTAGGAATAGATTCAAAATGTCTAGCTTGATAGGTTCTGCCAGGGTTCACGCTTCCCTGGCACAGTCTTCAGTGATTCATAGTCACTTCTTTGTGACAGTGTATACATCAGAGTTATGGTTTTACTGGTATTTATTTGTTTATTTAAGGGGAGCAGGTACCACATATGTGATTTCATGTGTTTTATTTTCTGGTGAAGAAACTCTCTCTTCCAAGGTAGATCAACAACCATTTTGCAATTTATAGATTTATAGTCTTAGACAGATCCTTGGAACAGTGAAAGGTTAGGTGATCTCTCTCTCTCTTTCATCCCCCATCTTCCTTTTTTTTCTCCTTCCTCCTCCTTCCCTCCTCTCCTTTCAGCTGTTCATCTATTTACATGTGTGTAGATAGCTAGTCACAGAATCTCATAATTGGAAGGATCATTTGGTCATTTGGTTCAACCTATCTTTATCAAGTGATAAAGGAGTTCACTGCCTCTCAAGGCATCCCATTCCACTTTGGGACAACTCTAATTGGCAACAAATTTATTCTGCCTCTTTTTAGTTTCTCACCATTGTGCCTTTAGAGTTAAATAAAAAAGTCAAATCTCATTTCCATATGACATCTCTTTAAATACCTGAAGGCAGCTGTCATGTTCAAGCTAGGTCTTCTTCCATCTCAGCTAAGCAGCTTCATTGCTTTTACCTTACACTCAAATAGTGTGATTTCAGGTCCCTTTACCAATGCTGTCACCCTACTATGGGGATGCTCCAGATAAGAAATTTCTTTCCAAAAATGTGGTGTCCATGATTGAACAGTGCTCCAGATGGTGATTAGATCTAAGTGCATGAGAACTAACAACTTTTTTTTTGTTCTGAATATCCTCCTAAAACCTCACATTGCTTTAATTAAGGTTTCTTTTTGGCAGACTGTGGCATACACATCGAACTTTCAGCCCCCTGAAATCAACAAATCTTCTTCTTTTGTATAGCAATGCAGCCACCATTTAATATTTGTGAAGTTGTTTTTTTTAAAACAAAACTTAGGACCTTATATCTATCTCTGTTAAATTTTTATCTTATTAGATTTAAACCATATTGTAGAAAGGATCATTTTTTCAGGTTTGGGTTGGGCTACATATATGCTGAGATCCCCTCCAACTCTAGAAAATTTGAAAATTGAGGCAGAAGAAGAATGGTCTGAGAAGTAGGAAGAGAACCACGAGGATACACTCATGAAAGTCAAAATAGTACAGGGTATGGAGAAAATGGGGCTGTAGTCAGTAGAATAAAGTATTTCAGAGATTAAAGGAAGAAGGCAGATGAAAGAAAAATTCCTTGGATTTAGTGACAAGAAGGTCACTATTGGCCTTAGAAAATTTCATTGGAATGGTCAGAATAGACTTTAGATTGCAGCAAGTTGAAGAGCCAGGTGCCAAGGAAAGCATGTTGTTGCTTAGTCGGTTTAGTTTTGTTCAACACTTCATGATCCCATTTGGGGTTTTCTTGGCAAAGATATTGGAGTGATTTGCTATATGCTTCTTCAGATGAGGAACCTGAGACAAATAGAGTTTAGTGACTTGCCCAGGGTCACATGGTTGGGAAGTGTCTGAGGCTGGATTTGAATTCAGGTCCTCCTGACTCCAAGCCCAGTGCTCCATCCACTGCACTACCTAACTCTCCAATAAGGAAAGCACAGAACAGTCGAAATGGATTCTAGATTTGGAATACCATTTTGGAAAAATTACTACTGCTATGACCCTGGACAGGTCCTCTGGACTCTTGGATCTCTCGGGACCTCAGTTTCCTTGATTGCAAAAAGAGAGTGTTAGATGACATTACTTAACAAGTATCCTTCAGCTCTAAATTTGTGATCTTTTAGGTATAGGCAGCAAGTGTCCATCATCCTTTTTAGAAGTTTGGCAGTGGAGGAGGTGGGAGAGTTGGGCCTTTTTGTTTATTTGTATATATTGTTATTAGGATGTGGAGGGGGATCTGGGCACCTTTGTGGCCTAGAAACAATGTAAATGGGCCCTCCTTTTGAGAGAGGTCTCTGTAGAATTTGGTTTGAAAGTCTAGTAGTTAATTTATGTTATTGTCACTCAAACTGGGGGTAGGGAACCTCTTTATTTAAAAACTCGCTAGGCCTATCACCGCTATGAATCACTGACTCTGTGGTTTATAATGAAGCCAGTTAGTCACTTTTTCCTTCATTAAAAGATGGTTCATGAATGTAATTAAAAAATGGGTAAATGCTGGAGAATTACTCTGGCCCTCTGATTTCTCATAAATGGTGTCACTGAAAAGAGAGTTGACAGTTATCCAGCAGCCACGTATGCTCCATGTCCCAGCATTGTTGGATTTCAGACAATGAACTGCTAAAAGAAATTGAGTTATTCATGACTTGTTTGCACGAGCTGGGTCCCTGGCAAATGTGGAAAAATAGCCTTGCTTCATCAATTCACTCTGGAATGTACTGCTAGGCCCTTTGATGTGAACCACATTCTTTCTGTCTTGGGGATCAATTCTATCTCCCCACTCCCTGGACACCTGACATATCACATCTGGATGATGCTGATGTATGAGAGATGCATCAGATGGTACAGCATAATGACACCTTAAAAAGATATCTTCCCTTCAAGAGTGTATGGAGAAGGAGAATCACATCAGTAATGAGTTATCTAGGGTCACACAATGACTAAATATTGTAGACAGAATTTGAATCTATGTCTCTCTCCGACTGTGAATCGAATACCCTTTTCAATATACTCCTCTACCTAAGAATTTTTATAAGATTCTATAATAATTATTCTTAGAATAATAATTCTTAGAATTTCTTAGAATAATAATTCTAAGATTCTATGGAAAGGTAATTAAGTTATACTCAGGAGCAAGGTGAAGGGAAGACCATTCTTGGCTGCAGAGTGAAGACAAAAACATTCATATTCTATAGTATATTTAGATACAAGGTGTGGCATCAATTTTTATAATAGATTCAGTTTTACTCAGTGTAGTTTTCATTTATTCTAGTAAGCTGGCCCGATATATTAATTTAATATATTAATACATCAATTCAAGTATTAGTACATGAATAATGTATTAATATATTAATACGTCAAGTCAAAATTGAAACCAAGAATAGGATTTGGGGATCAGGAAGTTCTCAACAGTTATAATGAGCTATTCAAAGTTACTTCAACATTATCTGGCTTAAAGGTAAAAACATTGGTTTTTGGTTTTGTTCTTCTTGGTCTTTTTGGACAGCCTTGTCATTGAAAAAGTAGCAGATTAGGAGTAGCTACTACAAACTATGTTCAACATTAGGGAAGGGAAGAGGGAGAGGAGGAAGGCAATCAGCTTTTACATCACACCTACTACGCATCAGGCACTGCACTAAGTACTTTTACAAACATCTCATTTGATCCTCACAATAACCCTGAGATGTAGGTGCTATTATTATCGCCATTGTAGGGTTGAGAAAACTGAGGGAAACAGAAATTAAGTGACTTGTGAGATAATTGTGGCAACTGAGTGAACCACATTACTCAATTCCCTTCCCATTGCAGTATGGTCTAGTCTAATTTCTGTCTTGTGAGAAAACTCTATTCAATTACAGGAATTGTGAGAAAACATTATTGCATTGTTTGAACCTAACTTTGAATAGCTGGGGAGCTGGACTTTTTCTATCTTTTGTTTAGAGATGTTTAACTAAGGATCTAGGTTATGTTGCCCAGAAACCCAGTCAGACCCAAAGACTGATGCAAGGAGTTTTCTTATAGTTATATATCTTAAGCAACCCATGTCTTATCTGAAAACTGATCCTGTACTGGTCAATCAATTAATTACTGTTTGTTTGTTCTTTTGATTGAATACAGACACTTGGAGGAGTGGAACTTATTTCAGGGAATTGCACCTGTTCACTCTCCCCCTCCTAACTTGGAAAGTCCCTAGTCTTTCCTCCAATTAGAAATCAAATTACCTCATTTTGTATCCTGGTTTATGTCCTGGTAATTGTTTTCATTTATTGCATAAAACTCTGTCTCCCCCTTTATTTAGGGTCCAGTGGCAAGCTGCAGGACCTGGGTCCAATTTGTTATGCAAATGGCATGCATTGCTTAATGGATTGATATGTTTAGAAGCTAGAACCTTTATTTCCTCATTTATTTTGGATTTCACCCATCATGCTTGCCCATGTTCACATAGCTAGTAACCTTGTGATGTTGGTTTTAAAATCAGATCTTCTTGACTTGAGGCTTAGTGCTGTAACCTCTAGCCACCAGCTGCCATTAGTCACTGATTGTATCAACATTTATTTTCCTATAGTGGAAGACTGATCTGGGTCCTAGGTAGGTGTGAATGAGATACAGAGGGTGTGGTCCCTACTTTCAAAGAGTTTCTAATCTAGGATGACTTCTGCACCAGGCTTTAATTAATGTGATGTACTATCTTTTTTTTTTTTTTTTAGTGAAACTCTAGTTTTTCAGAGTCCCTCTAGAAAGTAACGAATTTTCCCCTTGGCTCTATCTCTGGTGATCAGATTTATCAAAGGCATATAACAAACATTACAATTTATAACAGCCTTCACTGTATCTGAAGATTTTTAATGAAGCCTTTTAATCTGAAGCCTTTTAATGGGAAAACAGCAGTTGCCAGGAAAAGATGGAGCTATCTGCTCATTTGGCACCCTGTAATGGGTCTCTGGAGAGTGGAACATTTGTGTGCTCACATTTCTAGTGCCCTACTGGTTTCATTCTCTTAATATCTATGTCTGGGAATGATTCCTCGAAGGTGTCATTTTTCATCTTCATGGTATCAACAGTGAGGATACACTATAAAACTTGTTCTGGTAGCACATGATGTAAATACTTCTCTGATCCATTATCAGATGGAACTGATCCCCTGCCTTCTCAAACTCCCCATTCCATTCCATCTTTTTCAACTGCCATAAAGTTAGATTTTTCTTAAGTAACACTTTCATCATGACCTTTTCTGCTCAAAAAGCCTTTAGTGGCTTATTGTGTACTCATTGTCTACACAGTTCCTCAATTTTGTCTTCAGGGTGCCCATAATGTGACCCTTATCTACTTATCCAACTCTAAACGGGGTTTCATTGGTTTTCCCAGTGGCAAATCAATAGAACAATCGATAAATATTTATTATGCCCCTAGTATATGCTAAGCACTGTGTTGAATGCTGGATGAATATGCTTGTACTCATATAGCATTACTTAACTGTAATCATAATCTTACCCTTGCTGGAAATATCCTTCTGTCACTCAGCTCTCCATGAAAAAACAAAATAAAACAAAACACCTCACTATTATATAGCACTTCATGGTATGTAAAGTATTTTTCTTATAGTAAGCCTGTGAGGCAAAGGGTAAGCATCTCTCTCTGTCTCTGTGTCTCTGTCCTTCTGTCTGTCTGTCTCATATCATACCTGTGATTTCATTGGTGCAGGCAGCTACTTTGTTTGTCTGTCTATCTGTCCACCATCCATCCGTCTCTATTCACCTCCCTCTGTCCATCTGTCTGTATCTGTCTTATCTATGTCTGTCTGTCTATCTATCTATCTATCTATCTATCTATCTATCAATCAATCTATCTGTGTATCTATCTATGTATCTATTGATCTATTGATCTATCGATCTATCAATCTATCTAATCTGAGCATCTGTCTATCTGTGTCTATCATCTATGTTTTTCTGTCTTTCAATCAATCTGTCCATCTGTCTATCTATCTGTCTATTTATCTGTATCTGTCTATCATTTGTGTCTATTGATCTGTCTATCTATCTATCTAATCTGTGTATCTATCTATCTATCATCTATGTCTGTCTATCAATCTATCTGTCTATCTATCTATGTATCTGTCTATTTATCTGTGTCTATCTATCATCTATGTCTGTCTATCTATCGATCTATCTGTCTATCTATCATCTATCTATCTGTCTATTTATTTGTGTCTATCTATCATCTATGTCTATCTATTGATCTATCATCTATCTATTGATCTATCTATCTATCTATCTATGTCTGTCTGTCTATCCATCTATCTGTGTATCTCTCTATCTTTGTGTCTGTCTGTCTGTCTATCCATCTATCATCAGACCTGTGATTTCATTGGTATAGGCAGATAGTTCCCAGTTAATTATACCCCCTACCAGATCTATGCAGATCCTTTTCTCTAAATTAAAACCATAGAGAGTTGTTTATCTTGTGAAATTAAGTGTTTTGCTCAGGATCACAGGACCAGTAAATGTCAGAGGTGGGTCTTCTTGATTACTAGGCCAGCTCTCCATCTGTTGTTTCATGTTGCTTCTATTCCCATTTGAGAGTTGTGGATAGCAAGGCTCAGAAAGGTTGCTCAAGGTTACGCAGCTAATAAGTGGAAGGATGAGGAGCAGAACATTGTTTTTCTGATTCCCAGTTCACCTCTCAAACACCCCCATTTGGTGATCACTTCTCCATATGCCCACAGGTGGGGCCTTTTTTAGCTTCAGGAGGCCAAGAATGGCATTTGATTCTGTCTCTTTGTTCAATGTCTAGCCTGCTATCACATGCAAAGACCAGGGTTTAGGGAAAGCTTCTGCTGTTGGGAGGCTAAAGAAGGAGACCCTAATCCCCCATGCTGCCTTAGATCTCCATAAAGCTTTGATTCCCAGCCTCTTTTGTTTCAGCCCCAGAAGGGTGGCATATATAACGAGACCCTGCAAGAAGGAGTTAAGAGCTGGCAGATCATGTAAACTTGGAACCAGTTCTCTATCACCTGTTAAGAGAAAAAAATCCAGTAGACATGAAAATAGGGTGTGGACGTATGGTATGAATACCCTCTGATCTGGGCAGCTGAAGGGATCTCAGTGGACTTCAGCCTTGGGAATGGGGCAGGTTGGGGTGGGTGGTTGGTTAAGGCACAGAGTACACAATATTTTATTTTGAGCCTGACAAATCAAAGGCCAGCTTGGCCCATGGGGCTTGGGGTCATTGTTGATCACATGCAGAACTTTCTAAACATTTTTTTTGTGTGTAATATCTACATTTTTTATTCTTTATTGATAATTTGGGGCACTGCTCTTATCCATTATTTTACGTGCTATTTATTTGTATTATTTATATGTTCTAGAGCTTTACACATAGTAACTGAGACTAGAAGAAAGTGAAAGATAAAAAAAGAAAAATGGACAGATATAGCAATAAATGAAAATGTAGTTTATCCAACCAAAGAGTGTATTTCTTTCTGCTTCCCACCATCAAAACAAATAGATACTTGTTAAACAACTATGGAGCAGATGGTGAATTAGATAGAACCCTGGGCCTGGAGTCAGGAAGACCTGAGTTTAAATTTGGCTTCCGATTGTGTGACCCTGGGCAAGTCACTTTACCCTGCTTTCCTCAGTTTCCTCATCTGTAAAATGAGCTGGACAAGGAAATCACTCCAGTATCTTTGCCAAGAAAATCCCAAATGGGGTCATGAAGAGTTAGACAAGACTGAAACAACTGAACAATAATAAAAACAACCATGTCAAAAGCATAATTCTAACACTGTGCTGTGTTCTACGCCATTCATATCTACTTGATGTTGGGCTCCTAGGGCTGAGTGGTGCTGAGGGGTGAGAGAGAGAACAAAAACTCACCCCTGTCCCATTCCACCATTCACTTAAATACCAAAGTCTACAAGGGAAGCTATGCCATCTGTCATCTGCCCTGTAATCACCTGAATTCCCTTCCACCCCAGTCCCCAGCCCCTTTCCAATGTCTCATCTCATCTTCTTTCTCTGGTAACCATAATTAAATAAATTTTGCCATTGCCATAGGAGAAGCTTTGATAAGCTACAGTCTTGTGACTCTTCTCACAATTCTTGCGACTGCCTAGAATGAAACTCCCTTCTCTGGCGGCTACACCCTGTATGTGTTCTAAGCCCTCTGTTAGAAATAGTCTCCTTAAAGACAGGGGCTCTCTTATTTTTTTCTTTGGAGCTTCAGTGTTCAGTGCAGCACTTGGTACAGTGTTACCCTTGTTCAGTCATTTCAGTTGTAATTGACTCTCCATGACCCCATTTAGGATTTTCTTGGCAAAGATGCAGGAGTGGTTTGCCATTTCCTTCTCCAGCTCATTTTGCAGATGAGTTAAAATGAGCTGGAGAAGGAAATGACAAAGCACTCCTGTATCTTGAGGCAAATAGGGTTAAGTGACTTGACTAGCGTCACACAGCTAGTAAGTATCTGAGGCCAGATTTGAACTCAGATCTTCCTGATTCCAGGCCCAGGGCTCTATCTGCTATACCACCTAGCTGCCCTGGTACATAGTTGGTGCATATTAAATCCTTATTGATTGATTAAGTAGCAATACTCACTTTGTAGGTTTTATGTGAGGCCCTTTTGAACCCTCCCCAATTGTTTTTTCATGAAACATTCAAAATTTTGGAGTTGCAAGGGTCATCTAGCCTGATCACTTCTTTTTTTATTTGAAGAATTTAGGTTAGAGGAATGTAAAGTTAATGGGATTTAAGATCTGTCCATTAATAGGCATCACATAGAACCTAAGAAAGGAAGTTTGCTTAGGGGAGGCTTGCTTGCAGGAAGGCTTTCACACCTTTTTCTAATTTCTAATTAGGTGCTGAGTCAGGAGGGTTGTAATGCCTTCTGGCTCTGAGAACAGTATATACTCTGAGTTAGTAGTTTGCTTTGGAGCTCACTTATGAGAAGGGTCTTGTGATTCCCTGCTGGAGATTCTGAGTGACCATGTGCTCAGGGCTACCCACCCTCTCAGATGTAAAGGCTCTCTTGATATAGGGATGTATGTAAAGTGTATAGTTCATTCAGGCAGTCAGAGCCCTGTGTGTTGGTCTTTATTTCTCTACTTGTATTTTCTCTGAAGTTCAGGGTGCTGACTTTTCCCCTGAACTATTGGTTGTGATTAAAAACAATTGTTGATCCCTTTTCTAGTAAAGCAGATCTAAGAACCTATGCTAGCAGTCATCCTGGGTGTGCCAGTGTGGTTGCTGCTACAAGGAAGTAAGTGCTTGAACTGCTAATTAGTGAGTGTTGCTAACTTAGAACCCAGATCTTTTGTCTATTTAAGAAGGAATTTGCCCTGGGGCACACAGTGAGATAATTGCTAAATTACAAAAGTACCTGATATTTATACATGCTTTAAAGTTTAGAAAGTACTTTATTTATAGAATCTCCCTTCAGTAACACAAAACCCTGGGAGAAAGGCATTTCAGATGTTATTATAATTTTTTAGGTCAAGATCTGAAGTTTATACAAGGTTAAGTGATTTACCCATGAGAACCCAGCTAGTCAGGGCTGGGATTTGTTAGAACACTGGTCTTCTGACTCTAAGTTCAGCATTCTATTCACTAGTATACATTAAGATTAGAACCTTGATTTGAAAACTTTAGAATCTTTTCAGATTAGATAGAGGCCAGAATACCTCATTTCAATCCCAGTGGCTATTTCCATTAAAGAAAGATGCTCAATGCTATTTTCACTTATCAGTCTGCAGGACTCTGTGTTTCAATTAATAGCAAAATATTTTACTTTTTCCCCCTTCTTTCTGTTTTGAAGTGCTTCTTCTAAGGCTGAAGTCAGCAAGGTACTCCATGTGGCCTTTCGGGCTCAGAAAGTAAAATAAAGTGGATCATATTTTTAACTTTCTGAAGGGGAAACTATATTTTATGTCTTTTATCAGGAAATAATTCTCTTCCTTTACATATTCTCTTTCAGTTCTAATTCTGTTGATTGTCGGTGTTTTTTTTACCCTCATTGTTTATAAACAGTTTAATTTAAGAAGTCAGCATTTTGTTAGCTTGTTGATTTTGTGCTTTCATTACTTGTCACATCATCAGTGCTCACTCATTGACCCCTTCTCTCTGCAGGTACCTGTTGGTATTTGTTTCCTTTTCCCGTTTGACTATGTGGAGTTAATTCATAGAAATCTTCCCAGATTTCTCTGAAACCATAATTTTCTTCATTTCTTATAGCAAACTAAGAATGTAATAAGAATGTAATTATGTCACATTATATTTATATGCCATATGTTCATCCATTCTGTTCCCCTGAGGGGCAACCCCTTAGTTTCTAGTTCTTTGCCACTACAGAAAGAGTGCCAAGTGCTAAAAATTCATCCTTGTCTATGCAGAAGCCAGTTTGTACATCTACAGAAACTAGTCAATAGTATTAATCCACATTGGAGTGTTTTTAGTAATAGTAGATAGAAAAGGCAATTAAACAATGTTCAAGTTGAATAATTCTTTCTATGTGCTTAAGTAGAGTTTTGTAGCCCATCAAAAGGATTTGATATTCAAAAGAACATGGCAGAACACACTGTAAGTGATCCTCATCTCTTTGAAAATGTCATGTACAAGAATACACAATGAGATTCTGGTTCAGAATTTTACAACTTCCAAGTCACTATGCTCTTTGTTTCTTCCCTTTTCTTCATGTAATTCTTGACTGAATGTGAATGTGTCTGGGGAAGTGAGAAAGGAAAACAGAAGAAGACATTATAGGACAAATGCAAACTCCTCCCTGTATGTTTTTCACATGCAGAGTTGGGTGCAAGTGACTAGAATTCATTGAGGGATGTCTTAGCATGATATGAAAATAATAAGTTCATAACTTTATAATGCAGTGAGAATGAGTACTTCCAGGCAGATAGCCCACATGTTACACTGGTACTGAGAAAATCGTAGAAGACCTACATTGGGGATTGTTAACCTTTTTCTGTACTGTGAGTGCCTTTGAGATTTGGGCGAAACTTAGGAACTTTTCTTAGAATGTTTTTCAGTGCATAAAATAAAATACATAAAATTATGAAAGAAACCAATTATATTGAAATCTTTATCATTAAATCAAAATATTTAAAAGAAACAGGTTCTTGTGTTCCCAGTTTAAGAACCCTTGACTTAGAAAATGGCCCCCAACAAACCACTGGGTAAATCTCCTATGGAAGATTTATGAGAGAATCCCCAAGGAAGAGAAAATGTAGATGATCTAGGAGAAGAGAGGAAGCTCCACCCACGTTAATAAAATGGCTAAATCAGTGAATACTGAATTTATGCATTATAAAGACATATCCAGAACAATTAGATGGTTTGTTGACTTTCATTCTTTATTATAAATTTTGTAGTTGTATATGTGTGTGTTTATTTTGTATATATTTGTACATATATGTATTTTGTAACATATGCATAGATATTAATATCTATACATATACACACAGTGTCTCAAAGGTCTTAGTGCAATTTTTTATTATCAAAAGCTTAAAACTGCACCAAGGTGTAGGGTAATTGAATACTACTCATGGATATACATGTAAATTTCTTACTTGAGATTTCCATTTACCAGGTCATACTCTGGGTTGAAAGCAGATTAAACATGTCTAATGAGTCCATACATTTTCACTCACCATTTTTATACATATAAACTTTGTTGTTGAGCTGTTTCAGTTGTATATGACTCTTCATGACTCCATCTGAGGTTTTCTTGGTTTATACCAAGAAATGGTTTGCCATTTCCATCTTCAGCTCATTTTACAGATGAGGAATTGAGACAAATAGGGTTAAGAGACTTGTGCAGGGTCACACAGCTAATAAATGTCTCAGACTGGATTTGAATTCAGGTCTTTTGACTCTAGGCCCAGAGCACCACCATCCCCTGCCCTATTATGCCCATGGATTTTTTGGGACTCCCCTGTTATACCACAGAAACATTTGTCCTGGTGAAAACCCAACATTGTTTTTTAAATTGAAAATTTGCATTCTGCCTTTGTTAGAATTTGCTTAATAGATAGTAGGAGAATCTTTAATAGGTATCCACTGTATCCACGCTCACTATTGCAATCATATGTGCAACCTGTTAGATTTATTTGGGTTCTATATTGTCATTTTCACATATTGTCATTATAGCATATACTGACGGGCTAATGGGATGCTCTCAAGCAGGTATAAGGGTTTCAGATTAGTGGATGGCATAAAAAGCAACCCCATTAGACTTTTTTCACTTTCAGAATTTTAATGAGGCATGAAAAAGAGTGTCCCTATTTGGATAGAAAGGCTGCCAGAGTGAAGAGGGAACATCCCTCAGAGTACAGAAAGGTCTAGGTCCCAATTAGTGTGAAGAATGTATCCCACAAGGTGGGTGTATGAATTCAAATTCTCACTATTTGAAGTTATAATTATATAAAATATGGTACTCAGTTCTACCACAATGGAAACATGCAGTGTGAGTTGTAATTATGTAAAATATAATCATTAGTTCCAGCCCAGTGGAAATAGGCCACATGAATTTAAATAATGTGACCATTTTACATGATCCATTGTTCACATTGATTGGGACTTGGCTGTCCCTGGGTTGCTTCTGGAACATACTGACTGGAAGATTCCAGTCACTCTAGGGCTCTCAGAGCTTTAGGCAACTGTCAAAACTCTAACTTGTACAATGGTTGCCAAACCGCATGGGTAGGGGAGATTTCCCGAATAGACAGCTCCTTACGCTGATCAACTTTTGGGTCTAGACCTCCCCCCAAAATTGAGATGGGGGTAAGTTTTATCTGCCCCTCATTACAAACTGATTTTCTGGGAGCTGAGGTTTAAAAAGAAGTACATGGAAGTAGAGCCAGTAGTCCTTTGAGGATTCCATTTATTCTATTTATTTGAGAGTTTTAACTCCATAAAACTGATGAAACCATTAAAATGCCAAAAAGGAAATTCCATCTTTGTTTAGGTACTGAAATATCTCTGAACTCATCAATGTGGATACTCCTCCTTTGCTGCAGATCCCATATCCTTCTTGCCTTCTTATCCTGTGAGAGACGTGTCCACTACTCTCGAAGCTGGCCTCTGGCTCTTTTCATACTGAGAGGCTTCTGGGCTGTCATTGTGTCCCCCACCTTCTGTCTCTGTCTCTCCTTATGTCTCTCTTTTCTCTTTCTTTCTTTCTTTCTTTTTTCTTTCTTTCTTTCTTTAGACTTTCTTTCTTTCTTTCTTTCTTTCTTTCTTTCTTTCT
>CM053592.1:34687570-34718581 GCA_028646515.1 Pseudochirops corinnae | reverse complement strand
TTCTTTCTTTCTTTCTTTCTTTCTTTCTTTCTTTCTTTCTCTCTCTTTCTGTCTCTGTCTCCCCAGCAGTGGGGAGTGCTGGATCAAAGGGTATGCACAGTTTTATAGTCTTTCGGGCATAGTATCCAATTGCTCAACAGAATGGTTGGATCACTTCACTACTCCACCAAACAGTGCATTAGTGTCCCACTTTTTCCACATCCCCTCCAATATTTATGATTTTTGGGTCACATTAGCCGGTGTGATAGGTGTGAGGTGGTACCTCAGAGTTGTCTTAATTTGCATTTCTCTAATCAATAATGATTTAGAGCATTTTTATATGACTATAGATAGCTTTGATTTCACTATTTGAAAGCTGATTATTCATATCCTTTGACCATTTGGCAATTGGGGAATGATTTGTATTTTTATAATTTCTTTATGTTTTTGAAATAGGAGATTTTTTTTTATCAGATATACTTGCTATAACCTCCCCTCCTCAATCCCGTTTTTGGCTTTCATTATAGTTTTTGTTGCATTGGTTTTGTTTGTGCTAAAATCTTTTAATTTCATATACTCAAAATTATCCATTTTACATTTCATAATGCTCTTTCTATATCTTGTTTAGTCCTAAATCCTTTCCTTATATGTAGATCTGACAAGTAAACTATTCCATGCTCTCCTAATTTGCTTATGGTGTCACCCTTTAAATCATGTACCCATTTTGACCTTATCTTGGTATGCGGTCTGAGATGTTGGTCTATACCTAGTTTCTGCCATACAGCTTTCTAGTTTTCCCAGCAGTTTTTGCCAAATAATGAGTTTTTGTCCCCAAAGCTTGGATCTTTGGGTTTATCAAACACTAGATTATTGTAGTAATTTACTACAATGTCTTGTGTACCTAATCTAGTCACTGACCAGCCACTCCTTAATGTATTTTGTATGTTAAGGACCACATCTCCTCAAATCCAAGTCATCTTTGTAATATGACATGGCCACCATCTTTTTTCCAGAATCCTTTGTGTCCCTTGTGAAAAAATGATTCTTCAGAGATCAGGGTCATTTTTATACGGAATTTAACTACTATAGAATTTAAATTCACTACCTAAAAGATAAAAATCATAAGGAAAATATTCTTATTAAAGAGCTGACTTTTCAGCAGGAAGGTTAGAACCATTAAAACATTTTATTATTATAGTTTCCTATTTTACAGATTTGAACAATGGAATTTAAGTATCTAAATCACTTGACTTATATAAAATATCCATTAAAGATAGTTAAGATGGGACATTCTGTACTTTCTAATATTTTGTTCTTGTTCAGTCATTTTTTTTTTGTATCTGACTCTTTGTGACCCCATTTGGGGTTTTCTTGGTAAAGATATTGGATGAGTTTGCTGTTTTCTTCTCTAGTTCATTCTACAGATGAGGAAACTGAGGCAAACAGGCTCAGGTGACTTGCCCAGGGTAACACAGCTAATGGTGCAGCTGGGGAGGGCAGTGGTTAGAGTGCTGGGTCTGGAATCAGGAAAACTCATCTTCCTGAGTTCTTATCTGGCTTTAGACATTTACTAACTATGTGAACCTGGGCAATTTTCTTGATCCTGTTTCCCTCAGTTTCCTCATCTGTAAAATGAGCTAGAGAAGGAAATGGAAAAACCACTCCAGTATTTTTGAAACCCCAATGGGGTCATGAAGAGTCAGACATGACTGAAGTGACTTGAACAACAGCAATAATAATATAGTAATATTTTAATATATAAAGAATGTAAAAATTGAGACTAGCATTTTATTTTAACTAAATCCCGTAATGATTTTATAAGTCTCTTAGCTATACATAGAACAGAATTTCTTTTCCCTTTTGTTGTGCATTTTGGTCCTTAATTTCATGTTCTTTAGCGTGGTCTACTTTCTCAGTTGAATGGTATGCAGGTTCTTAAGCAAACATTGAATCTCTAATCATTAAATATTAAATCTGTCTACCCAGAAAGACACTTAATTTGTTAAAATTTAGCCCTCAAGATGTTATCCTTTATATCATAAATTCCAATTCAACTTGTTAAACTAAATTAATATTTCAGCATACTCTTTGAACATCCTCTGTAGACACACCTGGACTTTTTTTTTAAACTCATCGAGTTGTTGGCAGTGGCAGAAGTAATTTTTACTCAGCCACTTTACAGGCTCTCCATGGCAGCTCGAGTTTCATCTCCCAGTGAGGTCCTCATTATCAATTTGTTGACCATCAGTTGGAGTCATTTTTTGGAAAAATAAGAGCAAAATAACTTACCTATTGACTATTGCATCATTTCTATATTTATATACACAAGTTCTCCCTTCTCAATATAGCCTTTTGGTTGAAAGCAGGTTAGGGCTGTTGTTCATTCTCTAACACAAGCTTTCTTCAAAAAAAAAATTATAGTTTCTTTATTTTTTTAAAATCATTTTTGCATTAAATGACATTTTCGCCTTAACCCCCAATAGGAGTCATTCATTGAAAGAAGTAATAATAGCAAAACAAAATAAATACATCTTTTGGCCCTACCACCTCTTTGCTAAAGAGAAGAGAAACAGGTTTTACCATTAGTTGATTGAGAACTGCTTTGATCAGAATTCTGAAAGTATTTCGGTGTTTTACTTAACCTATAATTGTGGTCACTGTGCAAATTGTCCTCCTGGTTCTGCTTACTCTATTCTGCACCAATTCATACAAGCCTTTCCAAGTTTCTCTGAATTGTGCACATTCATTATTTCTTATGGAACAGTAATATTCCATTATCTTCATCTCCTACAATTTATGTGGATATTTCCCAATTGATGGGTACTCAATTTCCTTCTAACTCTTTCTCAACCATTCTATAGCGCATATAGATGGGGGAAATTTTATTGAAAATAGATAAGCTACTTATTCTTCCTGGTGAAAACTAAATGATGATGATTAGATTTTGAGCTCCTCAAAGTCAGGGACTGTCTTTTATCTTTCTTAGTATCCCCAGCCCTAGGATAGTTCCAGACACATAGTAGAAGCTTAGTAAATGTTTAATGACTGGTTGACTGATGATGTGGAGAGGAAAATCTTTTGGGTTTTTTTTTGCCCCTTTTCTGATTGTGGGCACAAGTGAATAGTTTACCGATGAAGCCTATTTTAATTTTAGTCGATGCAGAATTTTCCAGTATTACTTTATAGTGGCAAAAAAATAAACAGTTTCCATTGGAGGTCCAGCTTTCACTGGCTGTACTCTACAGCAGGATCTCCCTTACTTAGTGTTAGGACCTGACTCCTGTCACCTGGTATAAAACCACATGAACTAGATTACCCCATATACAGAAATAAATTTTTTTAAATTGCTGTATTTAGTAATTATTGAACAGTGTTTTCCCTAAGGAGGAATTATCCATTCCTTGCCCCTTCCTAGAGTAAATGGAAAGCTTTGAAGTTAATAAAAATAATAATAGATAGCATTTATATAATGTTTTATGGTTTGCAAAGCACTTTTAAAATTTGATCTCAATTGATCCAACAACCCTGGGAGATGTTATCATTATAAAAAGCATTTCTATATTAATATAATATTATAATAAATTAATAAAATGCTAATTAAATTGATTAATTAAAATATTAATCAAATAAAAAATAATAATATTATTTTTCCATTTTACAGATGAGGAAACAGATGAGGCAGAGAGGGTTAAGTGACTTTCCCAGGGTTGCGCAGCTAGGAAATGTCTGGGTCAGGATTCAAATTCAAACGAATTCTCAGACAAATCAGATTCAAATTTGAATTCCCATCTCCAGCTATAGCACTCTATGTGTCACCAAGCTCTCACTTCGTTGAAAATTATTGCTGGCAATCTCCAATGTGTTTAGGCTTTGATAGAAAGAGGAGTCATTTGCAGAGGGTCTGTGGTTTTAGAGAGAGTTCTAAATTCTAAGGACTTGGAACATTCACTCTGCTTTTCTAAGGGAAGCCCCAAATGGATTTAATCTAAGGTAGTATGTTTTAGTGGCTTAGTGAATAGAGCTCCAGGTCTGGAGTCATGAAGACTTGAGTTCAAATCCAGCCTCGGCTATGTGACCCTGGGAAAAAAAAAACTTAACCCTGTTTGCCTCAGTTTCCTCATCTGTAAAAAGAACTGGAGAAGGAAATGACAAAACACTCTGGCATCTTTGCCAAGAAAACCCCAAATGGGGTCATGAAAAGTCAGACGTGACTGAACCATAACAAGTATATCCTAGAAAAGGAATCAGTGAGGCGTGCTTTCTCTTGGCCTTTATGGGTCTCTGAGTGAATCTGCCAAATAACGGACTCTCTTTACCCGAGGCACAGGACTCTTATTTCTATATTTGAAGGAAAGAGAATAACAGCTCTCTTTTTATTCTTCGTAATATTTTTTTATATCCTAGGATATATACCAAGGGTAATGGATGCTTAGGTTAATCTTTTTATAGGATGGATTAGAGCACAAAATGATTAAAGAAGTGAGTTGTGTGGCAGATGCTAAGGAGGACTTCTTTGTCACTTAACTATATCATGAGATATAGATGATTTTGTATTTAATGTTGTGTGTCTCTTCTATTGAGCGAAGGGAGAGATTTTCCTATAATGAACAAAATGTTTCCTGAAAAAAGGGGAAATCTGCTCAGTTTCTCAGTTCTGACTGTTGTTCTTTGAGGGATAATCACAAACATAGCTAATTGTTGAAAAAGTCAGAGATGGACAAGAAACGGTATTTATAGATATTTTTTCCTTTCTTTGTAGCGTTACATTCGTTCCATAGGGCGTTCCTTTCTCCTTATGTTGCTGGAAATGGAAAAAATGTTAAGTCTGTTTGTTACCAAAGAAATTTTACAACCAAAATTGAACTTTTGCCATGACTTTTCCTCATTTCACTGATCGGGGCCCCCAGGTGGAACAGTGGGTAGAGTGCTAGACCTGGAATCAGGAAGATCTGAGTTCAGATCTTGCCTTAGACACTTGCTTAATGCATTTTTGCCTTTGACTGGACCGTGGTGTCATTTTAGCATCCAATATGATGCTGCCCCCGAATGCCACCTGTCCTGAAAGTGTCCTCTCCAAAGTCACCCCAAATCTCTTAATTGTTCAGTCCAGTGGCATTTCCCCAGGTTCATCCTCCGTGGCCTCTCTGCTGTCTTTGTTACTATTGTTCTTCTTCTCCTGGATGTTTTTTCCTTTCCAGATCTGTGCGACGTTGCTCTCTCCTGGTTCTCTCCCTCCCTGTGTGCTCCCTTCATCTCTTTTGTTGTTGAATTCATCATAAAAGTCATGCTCACTTGTGTGCCACAAGACTCTGCCATGGTCCCTCTTCTTGTCTCTCTCCGTCAGAGATTCTTAATCTCTTTTGTGAGTGATAGTAGACTCCTCTGACAATGTTATGAAACCAATGGACACTCCAGAGCAATGTTTCTAAATCCATAAAATAAAATGTCATTGTTCAGTTATTTTCCAGTATTGTTTGACTCTTTGTGACTCCATTTTGGGTTTTCTTGGTAAATATATGGGAGTAGTTTGCCATTTCTTTGTCCAGCTCTTTGAGGCAAATGGGGTTAAGTGACTTGCCCAGGGTCACACAGCTACTAAGTATCTGAGGCCAGATTTGAACTCATGAAGAAGAGTCTTCTTGATTTCAAGTCCAACTCTCTAGGCACTGTGCCATCTAGCTGTCCATAAAATAAAATGCATAGAATGAAAGGAAACCAATTATATTAAAATATAATTATCCAAATATTTTTTAAATATGAACCCTATTTTTAAATATGCACCCTAGATTAAAGACCGGTTTTGGAAGCAGTGGAAGCCTGAACCTTTGTCACCTAGAAGGGGTGGTGTGCTTCCCCAAAAAAAGGAAGAGGATTTCCTGTTTTGAGACAGAGGAGACCTATGAAGTCCAGCTTTTCATGTCTAATCCAATCACTCTCATTTTATGGTTGGAGGAAATCACGACCAGAAAGGTTAAGAGCTCCTTTCCTCTTAACCTCTACCTCTCATAATTCCCTGTCTTGCTTCATGACTCATCTGGAATGTCACCTTCTGGAGGAGGTCTTTCCTGGTCCCTCAGTTACTAGGATCTTCTAATCAACTCGTATTCCATACACTTGGCATATATCCTGTATATATTTATTTATTTACATGCTTTTTTCCCCATTAGAATGTAAGCTTTTTGAGGACAAAGACCGTTTTTACCCTTCTTTGCTCAGGATGAGACCTGGTGCATATTAAACACTTATTAAATGCTTGCTGTTTGATTCAATGATCCATCCAAGGTCACACAGGGGAGCAATTTACTTTGTGTAAAATTAGCATTTTTATAGATGAGGGCAGGGCTTACTTTGGTCTTTAACTTGCCACTGATAATAGTTTTATTTTAAGCTTGTGGTATAGCCAATTTTCATCCTTAACCTAATAGTGATCCAGGCATTTAATGGAGACTGGGATAGCATTTTAAAGAGTCCATACTGGGAACACTAACAACAATTCTAAATAAGAATGATAATACTTCAAATCAAAACCCCGTATTTTTTGGGGGGAAGGGTCACTATGAAAACATACCTGTTAAACATCAGCTGAGAGGCTTGTGTTTCAAAAATCTCTAGTGTTATTAGAGAATAACAATGGTATTCATTGAAAATGTAGACCTGTAGCTCTGCACAGTTTCCAGGATGGGAGATCTGGTTTACACATTTGTGACAAATCTCTTCCCAGAGCTGCAAAACAATTTGTTTCTATCATCGGGGGGTTAAAGAAGTAGTTTTCTTCCTGTGCTGTTGAGAGGCTTTTTTTTTTTTCCCCCTAAGAGGTCAAGAAAATACATCAGAAGAGGAGATTACTCATAATTTCTCTGGTTCTGCTAAAACGGAATATATGTATTTTAATCTCTCTGGTATAGAAGCCTTTTTCTGTTTGCTCAGTGTGGAGAAAATTTAAGAGTTGCGGTGCTCTTAAGCCCAGCCAAGACTGTTTCTTCCATTTTTGGGGTGTTTCCCCATCAACCAGGTTTGAACTTTTCTAGGGTGTTTGGTTCAGAGCTCAGATGAGAGTGGTGGTCTGGCCTAAGCCTTCATGGACATTTGCCAGCTTCACAAAACTGCGACAGAGTTCAGCAGACTTTCACATTCTTGGCAGTTTTCCACTTACTGGGGAGCTTTGGGATTGAAATAGGAGGAATGCAGCAGATAGAGAAATCCCGTGATAGAATAAATTCACACAATCCCAGTCCCTATGTTTTCCTCCCTGATTCTATAGTGCTACCAATGCGTCATTTTATATTGAACCTAAAATTTGCTCTCCCTGGACCTGCTCAAGATACTTTCTAAAAGGATACGTTTCCTAATAACATCCCTATTGCATGAGATCATTGTGTATCAGCGTCATTTAACAAAGCCTAGTGTCGTTTGATTCTGTTTGTTTATATGAAATTAGCATCTTCATAGGCTGGCGCAAGAAAGTGGAAGGATTAGATTTCATCATTCATTCATTCAGACGTATTGATTCTTTTAGGGAAAGATAGTCAAAAAGAACTTTTAAAAAGTTACTGGGAAAGCAATGATTTGCGTCTAAGTATGTGTTTGTAGAAAGTCTGATCTGGTATTAGGTGATTTCAATGCTGTATTACACTTAGGATATGTAGAGGCTGATAGACTGAATCTGGATTTCAGCCTTGTTAGTTTGGTCTCTAGGTGAACCATTTAGAACTTTGGAAGAATCTACTGAGTGTTATATTTTCTCAGGAACTGAAGGAATTTTTTCTCAGGGCATTGAAAAAGTCATGACATGTTGGGGATTAAGTAACCCATTGGTTATGAAGTCAGACTTATTACAGGTTCTTTCTTTCTTTCTTTTTTTTGCATTTGGTTGTGGCAGCCTATTATATTTTCTTCTAACAAATATGAAGTTGTAAGATCTGTCTACTGCATATTAACCAGTAGAGCAAACTGTACAGTTTTAAATGTGACATAATAATAATCATAGTTAGCATTTATATGGTATGTTACAAATATTTTCTCTCTTTCTCTTTTGCTTTTTGGAGGGGGTAGGGTGGGCAATTGGGGTTAAGTGACTTGCCCAAGGTAACATGGCTAATAAGTAAGTGTTAGGTGTCTGAGGCTGGATTTGAACTCAGGTCCTCCTGACTTCAGGGCCAGTGCTCTAATCACTGTGACTCCTAGCTGCCCCACAAATATTTTCTCATTTGATCTTCACAATAACCGTAGGAAGTAAGTGTTATTATTCCCACTTTACAGGTGAGGAAATTGGAGGAGGCAAAGGTTAAATGACTTTCATAGCTTGTATGTAAAATTGCATATAAATTTGACTCAAAATTGTAAAACAGTTACCATATTTTTATGTTATTTTAAAACCATTTCATATACCTGATGGGCTTTGCAATTTTGCATACCCATTTGATCCATCAATACCACTATTAGGTCTGTATCCCAAAGAGATTTTAAAAAAGGGAAAAAAAAACCCCCATTTTTACAAAAGTATTTATAGCAGCTCTTTTTGTGGCGGCAAAGAATTGGAAAATGAGGGGATGTCTATTGATTGGGGAATGGCTGAACTCACTATGGTATATGAATGTAATGGAATACTGTTGTGCTATAAAAATGGTAAGCAGGATGACTTCTGAAAAACCTGGAAAGACTTACATGAACTGATGCAAAGTAACTGATGTAGAACCAGGAAAACATTGTACATAGCAACAGCAATTTTGTTTGATGACTTGACTGTTCTCAGCAATAAAAGAATCTGTGATAATTGCAAAGTTATAATGATGAAAAATGTTATCTACTTTCAGAGAAAGAACTGATGGAATCTGAATGCAGATTAAAGAATACTATTTTTCACTTTATTTTTTCATAGGTTTTCTTTTTTAGTCTGTGTTTTCTTTCACATGACTAATATGGAAATATGTTTTGCATAATTGCACATGCATAACCTATATCAAATTGCTTGCCTTCTCAATGAGGGGAAAGATGAAGGAAGGAGAGAATTTAGAACTCAAAATTTTAAAAAATGAATATTAAAATGTTTTTTACATATAAAATATTATTCATAAGAACCATTTCATGAGAGAAAAAATAATATTCAGGAAATTCAGGAGATGATAGCAAAGAAAGAGTAGTTGTAATGCAATATTGACCTATGCTGAATTGGAGTTTAGAAAGGAAGCAGATACCCTGTAACTGCTGGAGTGAAAAATGAAGGGGTTTCTGCCCCAACGGATAGCAGAGTTAAACAAACAAACAAACAACAAAGAAATGAATATCATGTAAGTCATTTGCTTCATCAGCTTTCTGCTCCCCCTCCAAACACAAGCATTAAGTGTTGTATGAGAAAACGGATTGTGAAAGTCAGCTGTATTTTTCAGTCCATTGAAAGGTCTATGACTTCAAGGAACAGATTGTAGTCCTTCCACATCATGGTAGGGGATCTTTAAATTCCTGTGGCAAAATCCTCCTTCTCTTCCTCTTCCTCCTCCTCATCTTCTCCATCATTTATTGGCCAACTCTCCAAAAGGAAGCTGCTCTGCGCTTAGCAGTTCTAGTTTTTGGACAATAGGCAGGTCTGCAAACCAAGCCTTCCCAACCAGAGTGTGGCCTGATCCTTAAGAACTTACAATCATGTCTATGTAAACCTTGTTTGATCCAAACAAGACATTTGGAAGAAGATTTTACAACGATTTGCAATTGTCAAGTATTTCATCCTTTAGAAGGAAAATAATAGCTAATTTTGTTTAAAGATTAACTTATTTAAAAAAAAAAAATTCTGTTACCCAGAGGCCTTTCGACATACATTAAACAAAATCAGTATAACAGGAAAAAAGGGATTTGGGTACTCAGAGGTCAGTTCCATCATTTGTCTAGTGAGGAGACGGAGGTCAAGCGAAGTTAAGTGACTTAAAGACAAGACTGGAAATCAGGGCCACGGCTCTTTCCAATGATGGATAGTTCTGTACTTTCCCCTGTGGAAACTTGGAGAAAACTCTTAAGAAGTGATTTAACTTATAGGACAAAAGAAGGATGTAATTCTGTTTCACTTAACACTTACAGTTTTGTATCTTTATAATTTGTACTTAATACACATGACAAGTAGGATTATTTATTATTGTGAATTTAAAGGTATACAACTCTTGTGAGAATCAGAAAGCCCTAGGATGATCATTTATTCTTGCAAAGGCATTTTTATTTTCAAAACTCACATTATTTCATTTTATTTTTATGAAAATTTACAAAATACATATGTATATATACATACACACATGTATATGTTATTATGCCCATTCTACAGAAAAAGATGCTAAGACACAAGTAAAGGAGCATATTCTCCAAGATATAGATATTTCTTTGTAAAGCAGCCAGGTGGTGCAGTGGATAGAGTTCCCAGTCTAGTGTCAGGAAAGACCTAAGTTCAGATTTTGCTGCAGAAACTCACTTGGATTTGGAGCAGTGTTTCACATTGTTATTAATAGCTTTCAATTCTTCATCTTAATAATGTCTTTTCATGTTCTTTGACCACTTATGTCTTGTGGAATGACTTTTGGTCTTAGGTAATTTTCTTTATATATTGGATGTCAGCCCTTTGTCAGAGAGAGTTCATAGAAATATTTCTTCTTGTCCTAGTTTAATCATGTTTATTAATAATGGCTAATATTTATATAGTCTAACTATATGGTAGGCTATATTTTGTTCCTGTTAACAGTTGTTTTCCAGTTTTGTATGATTCTTTGTAACCCCATTTGGGGTTTTCTTGCCAAAGATACTAGAGTGGTTTGCCATTTCCTTCTCTATGTCATTTTACAGCTGAGGAAATTGAGGCAAACAGGGTTAGGTGACCTGCTCAAGGTCACACAGCCAGTAAATGTCTGAGGCCAGATTTCAGGTCTTCCTGACTCTAGGTTCAGATTTCTATCCACTGTTCCACCTACCTGACACACATACTATATGGTATATAATATATTTATTTTAAGATTTGCAAAGTGCTTTACAGATATTATCGCATTTGAATAACCTTGTGAAATAGGTCATCACCTCCAGTTTAAAAGTGAGAAAAGAAACTAGGAGAGGCTAATCAGCTTGACCATGGACCCAAAACGGGTAATTACCCGAGGCAGGTAAAGACTTGCATCTTTCTGTCTCTAAGTGCAATCCTCTATCCAGCATGCCACCTCCACGCCTCTTAGGTCAGGTTGTTGTTCAACCAGTATTTATTTTCTCTGCTTTGAAGTAAAGTGTCATGACCTTTTTTTAAAAAGACCTTTGCCCTTATTCAAATGAAACTTTTAATAGCAGTGTTGAAATGTTATTGGATAAGTACAGGTTAGACTAGAGAGCCTCTCAAGTTCCCTCCATTGCTGAGATTTGTGATTCCATAACTTTAAGTTATATTTATATACTAAATGACAAGTGCAGATTTTAATCTGTAGATCAAAGTAGCTGGGCCCTATTGGAATAAAGGCACATAGTCAACAAACATCTATTTAATACTTCTGTGTTGAGCATTAAGTTAAATGCTGGGGGTACAAAGAAAGGCAAAATAAATCTCTGCCCCCAAGGAGCATACATTTTAATGGGTGAGACAACATGTAATAAGTGGGCAAATATGATATTTCTAGCTCTGTCTTTGTATGGAAGGAGGGAGGGGAGAAAGACAGAGAGGGAGACAGAGAGACAGAGAGAGAGAGAGAGAGAGAGAGAGAGAGAGAGAGAGAGAGAGAGAGAGAGAGAGACAGAGACTGAGAGAGAGACAGAGACTGAGAGAGAGAGAGAGACAGAGAGGGAGGGAGGGACAGAGACAGAGAGAGAGAGACAGAGAGAGAGACAGAGACAGAGACAGAGACTGAGAGAGAGAGACAGAGAGGGAGGGAGGGACAGAGAGAAGAGCCCAGAGGAGTCGTGAAGTTTGGTGGGGGGGGTCTCAGTGACTGGGAGTGTGATGGTGCTCTTGATAGTGATAAGGCAGATCAGAAGAGGGGTAGGGTTTGTTGAGGAGAAGGCAGATAATGAGTTCGTTTTTGACATGTTGAACTTGAGATACCTCTGCGACATCTAGTTTGAAAAATCCAAGATGCGTTTGGAGATACATGACTATAGTTTAGGAGAGAAACTAGGCCTGGAAATATAGGTCTGGGAACCATCTACCTAGAGATGAAAACTGAACTCAGGGGAGCTGATGAGATTAGACATTATTTACATCTTCAAGATGAACATAAGCAAAAGAGATTTTTTTTTTTCAGACCCAGAGAGAAATACAAATAGAAATTGGAAAAAGTGGACAGAAGATTTGGAGAATCCTGACTTTAGTCATGAAGTTTGGATAGGGGTTTCTCATAACCTACTGAGGCTAACATGGAGTATTTTAATGGAGATTTTCTTTCTGTTTGAAGGGAATAGACTTTTCAGTGATGCACCAAGGAAGAAAAGAGACAGATCTTTCATGTTAAGTGGTGAGGGCTTACACTGGACAGATCTCTGCTCTGATGAATTCTCCTCTCTTTTATTAAGGCCACATGGGAGATACGACTTCAAGTTAGCAACACGTCTTTTGGTTTCCTGTTGAGTCTCTGGGGAACTCAAGAAGGCTGGAGGAAGGAAATGAGACCATTTATTAGTGTTATAGAAACAAAATCCAAAGTAGGAGGGACTGCTCATTATCAAATAAGATAAAATTTGTAAAGTGCCTAGCTCAATGCTTGGTGCATGAGAGGTGTGTAATAAACACTTGTAACCCCTAGAAGGAATAGATGGCGTTTGGTCAACAGAAGCAAGCAGCAGAAAGACACATGCTAAAAGCAGCAGAAGAAAAGAGGGCAACAAACACTAATTTTTGCATTTGAATAGGAACTTGGAGCTCTTTCTAATTCTGAGCTAGTCATGTAACCTCCTGACCATTAGGAAATATGTGTGTGTGTGTGTGTGTGTGTGTACACACATACATATATGTGTATATATACATACACATATATACAAAATATATTGTTCTATATTATTATATTTTCTATGTATACAACATATACAATACATACATACTTATGTATGCATATAATATACATAACTCAAGTTACATAATTGGCTATGTATTTATATATGTACATATCTATACACATATGAATGAAACTTGAGCTTCAGTTATACACACATACATAAACACATGTATATATAACAAGTTCAGGTTAAGTGACTTGTCCAGGTTTAAACTAAAATATATATTAGGTTTAAAAAAAAAAAATATATATATATATATATACGTGTGTGTGTATATATATATATAGATATATGTATATATACAGATAAAATGAGATTTCCACATATATAGTGTTTTTTGCAGATTTTAAGCCCTATGTCAATTCTTCTTATCATTGTTACAATGATAATTATTCTAGTAAAGTTCAAAGTCAGAACTCAAACCTGTGTCACCTCTTTTCACCTCAGTTTCTTTATCTGAGGAATGAAGGATCTTGCCCTGACCCCATCACCAGGATGCTGGTAAGAATTCCCTGAAATAATATATATGAAAATGCTTTAAACCTTACTAATCGGCAGGAATGGTAACCCGTTATCCCTGCTGCTGAACTGCTTGAGTTTTGAGCTGCAGTAGGGTTTAGTGTCTACATGAAATCTGGCACCAAGATGGTGAGCCCCACAGCATCATGGCGAGACCAGGATGCCTGAAAAGGGACAAATTTGCCCAAGTAGGAAACAGAGCATATAATAGCTGTGCTGATCAGTAGAGGGATGGGTCCCTTGTTGCACTTCCAGCTTGGATGAGATATGGAGACCCAATCATAAAACAAAACAAAAACAAACAGACATCTCCCCCCCCCAAAAAAAAAACAAACAAAAATGGGACAAACCTGACAAAGTACTATACAAACGTAAGACATTACATCATTATTATTATTATTTATCTTCATAGTTTGGAAGTTTTTTGTTGCATGTGTATAAGAGTATGAGTTGATAATTTATATTTAGAATTTGTTTACAAACAGAAATCAGTATAGTATTTGATTTCAGTAATCTCAGACCAATGTGGCCATTTTTTTTTTTTACCTGAATCAGGCCAAGAAAATAATCTTCATTTTTCTACAACACATGTTCTAAATAAAACATTTTTTTCATTTAATATATGAACATGAAAACTTGATCCTCGTTTATATATATAAACATGTCTTAAAAATATCAGGAAGGCTGAACTTGATCCTTTTCCATTTTAGACTTATTTTAAAAAGAAGGCTAAGCAAAGCTACTGACACAAAATTTATAGATAAATGGAGTTTGTAAAAGTATTATGAATGACTAATGTTATGGTCTTCCCATCTTCTCAATGGTGAGTTGTGTATACAAACATAAACACACAGTGGAAGAAAAATAGCAAATAGCTTTTGTATATTTTCAACTATATCTGTTTTTGCAAACCACTTGTATGTTTCATTAAGACTAGTGGCCTCTTCTTTCTTCAAAGGCTATCACTTTCTGTTTGGAAACCACATAAACTATTTATATCGGTATGATTTAAGAAACATCAGCATTTTTCTTGAGTGTGTTTTATGTGAGCTTAGTCTGATGTCTCTGATCGCTCTGTTATTGATAAAATAGTATGAAGAAAGATTGGCAGATCTTTTCTCCTTTCCCCCTCTTCTCTTCTTTTCCTTCCACTTACACATCTCTAACAAGCTTCTCCAATGAAAGATTTCCTTTTTTTTTTTTGGTCTCCTCTTATTGCATAACAGTAATTTTAGTGTTCTGCTCTCATGAGAAATAGAAAATAAACTTAAAATGGTAGAGAAATGCAAGTGGACAATAATTACTCATGCACCTGGTGATTGTCCCTTTCTTTATATTCACCTTTGAACTTTTAGAGATGAATATTTGAGGATAGAAGAGGGAGCAAAAGAGTTAAACATACTTTTTAGTCATGGAGTCTTGGGCATGAAATTTCTCCTCTTTTTTTCCTCATCTATAAAATGAGAATGATTAGATGGTCCATGTGGGTCTTTCTAACTGTATGATGCAGGGATATTCTAGAGAATTCCATTTCCTGAAGATCAAGACAGCTGCTTCTTAACAAAGGTCGCGTTCAGTGGTATGATGGTCAATGTTTAACAACAAGCTCTGAAGGAAAAAAAAAAGCATGTCTGACACACTTTTAGGTTTAATTTACATTTATAACATTTTTCTCCATCATTTTCTCAAGTCTAGACAATGAACAAAACAATAAATCAAGCCTGACTTCTAGCGTTTGTCTTCTCACAAGTTCCAAATGCTCACACTGAAAGTTTAGCAACCAGCTCTCAGGATCAAATTGGAGCTGGTTCTAGTACAACCCCGGCTGCTTTAGAAGCAAAGAAATAATAATTGTATTGTTGCTCTGCAAATTTGCAGAGAAAGTTCATAGATACTGCTCTTTGCTTTTTTTTTTCTTTTTACTTTTGAGTGAATGAAATATTTGAACTAGGGTAGTACTTGGGAATTTTTTATTTTATATTTCATAATATCTCTATCTCTTCCCCAAGAGCCATCCCATATGACAGATGGTATTTTTTAAGAGAGGAAAACAACATCAAAACAACATTGAAAATTGTTGTATTTCCCAAAAAAGATTGAAAAACTCTGAAAAAATGTGCAGTGCGTAGCACTTGTGAACTTCCTATCCCCATAAAAGGGTAGGTCAGCAATGTGTTCTTACATATTTTAATTTGAGTCTTGCTTAATCTTTATACTTCTTTTACATTTATTTTTGACTCTTTGGTATCATTGTTCTTTCATTTACATTGCTGTGTATTTTGTTTTCTTGGCTTTCTTACTTTACTCTGCATCAGTTCATATAGATCTTCCCATTCTTCTTCGTATTCATCATGCACATCATTTAATACAGCACAGATATATTCCATTCCATTCATGAATGTACCACAATGTTTTTAGCCATCTTCCAATCGATGGACATCTACTTTGTTACCAATTCTTAACGATAGCAAAAAGTGCTACTATAAATATTTTTGAGTATATGATGACTTCTGTTGTTGTTCTTGTTGGCTTTCTTGGTATATAAATTTGGCCAATTTTTGATAGACATGGATCACACCATTCTAATTAGTTGTCATTGAACAGAATTGTTCTTAAATCTTTCTGGGTGACAAAGCTTACCAAATTTGAATATATAATAAATCATGTGGTCAGAATCACAGAATTTTGAATCTAGAAGGGATCTTAGTGATCATTTGATCAAATTCCTTTAATTTTACAGACAGGCCCAAAGAATTCTCTCAATCTCAACCCTTTTATTTTAAAGGTGAGGAACAGAGGCCTTAAGAGGTTAATTGGCTTGTCTAAGGTAATTAATCCAGTTCAAATTCCTGCTCCATTGGGATAAAATGTGATTCATGCTATATATTGGTAAGAAAACCCAGGACAGCACCACCTTAGTCAGACCCATCCCCCTGCCCACATTATTTATAATTTGTAGACTGGTGGAAGATTCGGAAGCAATGAAAATAGTTATCTCCTCTTACTGATAAAGAATAGTGACAAATAGCCCTGTTGAACAGGACTGTTTTGAGATGGTATCCTTCCTTGAAGTTTAATATTCCAGGGTTTCCAAGTTTTTTTGTGAACTTCTAGATTATTTAAAGATTTTATTTCCCAAAAAAGATGGCTAGGAATGCATAGAATAGTGATTTTATGGATTAGTGAAAAGACCAGCTCAGTGAGAGCTTGAAGGTTTACATTGAGGAGTGGTGAAGTTGGATTCATAGAGTATGACCAGCTTAGCATGATTGGGTCATATGGCTAGAGCTGGACAAGGCCTTATAACCTTCTAGTCTAAGTCACTCATCTTGTAGATGATAAAACAGACCCAAGGAAATGAAGGTACATGCTCAAAGTCACATAGGTAGTGTTAGTGTCAGAGATAGGGTTTAAACCCATTTTCTGACTCCAGAGTCAATATCCATTATACCACGCTGAAGAGTCTAAATGTAGGGCTGAGAATTTTGGAGTTTGTATCACTCAATTTTTAAAAATTACTTTAGGTTTTAGAAAGTGCTTTATATACCTTAACTCATATAATCTTCACAAAAATCCTGTGTAGTTAAATGCTACTATTCTTATTTAAAAGATTGGGAAACTGAATCTAACAGGGTTTAGGTTCCTTGCCAGGTACAACTGGTGGGCTAGTAGGAAAAGAAAAACTTCCATTTTGTAAATGGAATAGAGTTACATGCATTTCAGGTGTTCAAGATAAGGAGAAAACATAAATGTTTAGAAAGAGGAAAGACATTGGAAAAAATGTCTTCTCTCCTTCAGGCATGAGGGGAAAGGTTTTTTTGTCTAATTATAGTCACAATAATTTGTAATGGATTTGGGGGATACTTATTTTTGAACACTTAACATCATTGCTAACTAAATCAGAACTTCATATAGTTTTTTTTTTTAAAGAAACCAGCTTTGTTTTTCCTCTTCCATCCAAATCCCGCTCAGATCCTGAGTTTCATACATTCTGAAAATGGAACTGTGGGAAGCATGTGTGCATTCTTTATGAGAGTCAACAGAAGCCCATGCTTGGCTGTGTCCCTTAATGTGAATTCTCCAAACCATTATATTCTGACAATGAAGATTCTCGCAGCATCAGAATAATTTTGACAGACAACTCCACATCTTCAGGAAACTCACCATAGGTATGATTTTAGGGATGAAAACTATAACATATTTAAATACTTTATACATTACTTTATACATTATATACAATACTTTATACATTAAAATTTGTGGAAGATAATTTGATGGGGAGAGCTTTAATGTTTCTACATTTTGGTTTTTTTTTGGCTGACCCATCATTGAGCACAAGTTGTAGAGACCTTCTTATTGTCTTGTTTCTCTCTTAAAATGAGGGAAGATTTGAGCACATGGGATTGTTATGGTTCACCTTTTCATAGGCCTCTTTTTTCCTTTTTCTGTTACATATCATGAAATTGTCAAAATTTGGAGTCGATAGTTCATGAGTTTCTTGTCTCAATGACCTTAGTAGATAAATGAGGCAGCTGAATTTCCTTTTATTATTATTTTTTGGATAGAGTCACTTTGATGTATCTTTACCAGTAGAGAGAGAAGAGATAAAATGTTGTTCATGCAATTTTTTTAAAAAGCACTTAGAATCTGCTAGTGCTTATAGATTAAATGATATTGCTTCAAAACTCACAACAAGGAAAGAAGGCCAGTAGCAAAAGAAAACTTTCCATTTTGTAGATGGAATAGAGTTACATGCACGTCAGGTGTTCAAGATGAGGAGATAACGTAAAGAAATAGTTGTAGAGCTGTCCAAGGAATTAAGACGCCTGACTTCCAATTTGGAGTTCTTTGAAGTTACTCTTTTATGGGGAAAAAATGACCGCATTCTGCTCAGATGATAAAAGGATCAGACAATAAGATTTGTATGCAGGCATGTTTTTGGCCTCAGTTTCTGCTTTCATATCTCCCGTCCCTCCTTATTTCCCCCACCTCCCGCCATCTTTACATACATGTGTTCTCTTTCTCTCTCTCTCTCTCTCTCCCTCTCTCTTTCTCTCACACACACACACACACACACACACACACACACACACACACACACACACACACACACACACACTGGTGGCCAATCAGTTCTTCTGGTGGTGAATCTTTTCAGAGTTACTAAGGCTGGTCATCAGGCTGCAGGTAAAGTTCATTGCTTGGACCATTCTCAAAGCCTTTCCAGACCTGGTCTTTTGGAATGCAGCATCACCTCCATATCACAGGGAGGCTCAGGAGAAATGCTCTATTTAAAGGATGTATTCTTATTACTTACAAATGCACCTGTTCACATGTAAACACCTTGGTAAAATTCCGTATGACTAACTTCTGGGAGTTGGTGCAATGAATAAAGAGCTAGTTTCAAATCCCACTTCTGACACATACTTACTTTTACCCAGGGCCAATCACTTAAAACTCTTGGAGCCCTAGGACTGTAAGTCATAAAGAAGGATCTGATCTGCATTAGTGGAGGGAATTTCCTCACTTGGGAGTTCCCTCTACCACTGAAATCATAGCTCTGATAGTAAAAGCTCCTGCTAAAGGAAACAAAATATTTTAAAAACATAGATAAGGCATATTCATTTTCTTTTTTAAAGTGACAGTCCAGATAATATTTTAATGGGTCACTTATTTATGGAGTGAGATGCCCTGAACTCTTGTTTGTGAATTTCTCACCGGGGACATAAGAAGGACATTTCAGCAGTAGCTCAAGCAGCTTAGTTGTATGTGAATACTCAAGAGAAGCATTGGGAATCTTAAGTTTTGTGGAAGAGACAGCCAGATGTCAGCTTAAAGAGAGGTCTTTGTCTCTCTTCTGCGTAGGGCAAGGGAACATTTCATGAAAAGGATCATAAACATATGGAATAGATTAGTAGACAAGGCAATTGGAAGATAGTATGAATGAGTTCAAGAGACACCTAGACTTATTTCTGGAGAAAAAGAATTGAAGGGTACTTTGAGAAAACAGGAAGGTTGGATTAATGTTAGCTAAATATGAGTAGTCATATAAAGCCAAATGTTTTTTTCTTGTTCCAAATATTTTAATATTTTAAAAAGTTGAATGTTTTAGGAGATTTTTCCCACCCCCAACATTATAACTTCTTGATCCAAAACTTCTCTGTGTTAGGTTTGCCTCTACAAATGGCTCTTCCAAAGATACAAAAACTAAATTCTTTATCCAGGTCCCCAGCCATCTTTTGTTATAAATCAAGAAGTTTGTCTGAGCATATATTAGGAAGGGTTAAATCATCAGTTTGGGTGTTATTGAAGGAACCCTTGATTTGGACCTACAAGACTTGGGTTTTATTCATTGGGGGAATAGCTAAGCAAATTATAATGCATAAATCAATGGACTTACTTTGCTGTAAGAGAGGATAAATATGGTAAAGACAGAAAAACATGGGAAGATTTATATGAGTTGATGCAAAGTGAAGTAGAAGAGCCTATAAAACAATATACAGAATGACTACAACAATATTGAGAGGAGACTTAGGTATAGGCATTATTTTAGATTTGGAAGTACTATGGAGAAACATTCTAACAAGGCTTCTTGTGAACCTAATCTCTGTCTAGATATTTCTATTCAAACTAAAATACCACTTTAGAACTTTTAGGGATTAATCCCATAGAGAACAAATCTGGGATACAGACTGTGAACTGATGCGTGAACTTTCCTTTTTTTTTTGGAGGGGGCAAGACAGGGCAGTTGGGATTAAGTGATGCCCAAGGTCATGCAGCTAGTGTGATCAAGTATCTGAGGCCAGATTTGAACTCAGCTCCTCCTGACTCCAGGACCACCTAGCTGCCCCTTGATCTTTCCTTAATGATGACACAGGGACAGCCCAATGGGGAGTAGAGGAACCTTTTCTACAATAAAAGATGGTATTTAGTATCTATTATTTCATTGCTCATACACCCCACAAAGTGTTTGCAGAGCTTTTCCAGGCCCCTTGAGTAAGGTTCTTGGCCTAAAGGAAGAGAGCTATGTAGAACATGATCTGAAGGCTGTCAAAATTCCTGCCTGGCAGATCAAATGGAGATAAGCCACAAGATCAAAATAAAAAAAAGTTGGATGGTGACACTGTGTTTGAATGGAAGAATTCTAGGGGCAAGTCTGGAGTGTGGGTAGCAGTGGATATCAGAAGTGGAGAATTAGGATTGGAAAGAGATGCAAGGGGTGCCAAGCCATGGCTATAATACACAAGGTTTTCAAGGAAAAAAACCATGCTTTAAACTGACACAAAACCCCTCCAAATGCACAAGTACTTAGGAACATGAGAATGTCTGCAATTTAATTTTAAACATAATGAAGTTCAAAACTTAAGTTAAAAGCAATCTTTACATTTTTAGATGTGAATGAACCTGACGGTTTTTTTAATGGCCCCCGTGTCATATTGCATTTTTTCCTGAAGCTATCATAAAGAATTTCTTGAATTTCCTACTCACTATTCCTATATGACATCATGTATAAACATGGCAGTTGTAATAAAGGCAGAAACACAGCTTTCATGAAAGTAGAACATAAAAGCTTTGGTAAAAATGACATACCACATTTACTGGACGTCAATCCTATTATTTTGTGAATGTTTACATGTATTATTATTTAAAATATGCTCTCCTCCTGTCTAGACATTCAAACATTTGATTTGGACAATCTGGACAAACACTCACTTTCTTCAAATAACTCAGCATGTCCTGGATTTTAAGTTAGATGCATAGGTAATTTGAAATAGCTTTTTATTAAGGGTAAGTTAGCAAAATAATCTTTCTTTCATATAGAGAACCCTATAAAAAGACTTTGCCTCGTGGTTTAGAATTAACTTTCTTTTTTTTTTTTTTACCTGTTTGCTTATAAGGAAGGTTTCAGGAAAGAAGCAGGAACATTTGGGACATAAAAAGAAAAACTGGGTCAATGATTTCTTTGTTTGGTTCTTCAGTCTCTCGCTCTGTCTGTCTGTCTCTGTCTCTGTCTCTCTCTGTCTGTCTCTGTTTCTCTCTTTGCTTTCCCAGTGCCTTGCAGAGGGTGGTCACCTAATAAGTGTTTATTGACTCAGACATCAATATCGGGACAAGAATCCAGAGATCCAGATGCAAAAGGTCGTTGTATATATTATTCTTCATCTTAACAGAAGAGTCAGATTTCTTACAAGCCACTGATGTGATCTAAACAAGTGATTCACTTTGGTTGTGGGAGGTATTGGAAATGATCGGGGTGACTGATGATGGCATGCTGTGATCTGGGTTGTTGGACAGGTTGTCAGCCAAGACTCAAGGACTAGAAGTTCGAAAGGACAAAACATTTATTAGTGGGCTAAGGAAGGAGTTTGCTGGTAGCAACTTCAGCTTTGAGCTCTGAGCCATTTCCTGTCCTGCTTGGAGTGCACAGCCAATCAAAAGCAGCATTTGACTGGACCAATAGGGAATGACTCTTCCATACAAGGAAAGCTGATTATTTCAGTTCTTGCTATTGAAGGCTGAACAGTGTGTTGCTTTATCAATATTTCAGTCCTGGCTTGTGGTTCTTACATATGGTTAACTGAAAGGTTCCTTCTAAAGGAAAGAACATGGTTGCTATTTTAGTCTGACAGTGTATTTCTAAAATGGTGTCTTTAAAAAAAAAATTCCCCTCTCCAGTTCTCAAAGCTTTCATTCCATAGAATACAATAGTTATCTTCTAGAGAGTGAAAACTATTAGTGGCATCAACGATAATTCTTTTATTTTAGAACAGAATCCTTGGGGGGACTAGGTGAAACAATGGATAGAATACCGGTATAGGAGTTGGGAGGAGATGAGTTCAAATCTAACCTCAGACACTTACTAGCTGCATGACTCTAAGCAAATTGCTTAATCTCAATTGCTTTCAAAAAGAAAGGAAGGAAGGAAGGAAGGAAGGAAGGAAGGAAGGAAGGAAGGAAGAAAAAGAAAGAAAGAAAGAAAGAAAGAAAGAAAGAAAGAAAGAAAGAAAAAGAAAGAATACTTCATACCAGTTAGGAAAAGATCTAAGCTATATATGAAACCCAGTAGATAAATATATCTTGTATCACTCAGCCATTGTGTAGAGAGAGGCCCTTAGTGAAGATTTCCATTTGAACCAGTATTGGAAACCAAATATTCATTTCACAAGAGCTGTGAATCCTAGTATTTCCCCAGGAGTCTTATTCCTATTTTGAGCACTTCTGCCGGACCATCACAGTCTGCTTCAGATTACCAAGAGCCCTTGTCTTACCTAGTGCAAACACCTGTCAGCATGATAGCAAAAACTTTGCAAAGCCAGGTATCAGCCTCAGTAATTTAGCACTGTGGTGTCTGCTTAAAGGAAAGCAACATGCCATAAATTGAGAAGGAAGTCCATGATTTTGATGAAGGGCCATAAAAGCACAATCTAGAGCAAAAAGAAAGCCTTCATGTGTGCACTGAGCCCAGTGATGGAGCACCTCAGGGAGACATTGGCTTCTGGACAGTCCCCGGTCCAGCTGTCCCCTTGCAGATGAGACTGATGCCCCATCATGCAAATGAATGGACTTCATAGCTTTGAGAGTGAAATTTGTTGTTTGCCCAAGAAAACATAACTTCGATTAACATGATTCACATGTCAACAACTACTCTTATCTGGGGAAAAAGAGTTACATGTTCAATAGCTTTACAGCTGGACTGACCACCTGTGTAAGTTTTTGACCAGTTCTCTTGTTTGGTTGGTGTGTTTATTCAAGCTCTTAAAAATGAGAGTGTAAAAACTTCTAATGGACTGAATAAGTAACAAGTGGTATCTTTTCCCTTTGTAATGTGTCCATACAAACATATGTACTGTATGGTATATATACACACATAGTATGGGTGTGTGTGTGTGTATATATATATATATATATATATATATGCATATATTATATGGTAATATAAACAGAATCCTCATGGATAACAGGGAGAGAAAGTTTGATTCTCTGCAAAGATCTGGGGAAATCTCCAATTTAACTACCAATACAGTATTTTGGCATAGTACATTGCTTTGGCTAAGCGTTGATGATAATGACGATGACAGAGAACGGTCTAATCTCACTGATCTAACACTTTACCCAGTCGGCCCACTTTCCCACCCACAAACCACACAAAGTAGGCTCTTGAAGGCATCTCTCCCTTACTTACGAGGTTCACCGAATACATTCTTTCTCTGACATTCTATTAGTCATGGAATCTGACAATAATTTCTGTCTGACCATTACTGTGTCTTGTTTTAATTTTTGAATCTTTTCATTCTCAGAGGCCACCTGTCCTTTGAGTCAACAACTGTACTTCTTATTTGAAAGTGGAGGGCTCTGATCCTTTGTGAGCACACTAAAGTATTTAGTATATACACAGGGTGTCTCCTACTGATCCCTCAGCCTAAGTTTTACTCTTCACGTTCTAGACTAGAGCCTCTAGTGAGCACATAAGTTCTTGGGCATGCTCTAGGCCAAATGGGCCTCATTAGACAAATATGTGAGCTTCCCATAAATAGTTATAAATAAATTTATAGCTGGAAGGAAACACAGAGACATCTAGTCCAACATCTTTACAAATGAAGAAACTGAGGCCCAAACTTCAGAAAGCTTTGAAATAAGGTGACCTGGGATCCAAACTCATATCCTCTGACTCCAAATTGAGGACTTTTTCTTCCATATCATGCTGTCCTGATTTATCACCATAAATAACGGTACCCATAAAAGGGTTTTTCTTTGCCGAAAATGTCATCATTAAGCCTCTGATTAAGGGTTGTCTGCTTTTCAAAATCTGAAAATAATTTGTTTGGCTTGTAATGCATGAAAGTCCCCAAGCTCAAAGCAAGAAAATTCTAGGCTGCTCATGCATTGTCTAAATAATCTCTAGGTTAGAAGTCTCTGCTTCCAGGCATATTGACTGCACATGTTTGCTGTGCTTGAACAGAGTACACTAGGGAAAACAAGTCACACACAAGTATTCAGTCTTTGTTGGTTGCCAGTACTCTTTAACATGTATCATCCTGTCTCCCAAGTAGTACCTCTCTCCATAGCTTCTCTTATCCCTAGAGCAGAGTGAGATGGGGGTCCTTTGTCTCAAAAACATACCGGAGCAATAACTTTCCCAGCATTCCTTTGGAAAAAAACTATTTAAAGAGCTGTGATTTATTATCTATTCAGATATCCTGAACTGTTTATTCACCTGTGTATCTATCCCGTATCTCTGTCTCTGTCTTTTGCCCTCTCAATCTCTCTCTCTCCCTCTTTTCTCCACAGCCAGTATCCAGTGAGTATAAGTCATGTCATTCATATTGTCAATCGAATCTATGATGATTTCAGAACTCAATACACAAAAACTCATCTGAAAAAACCCACTATTGATAATAAAAAGTAAATGTTTTTGATCATTAGGAATTAATGAATATCTAAAAATCTAGTGAATAAAATGAGTCCAGTTAGGCTAGAGAAGGGCTACACCCTCAGATGTGAATACTTGAGATTTCCATTGTCTATTGAAATATTTTAATTCATGCAATGAAGAGTAGATATTGGCAAGAAACAAAATAAAGAAAGCTAATTACATTAAAAAAGCTTAATAAATTTGGATTTGAAAGGAATGTGGAGTGAATAAAATATAATCTAGTTACCTTGCCTATGTCTAATTATCAGAAGGCTCTGTTATACCTTCTCTTTTGCTTTTTTTTTTAAATGGTGCCTTTGTTATTCATCAGATAACTTAAATGAAATCAAGGCTTATTTTGGATTTTTTTTAAAAAGAAAGATTTGCAAACTATCAGCAAACAGACTGTTCTTGTTAAATTTCACATTTTTCACTGATGAATCTCTAACATCTCCAAAGTTTTCAGACGTGTGGGATAGAGTATATTGCCAAAATGTAGTGTCTTAATGCTGTGTGATGTAAATGATTTGATGGAGCTGACAGTCTGCTACCAAAAATATGAACCTGATGTCAAACCCTAGGTATGAATATGAATCAAGAGAAATCTCACTGTGAAAGTCCTAAGGATAGTTGAAAGGAATAGTGCCCATGTAACCAAAAAGAAAATTCCTAGTATCTTTTAGACAGAATACTGCTTATGATAAACCAAAATATAACTTAAAGAAATAAGTGCTATCCACAGTGAGCCAGGGTGAGTAAAGATAATGGTCGTGGCATTTAAAAACTCTCTTCTGCTAATGCTAAAAGGCAAGCAAAATTAATGCAAATGAGATAAATTCAAAGATTCTCCTTATGAAACTTGAGGCCTTCTGGTATGATCTGAATGCATACCTTGATTGCCTACTTTGCCTTAAATAATACCACTTATCCATCATATGCTTGTGGTTTGGATGGGGTTCCTTTTGTATTTGAATGTAGCTATCAATATGCTCAGAAAAGAATTCTTAAGGCTCACTGTCTCAAGAGCAACTCCAGAGACAGCTGTTCTCAGGAAGAATCTTGGAGATTTCATTTATGTAAAGGCTTTACAATTCCCAATGAGCTAAGCTCATTGACTGGTGAGCTTAAATCACCTAGAAGTGAATATTATCATTAGGTCAAAAAAATAAAACAGGGCAGTTGAAATATCGGCTTCTTTGGTTTTTGAGGTTTACTTTCCACTAAATCCTTAAAGGCTCCAAAGAATTTTGTAAGGAGAAAGAATTACATCAGGAATATATATATTTTTAAACAAAGATTAAAGGGAAAAGGCCAAGGTTGTATTTTTGTCTCACTTTTTTTTTTTAAAAGCTTTTTGATAGTATTTTTTGTAAGATAAAATACAGAACATGTATTATGTTATAGTGGAAATAGTCCTGAATTTCTGCTGGGGCACTTTCTGCTGTGCAATGCCGGGCAGGTCCCTTATTGGCTTAACCTTTCTAAGCCTCAATTTCCTCATCCTTAAAATGGGACTAATAAAAATTCACTATCCAATAGGCAGAACTGTTGTGAAGAAAGTACTTTGTCAATCTGAATGTGAGGTAGAAAAGTGGCCCTCTTCAAAATGTCACTACAAAGGACTGTCATTTGTTCCAGGAATTTTTCTTTGTCCTTGAACCAGCGTGAAATATTATATTTTTAACTTTACTTACTCTTATGTATGTTTTCATGTCATAAGTTATTCTTAAGTGATCCTGGGATGATTCTCCAGCTACTTGGGGAATTCTGAGGCAACTAGGTGACTCCATACATAATGCTCCTAGACTTGAGGTCAGGAAGACCTGAGTTCAAATCTACTTGACTTGACTTCTTTCAGGCTAAGTTTTTTTCATCTGTAACATGGGCATTGTAAATTGCATCTACCTCCCAGGGTTTCTAGGCTGACCAAATGAGTTATCATACATTGTGATTTGCAAACTTTAAAATGTTCCCTCTTATTGCTTGACTAGGCAATGCTAGTTTTGATGAGTGCTTTTTCATTTTATTTATTTAACTGTAGATTGCCAGATAGATGTTTGGAAGCACATCCGAGGGGGGGTAGTGAGGGGAGGAGAAAGAAAGAGACAGAGAGACAGAGACAAAGAGAGATACACAGAGAGAGAGAGAGACAGAGAGAGACAGAGACAGAGAGAGAGAGAGAGAGAGACAGAGAGAGACAGAGACAGAGAGAAAGAGAGACAGAGAGAGAGACAGAGACAGAGAGAGAGAGAGAAAGAGACAGAGAGAGAGCCAGAGAGAGAGAGACCGAGAGAGAGAGAGACAGAGAGACAGAGAGAAGCAGTTTACTAGAGTAGAAAAATCCCTGGATTCAGGAAGATGTGGCTGTGAATCCCAGATCTTACACTTACTAGCTTATGACTTAGGGTAAGATGCTCAGCCTCTCTGAGTCTCACTTTACTCATCTCTAAAATGCAAATAAAAATTCCACGTTATAAGGTTATTGGGAGGAAAGTGTTTTTGTTGTTGTTCAGTTATTTCTCAGTTGTATCTAACACTTAATGACCCAATTTGGAGTTTTATTGGCAAAGATTGCTGGCATGGTCTGCCATTTTCTTCTCCAGCTCATTTTACAGATGAAGAAACTGAGGCAAACAGGGTTAAGTGACTTGTCCAGGGTCACACAACTTAATAAGTGTCTGCGATCACTTTTGAACTCAAGTCTTCCTGACTCCAGGCTTGGTGTTCTATCTGCTGTAGTGTTTTACAAAGCTCTATTATTATTCTTGGAAAGAGGAGGAAGTTGAGTTTTGGTTTAATTATAAAACACCATTAAGGTCACATCCAGTAGTTTTTCTTGAACTTCCAGATGTCTGGAAAGTGATTGAACCATTGCCAGGTCTGGTTAGGTGTTATACATAAGTACTGAATGATACACAAGGCACCCTTCCCAGGAAAAACTGACAGGGAGCCTGATGGAAAATTAATGGAAAATGTTCTGGGGGTAGTTGGCTTCACAGCTGCTTTTCAAACAGTGTTGGTTATGCATCCTGTTTAAGTAATTACAAGGATTTCCTTACTGGAGAAAGGTGGGAAGGAAAAGTGGGGCTTTGCTGTGAAAACAATGATGGACTGAAACTTGGTGGTAACTGATGAACTGTGATAGCATTTGGAGGTTCCTCTTACCCTAACCTCTTTTATTGTGACTGGTTAGTTTGTCTCTGAATATGCATGGGTGGTTTTAACCAAGCAGATAAGACAATCTTCTCTTCTTCCATTTTGGAAGCCAGAATCAGATCAGGCCATTGGGATCTAGGCTTAAATTTTGAGTTGACCCTGGTATATGGAGATCAGTCATTTCTGATTTTTAAGGTTTTTGAGGCTTTGAGTGACTGCTGGGTTGCTCCAAGTCATGAGAGGGAAAGCAGGACTATTAATGCGTTTTGGTGAATGACTGAAATTACTGAATCAGTCAACCTATAAGCATTTATTTGTTACTTATATGTACTAGGCATTGTGCTAAGTGCTGGGGAGACATACAAAAATCAAACATTGTTTTTTTCCAAGAAGCTAACATTCCATTTGGGCCAGACAGTGAGATATATATACAGAGTGCTCCCAAAGTCTTAGTGCAGTTTTAAGATATTCAAGCTCACTTTTGCTTAGGCATTCTGGTAACCCTTTTCTCTTGGGGTTAGTCATTGGGGTGAGAGTATTAGTGGTTGGGGAGATTGGGAAACGCTTCCTGTCCAAGGTGATGCTTGAAGGATTCAAGGAATTGTGCTGAAATTGAGGAAGGAGTACATTCCAGGAATGGAAGGATGAGAGGGAGATGCAATGCTTTGTGGAACAGAGAGAAAACCAGTTAGGTTGAACCATATCGAGTTCATACATAGTAATGTGATAATGAAGAAAGAAGGATTGGCACCCTTCCCAGGAAAAACTGACAGGGAGCTTGATAGAAATTTAAAGAACAGGTTGTAAAGGGCTTTAAAAGTCCAACAAAGTCCTATTTGATTCTGGAGTAGAGTCACTGGAGTTTATTAAATAGGGGATTGACATGGTCCGATCTGCACTTAAATTAAAATTGCTTCAGGCTTTAGAAGATGGATTGCTATGGAAAGAGACTGAGTCACAGAAACTAGGGGCTGAGGATCTGAAATAAGTTGGTGTCTGTGGGAGTAGAGAGAAAGAAATTGGAGCAAGAGATGTTGTAGAAGCAAAGATGGCAAGATCTGACCAGTGACTGGCTCTGTAGAGTGGAGGAGAGTGAGGAGTTGGAAATAGCACCGAGGGTCTAAACAGGAGAGACTGGAAGAATGGCAGTGCCTTTGAAATAAATAATTAAGTTCACAAGAGACATGTATGGGGACAAAGATAATAAGTTCAGTTTTTGACATGTTGAGTCTGCAATGCCTACAGGACATCCTATTTGAAATGTCCTGTAAACAATTAGTTATGCACTTCTGAAACTAGGATGATGTATAAATCTTTTAAGTTATCTGCACACAAATGACAGCTAAACACATGGGATCTGATGAGGTCCCTGAGAAAGGGGAGAGAGACAGAGAGACAGAGAGAGAGAGAGAGAGAGAGACAGAGAGAGAGAGAGAGACAGAGACAGAGAGACACAGAGAGACACAGAGACAGAGAGAGAAAGAGAGAGAACAGTCTTGATTAAATGAGTGAAGTAATTAAAAAAAATTAAGTACCAAGCCCTGGGGATATGAATATAAATTCTGGTCTTTAAAGACCCTACACGGGACAGAAGTAAGAGACATAACAGGGATTGGAGGAGACGAGGGGAGGTGGCACAGCATAGCTCAGAGGCAGCTTGGATGTGGCCCCATAGCCTGATTCTAGTTAAGAAAAACTAAAAGCTCACCCCTCAGAGCCTTTTGGGGAAATCACATAGTTAGGGGGCATGACAGGAATGATAGAATAGCAAAGATGACTGAGAAGGAAGGAAGTGAGCCAGGAGGAGGAAGTGATATTCATGAAAATCCAGAAAGGAGAGAGTATGTAGCAGGAGACGGTGGTCAGCAGTGGCAAATGCCCAGAAAGGTCCAAAAGGATCAGAACTGAGAAGTATTTGGCCATTAGGAGATGGTCAGTAATTTTGTTGAAAGCAGTTTTAGTTGAGTTACAAGGTCAATAGCCAGATTACAAAGGGTTGAGAAGTGAAATGAGAGGAAGAGGAGGTCATGAATGTGGTTATTTTTTTCCCTAGGACTTTGGCTGAGAAAGGGAATAGTGATATAGGCAATTAGTTTGAGGGGATTTTGGTTTCTAGTGAAGGTTTTTAAGGAAGAGGGAGTTTTAGACATTATCAGGAGAGGAGGACATAAGAAGAGGCTGAGATTAGATAGAGAAGGGGTGACAAGGGGGTAATCTGCTACAGAAGATGTAAGGGCTGTGCTCAAGAGCATATGCAAACAAGACAAATCTGTTGTAGGAGACATGTATATACCCACACATGTAGCTTCCGCTAATTATTTTTGCATAAACAAATTTCTATTAACATAAATAATTTGCATTCTGAGTTGGTTGGTTTTGTTGGCTATACATACATACTCTCTAGTTCCTGGGAACACTGAAAAAGCAAAGTATGCCCCATGACCAGGCTTCTTTGGACAAAGTTTCTGATCCATTTTGGGAGGTCTCTGCCATGAGAAAGAGCATGAATTCTTTAACTTACCTGAATTATGACATGGTATGAGATCTCTTTAACTTGTTCCACGAAAGAGAAAATGGAACATATCTTGTTCTGCTATCATGCCCTGATATAGTGGGTGGGCTTGACAGTCTTCCTTCCTGTACCTTGGTTTCTCCAGCTGCTTATTGGGGATCTGGATTTTAAGTTGACTTAAGAGAATCTGTTTAACCACTTGCTAATTGTGGTACACAAATCAACTACTTTCAGAATTCAAAAGCCTCAGTAGGGAGAGCTTTCCTAGGGTTTTTCATACTCCTATTCCCTCAACTTTCAAGTAATTTTTATTTTTTTGAGTCTGGGTCTCCTTATTACACTTGCAATGGAAGTACAGTGGCCACTCAAGGGCCCAACCCAACTTTCTTTCTTTTTTTTTTTTTTACTCTGCTGACAATTTTATTTACATAGG
>CM053592.1:34658675-34687070 GCA_028646515.1 Pseudochirops corinnae | reverse complement strand
CTCTGTCCTCTATACTAAGTGCTTTCTAGGGCCATTGAACATAGCACAGTAGGTGCTGATGAGCGTGGGAGCTTGGTCTGGATCACTTTGCTCCTGTTAAGGTATCCTGGTGGGCCCTAGCTCTTGGGGGCTCAGCATAGTGGTGCCAGACTTCGTCTAGACATCAATCAGCTTTAGCCCTCTTGCAGCTCAGAATTCTCAAACTCAAGTCGTGCCCCAGCCTCTCCCATAGTCAGAGGTGTCAGACTCTCAGCCTTCAGGTCTCAGGAATCCCACAGCTCTCTAGAATGCAGCCCAATCAGGTTAAAATGGAATTGAGAAATATTTAACAGACTAAGTAAAACATAGATAACATTACATTTTATGTCTTTTTTTCTTTGAGGGGAGAAGGCAAGGCAGTTGGGGTTAAGTGACTTTCCCAAGGTCACACAGGCACTAAGTGTGTCAAGTGTCTGAGGCTGGATTTGAACTCAGGTCCTCCAGACTCCAGGGCCAGCGCTGTGTTCACTGTGCCACCTAGCCACCCTACCACATTTTAAAGTAATGTATGTAGCCACAGGGATTCTTATGCATGAATTAGAGGCCCCCTTTCTATTTGACACTACTCCCCCAGCAGCAGGATTAGAGCTGTGTCTCACCATGTCCTGAAACGTCCTAGTAACCTAAAAGCATGTGAATGAACTAAGATTATATTCTGTAATTGCTCACTGTGAGCTATGTTGTAACTACCAAAAGAATTTGTCATTAGTTGTCTTTGTGGAATTTCTCCTCAGTCTCAGCATAGTGCTTGTCATATAGTAGGAACTTTGTGATTGTTCACTTGTTTTCAGTCTTGTCTGCCTCTTTGTGACCCTATTTGGGGTTTTCTTGGTAAAGATGCTGGAGTGTTTTGCCATTTCCTTCTCCTGCTCATCTTGCGGATGAGGAAACTGAGGCAAACAGGGTGAAGTGACTTGCCTAGGGTCTCACAGTTGAGGCTGGATTTGAATTCAGTTCTTCTTGACTCCAAAGCTGGTATTTTATCCACTGCCACCTAGCAGCCCCTATAGACAATAAATGTTTATTGAATGGAATTGAACTGAAATATGCGCTGATTCTGTCTCTCCCAATGCAATGTAAGCTCCTTGAAGGCAGAGAGCGCCTTTTTTTTTCTTTTGCTTTTTCTTTGTATTCTCTGTAATTAACATAATGCCTGGCACATAGTAGGCATTTAATAAATGCTTATTGATCAGAAATTGGAGTACAAAGGAAGCACTGGCTTGATAAAGTGGTGATAGCTATCAATTAACAAGCATTTATCAAGTGCCTGCAATGCAAGATACTAGGGAAACAGAGACAAAAAATGGAATCGACCCTGCCTTCAGAGAGCTTACATTCTATGGAGGGAGGCACGTAAGTATACAAGTATAAATAGAATAAATACGATGTAGATACAGGCTGGTTTTGGGAGAAAGGGCACTGGTAGCTTGAGGGGGATGAGGGAGGGCTTCCTGACTAAGATAAGGCATGACATAAAGATTAATTAATACTCTATAATCTACTCTAAACAAAGATATTGACATAACCATGGAGATTTGTTTTCTAGTAGGTTTTGAAATACTTAAAACCTGAGTTCTTTAAAAATTAGAGAAACTGCATCTCCTGATGCTGTGGTTCCATCAGTGTTTTACAGACCCTTGAGAAGTCTACACTGGTTCTCTGGTAAAAAAAAAAGGTACCATAGCATTCATTCCAAGGTTGTTTCTACACAAGGCCATCTTTACATAGTTATACTTGTTTCTTTTTTCTTCATTAGTGGTAAACTGCTTACACATGCCAGTTAACTTTCAGTCCAGCCTCAGCCAACTATTGCACATGTAAAGTGAAATGCCATGGGAACAATTTGGTTGCCAAGGACTGGATTTTTTCCCTTAGCTAGCACTGTCCCACCCCCTCATAAATAACTAAGAAGCAATAGCCAAAACTTCAATTTAATCTTTCCATAAATATATGTTTGGGAAACAGAAATGATTGAGAGAAGAATATACTTCCTTGCTCTCTTACAATCCAAGACAGTGAATACTAAGGATGAGCAACTATTAGATCAAGATGAAATTAGGTGCTGTTCTAGAGGAAGGAACTGTGAAAAATGTTCCAAAGAATCAGTTCATTTGATCGGTTCAAAAGAATTGATCCAAGTCTAGTGATTAAATAATTTCTGTTAGAATCTTTAGAAAAACCAATAACTTAGGGTGGGTTCTCCACTCCTAACTTAGAGGATTTTTGTAGGGCACTTGGTTTTCATTATGATATATATGTTAATGTGTTTGTGGGCAGGATTGTTTCTGCTTTTTAAAGATAGAATCACTGTGGTTTGTTAGCATTGCTTTTTTTTTTTTTTTTGGCAGATCTATAATTTCTGTAATGGTATAGGGCAGTGGTGTGAAACTCAAAATAGAATTGGGAACCACTGAATTGTACTTGAGGAACCCTGTGGGCTGCATATTGACTTTGTTTTAAAATGTAATGTTGTCACTGTTTTGTTGTGTTTTTATGTAATTTGTTAAATATTTCCCGAATTACATTTTGATCTGGTTTGAACTACACTTGGGAGTGTCATAGGCTGCAGGCACCTATAGGCTGTGTGTTTGATGCCTCTGGTATAGGGAATTCCCAGGAGAAACAATTCTACCAATGCAGGTTGGTGCCTTCTCTGCAACTTAAAATCTTAGAAAGTTGTCTGGGGCAGGGGTGGGGAACCTGCTGTCTCGAGGCCACATATGGCCTTCTAGGTCCTTGATTGCAGCCTTTTGACTGAGTTCAAGTTTTACAGATCAAATCCTTTTATTTTGTAAAAAACGTATTTATTTACTTTTAATGTACAATATTCAGTTCCACAATCCCTTGAGTTCCAAATTTTCTCCTCCTTACCCCCCCAACCATGGCAACATGCAATCTGATATAGGTTCTACAAATACCTTTGCATTAAACATTAGTCAACTTGTAAGGAAGAATTATAACCAATGGAATGAACAACGAGAGAGAAGGAATGAAACAAAACACAAAAGAGAGGGAGAGAAAGTAGTTTGCTTCAATCTGCATTCAGACTCCGTAATTCTTTCTCTGGATGTGGGTAGCCCTTTCCATCATGAGTCTTTTGGAGTTGTCTTCTAACCTAGCATTGCTCAGAGGAACCCAGTCTATCAGTTAGGTGTCACAGATACAATGTGTCTGTAATTGTGTACAAAGTTCTCCTGGTTCTGTTCCCTTCACTCAGCATCAGTTCATATAAGTCTTCCCAGGTTTTTCTGAAGTCTGTCTGCTCCTCATTTCTTATAGCACAATAGTATTCCATTACATTCATATCCCACAACTTGTTTAGCCATTCCCCAACTGATGGACATCCCCCTGATTTCCAATTCTTAGCCACCACAAAGAGAGCTGCTATAAATATTTTTGTACACACAGGTCCAACAAATCATTTTATTAAGGGAATTTGTTTCGTGAAGTTTGGCTTTAGTCAGAGGGCCACGGGACTCGAGGACCTAGAGGGCCACATGTGACCTCCAGGCCTCAGGCTCCACTCCCTCTCCCCCCACTCCCCCCCCCCCCTGCCCTGTTGATTCTGAGGCATTGAGAAGTTAAGTAACTTGTTCAGAGTCACAGCAACTTTACGTGTCAAAAGTAAGCCTTGACCCCAGGGCCTTCGACTCCAGAGTTGGCCCTCTATCCACAACCTCCCTGGTCCATCTTACAGAATTACCATTAATGATGTGATGGAAGACAAATGGAACAGTTTCTCTAAGTAGTTTGACATCTCTTACCAACAAATGATAGGTGTTTTTTTTTTTCTGATGTTGGGACTGTCAGTTATTTATTAAGTGGGTAGCATTTACTAGGTATTATGCTAATTAGTGGAGAGGCAAAAAAAAAAAAAGCCCAAGCAGAGTCCCTGCCCTTGAGGAGGTTACACTTGAATGTAAAGATTTTATAGCAAATTTAAGAGTGAGAAAGATATTCAACTGTTGTGATAAAAGGAGATGAATCCTTTTGGAATTAATAGAATTTTATTAAGATGTGAAGTTCTTTATAGAATTTGCTAGGTCTCAATTTTACTCCAGCATAAATGCCATTTAAAACTAGATATACTGAGCTGGACACAAGGACAGGTTAGAACTATTTTTACTATAAAGGTGATTGGCAACCCAGTGTGTACATTTCAGCAAGTTAGTCCTTTTTAGCTTTGGCTACAAGTATTGGGGCAGTTAGATATTTCAGTGGAATGATAGCTGATCCTGAACTCAGGAGTACTAGAATTTAAATCTGACCTTAGACATTTAGTAGCTACGTGACTTTGGGCAAGTTACTTAATTCTGTTTGCCTCGGTTTCCTCATCTGTAAAAGGAGCTAGAGAAGGAAATGGCAAACCACTCTAGTATCTTTGCCAAGAACACCTGAAATTGGGTTACAAAGAGTAGAACATGATCAAAATGACTGGATATAAGTAACTCTGAAGACTCCAACATTCCTTAGGACAGACTTCCAAGATTATCTGAAATAAAGGAAGCAAAACTTGAGGTTTTCAGGGTATCCCTAAAGGAAAGTCAGTTCTTAGCAAGGCCTGTTTTTGGTGGCCTTCATTTCCCTTTTTAGTTTGGTCGCAGAGCCATCTTCTTGCAAGGTGTGATTTTGTCCCCATGGTGCTTTTGCTCCATTTCCATTGTGCGTCAGTAGCGATGCTTTTGATGTTGTGGTCACATTTCCCTCTGGGTACTCCATGGAGATCACCTCCTGCTATGACATTAGACAGCTGTACATTTTTTTGTGATCCTGTGCTGGATTTCAACCAACAGCCTCGAGGTGAAAAGCTCCATATCAGTTACCGTTTCCTTGGCCCGTCATCTACTCCCCCCGATCAGTGTGTCATCTTAAATAAGTTTTAAGAGCCTGTAGATCTTCTAGAGTTAGGCTTGATTCTAATTGAAGGTATATATCCCTGGCTCTCAGACTGTGTATCTTGGAAAACTCACTATCACACTTGGGCATTCCTGCAGAGCAGCCAGACTTTCAGAAAACGAAGAGAAAAGAAAAGGTGGTGATATGTGCTGGTCTATTTCAGATTATGATGGATCCCCTGTGAATCAGGTGTCACGGAAGTCAGTCTGGTTCAGGGCTCTTTTCATCCAAAGAATTATTAATCTATTAGCCATGTGGGCTACCACTTAACTACTAGTTAGGGGCAATGTGAAGTATTATCTTGGAAATGCATTAAGTTGACTTCTGAGAAAAACTGAAGAGGCTATATGTTTTTGGACATAGTGTATTGCTTTGGAAAGGACTGTTGAACATGTGCCCAATTTATTTAAATAAAGTTGCTTAATGTCCATTTACTCACAATTTATTCAGTTTTGAACAGAATATATTAAAGATGTATTATCTCCTGAGAGTTTTATACCCAGGCTCATCTAAGGCTTATCTCTGATTCAATGGATTGATAAACATTTCTTGAGTATCTATCATTCATTCGGTTTCCTTATCTGTAATATGAACTAGAGAAAGAAATGGCCAACTACTTCAGTATCTTTGTCAAGAAAACCCCCGAATAGGACATGAAGAATCATACATGACTAATTGGCTAACCAACAACCTCTCTGATATTTTTATAATATTCTGAATCATATCATCCATTTATTCAATAACTAATTATTGTAAGTACTATTTACAAAGTACTGGACTAGGTCCTAGGGCCATAAAGATAGACAATGTGCAGATCCTCCTCTCAGGAAGTTTATAATGTTATGTAATGGGAGTGAGAAGAAAGAGAAATAGATAAATAACTGTGATGAAACAGAGAATGATATACATGATAAAGGGAAAGATCCAGGGAAAATGCTCATAAGAAATTGTAAGAGGAGGGTTCTATGGTGGAATTGACAGGACTTGGCTGTAGGTTGAATTGGGGTTAAGGAATCAAAGATGATTTTAAACTTATGGTCCTGAGATACTATGAGGACGCTGTTAACAGAAAGAGAAAAGTTAGAAGAAGTGAGGAATAAATTGAATTTTAGATGCACTGGTCTTGAGGTGCTGCAGAGCATGAGTGGAGGGATCTCTCAGGCAGTTGGAAACAAGGGTCTGGGATTGTTGGTTGGAGGTCTTTCTTTCCTCATTCTTTAGTACTTTGATAGGTGTAGCTAGGTGGCACCATGGATAGAGTGTCATCCCTGGAGTCAGGAAGACCTGAGTTCCAATGTGGCCTCAGATACTTACTGGCTATGTGACTCGGAGCAAGTCATTAAACCCAGTTTGCCTCAGTTTCCTTACCTGTAAAATGAACTGGAGAAAGAAATGGCCAACTACTTCAGTACCTTTGTCAAGAAAACCCCCGAATAGGGACACGAAGAGTCATACATGACTAATTGGCTAACCAACAACCTCTCTGATATTTTTATAATATTCTGAATCATATCATATAATTGTGTAATATTACATATTTGGTGAGTTTTCCTCCTAGTCAGGGAGGTAGGTTTTGTCCCTGATCACTAGGGAAGCCTCCATAAAAGCATTATCTGATGTTTCATCATGTTGTGCAAGTGACCCAGGGTTCCTGGAGGGCAGCAGAGCAAAAGCTCTGGAAGGCTCTAGCAAGCTAGAAAAGCTTAAGACCCACCTAATTAAGTGACCTGGCAACATTCCTAGAGTCTCCTATTTTCCTCATCCATGAAAGCAGAACCACAATTCTTCAGCGTGAAGTGTGCCTTGATCAAGGGTCAAATGAGCCTTCAAATTGGCTTTCCTTGGATGCTGCAAGGCTGTGACAGAGGTAGGCTGGAGGTGGGACAGGGGAATGCAGCCCTGGAGGAGGCCACCTGAGGATGGATACTTTCCCTCTTCATATCCACCACCTGGCTTCCTTTTTTCTTTTGACAGGAAGCCTGTCCCAGTCTGTCTTAATTTTCCCTTCTGTTGATTATTTCCTACTTATCCTGAGCTTATTGGTACATTTTCATTTGCTTGTTGTCTCCTCTATTAGACTGTAAGCTCTTCAAGGGCAGGAACTGTCTTTTACCTTTCTCTGTGTATCCAGTGCTTAGCACAATGCCTGGTCCGTAGTAGTTGCCTAATAAATGCTTACTGACTGATGGGTAGTTTTCTGTTTTAATGAGTTTGACTTGCTGTGTAGGAACCAAAAAAAGCACACCCATTTTCCCTGCTTTGAAGAAATTCATGTGGTATCCTGGTGCAAGCCACCTTTGCCTTGAGCCTAGTTAGAGCTCTGAAACCAACACTAATACCTCAAATTCCAATTTTTCTGTATGGGGAGACCCCTTTAGAGGAAAAAAGTTGAAAAAAAACAGTTGGACAAGACCAAGTACATGGGAAAAAATTATGCTAGAAGATATCTGATTTTGAAAGCATCAAGATGCTGACTTTCAAGATACTGGAGAGAAGATTCTAAATGATCTGACAAATAATGAACTGTATTATTAACCCCACAAAGGGAACAGATCATTAGTAACTATTGAGCAATCTGTACCCTTTCTCATACAAAAGTAAGAGCTAGTGTTTACATGGAGCTTTAAAGTTTGCAAAACCTTTTACAAATAATATCTTATTTTATTCTCACAAGAATCCTGTGAGATAGGTACAAGGTTACCCAATTAACCATGTTTATTTTTTGATAATTATGTGGAAGAACTTTTTGTGAAAGAGCAAAACACAGCTCTAAAAGCTCTCTTGCAGCTGGGGACCTCCTACACTTAAGATTGTATCAAATTCCTCAATAAACATATAAATTATAGTTATTATTATAATACTTCAAGGCTTGCAAGGTGCTTTACAAGCATGATCTCATTTTATTCTCACAACAACTCCATTTTACAGATGAGAAAACTGAGGTAGAAACTAAATGAATTGACCAGAATCATATAGCTAAGTTTCTGAGGACGGATTTGAACTCAGGTCTTTCTGCTTGTATGTACAACAAGCCATCTAGCTGTAAGTACAGAGACAACTTTGTTCAATCATCTCATTATCCATGTCAAATAAGGTATAAAAATATGCTTGCCAAAGGTGCCTGACAGTGTCATGGAGGATGCTTTCCATCATCAAAATTCAAATGGAAGATGGATTCCTTCTTTGTGAAGGAAGATGCTCCCATCTGTTAATGATATTGTATGGATTGTAATAAACTTGAGAATAGTAAAAGGTTTCCTCAGTGAGATCAGTGACCACTCAAAGGAGATCCTTCCAGCAATTCACACAGGAAAAACCAAATGAATGCTTGATGCACACTGTCCATAATATGATGGGCAGTTAGATACATAACATTAAAACACATCTTAAACAGTCACTGCCAATGGATATTGACCTGCCCTTATAAGTGAATAAGAGATAGCAAGTAGGCTGAGAAATTGTGCAGTGCTTTCAGTGATCCCAAGTTTCCTCCATTCTTTTGAATAGCAATGTTTTTCTGGTGATACTATATGACTGTGAATCTTAAAAAAAAACAAACAAAACTCATCAGTCCCTGATGAGTCAAAATTACAAGAGATCCAGAGTAAGTTGGCTTTAGTATATTATCAATTATATATTTGGCACAAGAAGGGTCATAAATGATATGATCCAAGAAATAATATGATAGCAAAAGGAGGTTGGATGCTCATGTACTGAGGACCAGGGACAGCAGATGGGCAGCCTGAATGCCTACAAAATTTTAAAAGGCCATGAGAGAGGCCTCTAGTGCTCAGGGTAGATTATCTGAGGAGGATTTATTAGAGAGGATCTGGACAAGAATCTTACAGAATGACAGGGCATGGAAGGGTTGCCATCTATACCGTTGGAGTGAATAAATAAATCGGTGAGAACATGGATCCTCTGAGCTATTAAAAAATTGAATTAAGAAAATAAGAAACTTTTATCTCAGTAAAAGAATAATTTTTTAAATTCTTTGGGCTTTTTTGGGAGCTAGGGAGCTCCCCATCATTGGAAATCTTTACTTAGAAAATGGAAGACCCACTTGTCTAGGGGTATATAGCAGAATGTCCCTGCTCAGGTATGGATTGCACTAGATACAGACAGGTAGTATAATGGGGAAAAGTTGTGAATTTGAAGTCAGGAAGATCCAAGTTGAAATCCTGCCTCAGATATTTAATAGCTGTGTGACTTTGGATGAACCATAAATCTCTCTCAGGCTAAGTGTCTTCATCTATAAAATTGGATAAAAGCACTTACCATCCATGGTGGCTGTGAGGATGAAATGTGATTTTTTAATATATAATGTTATATATAATATTATATATAATATACAATAATACATATAATGTACATATGTATCTACATGTGTATACATATGTGTCTATGTAGAAATGTATGTATGTATACAAACACATGTATTACAGTGCATTGCAAACCTGAAAACCCTATAAAAGCTAGCTTATATAGATGATCTTTGGGGATAACTTCTAATTCAGAGTTTCTATTAGCTTATTAATAGTGAGAGATGCCATTTCATAGATATTTGGGGATGAGATTATTGGGAAACTGTATGTTCTTTTTAGATATGTAGACTTCAGCTACTAAGTAATGGGGAGTAGTTTGAGCACTCATTTTGATTTTGTAAATAACCTTTTATGTTATCCTTTATCTTCCAGAATTTCTTGTTAAATTTATTTCTTGCCGCCCACAGAAAAGTCCAAAATGACTGAGTTTGCGAGTCTAGGTTCTTTTGTGTTTGATTTAAAGCATAAGCTAGGCTTTAGGCAGCCTGGCAGCAGCGGGAGGTGGGATTGAGGGTGTTTGGGGAGGGGTTGGGGAGAACCTCTTCTCCTTTTACTCCATTCATATTTACCTTCATTCTTTTCCTTTCCATTTTAGCCATATCATGAACAGTGGTCTCGATTCACCTTGGGTGACATAAATTGTTTTGTCAAGGATATCAATCAGAGCTTGATGCTAAGACCAAAAGCTGATTTTTACTGACTGTTATATAATGTTGCATTAATGACTCAGAGGTTCCCTTTGCCGTTGGTTAAGAAAATAAATGTTCAAGTGGTATTTTGACTGAGGTGTTGGTGTTTGAAACAGAAGCTACAAAGTCAGTGATTTTTTTGTTTTTTTGATAGATAGCACTTAGGAGTTAATTGCCTTTAATAAAAACCTGGGAAGTGATGGACTTAGGTTTCAGTACAAGTAAGCAGTGTTTGACTCTCTGGTGAACGTCCCAAGTGCTAGAGGTGAATATTTTACATTTCACTTAACGTAAACAGTTTCAGGGTTTTCTTAACAGCTTCTTGAATCTGAAATAAACATAATAAGTTGACTGATGATGGACATCTTCCTCTATGCTTAATTAATATGAAAAGTCATTTATCGGAAAAGCAATTATGTGAAGGTAAGAAAAGTGGAAGAAAAATAAAGCCAACCTGTTAAGGGACCCAGTGGAAGATTAAGCTCTCAGATTAAACATTCATGAATAAATTATCAAAGGTTTATCACACCAAGCAACTATGGGACAGTGTCACAGTATTCTAGCTTTTTCTCTGAAAATTCAAGAGAATGAGTTTTATATTTTGTTTAGTTTAAAGAAAAATTTAAAAAATTAATTTTGAAGTTTAGGTTTCTCTCTGTACATACACACACTCTCTCTCTCACACACACACATACAGTGTCTCAAAAATCTTAGTGCAGATTTTAAGCTCTTAAAGCTTAAAAGTCCACTAAGACTTTAGGGAATCCTATATGAACCTAGAGATAATCTAGGATATGTGTACTTATGTGTATACTAGATATAAGTGTTACATTATGTGCTTGTTCTCTCTACATATATTATATATAAATGTATATGTATGTATGCATGCATGTATATATAAATATATATGTATACATGTATGTATGCATGTATATATATGTATATATATATATATATATATATATATGCACACACACATCTTTTAGCTACTTTTCTCAAAGAAAATTTTTCACAGAAAGAAGGCATAATGCCACAGCATGGGTCTTAACAGCACCATTACCAAGCGTCTGGGATCTGGCCATGACTCTGACATTTCTTGAAAGTCATTGCTCCTTCAATTTCTGAGGACATTTTGTCCAAACCGTGGGTGGTTGATAATCAGGTCCATGTTCGGCCTTTGGCTTTACTCACGCCCTGACTTTGTCAATGGTGAAACTCTCGAGACTATAGGTGACAGCAGGTGTCTTGTTACTCACTGTCTGATGATCCTTTTCTTGGGCCCTCTTTTTCCCCCTGAACCACATAATGTGGCCTGCTGGGCCAGAGGACCCATCAGGGAATGTTTATAGACTTCTGAAAGTGCCTTACACATTCCTGGACAACCCCCAAGGGACTTTCAGCTAGCTCTTTCAAAAGTCACATGAAAGGAGCCTATTTTATTGAATAATCAGGCAATTGTTCTAGGCCACTATGATTAAGAAGGTTCTTTCCCAGGAAGGGCACCCCAGGAATGGGCAGGTATGTGTAGGTGATAACTATATATCAAACATCCAATAATTAATTCTAGCAGTCAAGTAAAATATACATTCCAGCTACTAATGGCTTAGGGATCTCCAAGTATCTCTAAGAAGATAAAATTGTAGAGACAGAACCATGGCTGCCAATTAGATTATAGTACATGTCTCTTCTATGTGCTTAATAAATGTTTTTCTTGACTGACTACTGCTTGGACATTTCTTATAGTTCTAATGGGGTGACAACAAATATTATTACGAAATTTTCAATAGGACTAAATGATTTCCAAGCCAAAGAGGAATTAATGGACAGCTTCTTTTAAGCCTTATTTAATAGGAAAATGTTGTGTTATTTACTTGTTGTATTCTTTGGATGTTCCTTTTTCTAAAAAAAGAAAGAATTCATTTTGCAATAATAATGATGATGATGGTGGTAACTCCCATTGGATGTTTCTAAAATGCTTCCATCACAACTACCCTGTGAAGTGGATAGCACAAGTTATCACTGCTTTTACACAGGAAAAAAAAAAACTGAGATTTTGAGAAATTAAATTACTTCCTTGGTCACAAAGCTAATAGATATCTGGAATAGAATTCTAACTCAGTCTCCGGCTTTCCATGGCACTCATCCTTAAAATGAGGGAAACAGAACAAATGACCTTTGTCAGATGTCCTTTTTTCTTACCCTTAACACTGATTAATTGTTTTAAGGATAAAATGACAACTCTTATTTTTTTGTGCTATGGACCTTGAGAGCCAAACATGTTGCCATATGTTTTCATTTACTAAGACTACATTTCTCTTTTAGTACCAAAAAGGGGAGAGGGGGAAGTCTTTGGATTTAAGACTTAGCATCCTCTTGGCTAATATGTTCATTATGCATTATTCATAGTGAAAAGTCCAAATTTGTTCTGCTGCAACTGTTCAGCACTATATGCAACTCTGATAGATGATAACCCATTTCTAGGTAACCAAAGAACAGAATGAACCAGATTTCTCCTCAAAAAATGAGTAGTACAGTAGTACTGTCAACTTACCATGTTCCTTTATATTTGGAATTTTGAGTACCTGCATTCTTTCTAATGATGTAGAAGATTATGGACCTGGAAATAAGGCTCTGACTTAACCCTCCCCTCCCACCCCAAGTTGGCTTTAAATGTACTTTATACCAAGAGTTCATAATCTGAGGACGGTGAAGTTTTAAAAATATTTTGATATTTTTTCAATACAACTAATTTTCTTTGTGACCCTATGTATTTTATTTTGTGTACTTAAAAATATTCTGAGAAGTAGTCTATAGACTTTGCAAGACTGCCAAAGGGGTCCATGGAAGGAAGGAAGGGAGGGAGGAAGGAAGGAAAGGATGAAGGAGGGAAGAAAGGAAGGAAGGAGGAAAGGAGGAAGGAAAGAAGGAAAGAAGGAGAGGGGGAAGGAGGGAGAGAGGAAGGAAGCATTAATTGTGTACTTCAGGCTGGGTTTGAATTCAGGGCATCCTGATTCCACTGTTTCACCTAGCTAGCCCCTCCCCCGCCCCACCCCATATTATTATTTTTTTTGTCATATTTTTGGATATTCCTTTTTTTCCAAAAATGAATTCATTTTACAATTATGTTGATAATAACTTCCACTGGATGTTTCTAAAATTCTTTCCTCACAACTACCCAGTGAAGTAGATAGCACAAGTTATCTCTGCTTTTACATAGGAAGAAACTGAGATTTTGAGAAATTGAATGACTCCGTACCCATTGAGAATTCCTGCTTTAGAATCTCTATCTGTCTCTCTATCTATCTATCTATCTATCTATCTATCTATCATCTATCTATTTATCCATTCATCTAACCACCTATCCATTTATCTATCATCTATCTATCCATCCATCCATCCATCCATCCAGTCATCTGTCCATCTGTCTGCCTATCTATCTATCATCTATCTATCCATTCATCTATCTACCTATCCATTTATCTATCATCTATCTATCCATCCATCCATCCGTCCATCCATCCATCTGTCCATCTGTCTATCTATCTATCTATCTATCTGTCTGTCTGTCTGTCTGTCTATCTATCTATCATCTATCTATCTATGCATTCATCTATCTACCTATCCATTTATCTGTCATCTATCTATCCATTCATCCATCCGTCCATTTGTCCATCTGTCCATCTGTCTATCTATCTATCTATCTATCTATCTATCTATCTATCTATCTATCTCCTCTTTATATACTTAAAAATAATTACTTGCTAGCTGTTTAAGGGTTGAGGGGTCTTATACTACCAGAATAGATCATTGTAAGAAATATGCTTTTGCCTAACATAAAGCACTATGTGAATTAGAACACTATAAATTTTTTATATAAAAAGATTGCAAGAGCACAAAATTGGTATGTTTAGATGAGCTCACTGTCATATTCTATTCTTGAATGTTTCTGGGGGGAAATAGGTTTGAAACCACCTAGATAATGCTCAGCTATGAAATCTATTAGTTTATACAAAGTGAGAGAGAGAGACTGGCAGTGCATTATGATTATACCAAGCTGGGCACTGTGCCTAACTGCAGATGGGCTTTGGATATTAGGGAATAAAAACCTGGTGTGCCATTCTGAGGGTGGTCTTGCTCATAGAATAATGCTCTGGCATTACTCTCAAGGAGTTCAATTTAATATATGTACTGTTTCAGGCTCCCCCATAGTGTTAGAAAGTTGAAGTCTATAATGTGAAAATATACATGCCACCACCATCTGGGGTCCCCAAAAATATTATCTCTTGGGAGCTGTCAGTAAAAAAAAAAATAAGATGAAAAGAAAGAAAAAAATATGCGTGAAAAAAATATATACCTATATATACACTCATATGTGTATCTCCATCTCCATTTCTGTTCTTTCTGCCCTGAATTATGAAAGATTGATTTCTTAAGAAACCATTTCCAAGCTATTTCATTGCTTTCTTTGATTGTTTAAACATTCATATTTGACAATATTAATTCAGCATTGTTAATCAGGGAACAAACAGCTCAGGCTTCATTAAAAAGCCAGATTTCTTCAGCAGTCTTTTTCCTTTTGTTAATTTCAGATCATCTTCTACTGCTGAAGAAAAGGAAGGGAGGAAGGAACAGAAGAGGGAGCAGGCGGGGTTAACAACTCTCTTGAGAAGGATTTTCATATCTTACTTTTCAGTGATACCCAGCATTATTTTAAAAATCTCTCTGCCACTTTCAGCTTTACATGTAGATAACTATGATCTGTTTCATTTTAGTACTGAAGCAATTGTGATGGTAGCATTTTGGTATGAAAATGTGGTTAAAAAAAGAGAAGAAATGAGCTAGTTTGAGAAGTTGGATTGATGCAGTTAGTCTTGAGAGATAGGAGCATTGCATTTGTTCTACATGTTTTCATTTAAGTACAGCTACGCCCTTAGCCTCATCCTCCACCCCCCCCCAAAAGAGAAGGAAATCAGTTTCTGTGTGATTTTTTATGAGTAATAATTTTAGAGATTAAAATATTTCAATAAACCAATGAGATTACTATGGGTATTATGATTTGAGCAGTAACAGGGAGTTTTAGATTTAGGGACTACTGCCTTCTTAACAGAGCGATTGGTTTCTCAGAATGCCACCCGGGAGAGATGAATGTTCCTTTGTTTGGTAGTCCTATTAAATTTCCATGACAGCATCAGAATTTTTAAGACACTTAGGCATCCTTTTAAAGGTTTCTTTTCAAAAAGAGTTGTGTTAGCCAAGTTGTAGTAGACTAGCCTGTTTCATTCCACGGGAGAGTTACCCTGGTGCAACCCATAATATACTTAGGAGAATTAAATGTGTATATATTATCCACTGTTTCCAGTTCTGAAAACAAAATGTAGGGTAATTCATTTAGTTTCACAACAAAAGTTTTCTATCAATTAGTAAGAAATATAAATCAGTTTAGTTAATTTTATCCTTATCTTTTATATCTTCCAAGCTGGCATATAGTAATATGAACATATGTGGGGGGGGGGGCAGGGAAGTGGAGGGGAAGAGAGGTCCAGATTTTTAATTTTATCAGTGTAGGGAGCTCTTAGCAAATTGCTTTCCATGATACAAATCAGCTTCTATAACTTGTAGTCATAGAATTGCCTGGAGACAACAAAAGGATAAGTGACTTGTCCAGGGCCACACTGCCAATATGTGTTAAAAATATGACTTTAACCCAAAATTTCTTATCTCTAACTCTTTCTACAAGACCGAGTTGCCTCTCATATCCCTCTCTTCCCCATCTTCCCATTTTCCTCTGTGGGATGGGTAAAAAAGATTGGCATGTAGACAGCTCATTGGAAAATGCCTTGGTCAAAGCTTGCTTAGACTCATATTCAGTTTGGGATCCTATGAGTGTTAATATAAAGCATAGAGAAAAAAAGTTCAGGGGGCAAGAGTTCAAATGAATCAAGATTTATAAAATAGCCCCTATGGGGAAAGACTAAAGAAATTGAATTTAGCTAGCAAAGAAAAAAGAAGGCAAAGAAAGGAATCTTATAATTTCTTTTTTTACCCTGGATAAATTATATGTGTATGAATGTGATTGATTTGTTTACTGGTTTTTGTAAAATTACATACGTTAGCAATTATCTGAAAGTCACTTTACCTCAGTTTACTTAGAGCTAAGATGTAAAGATTCCAAAAGTCCACCAAGAGATAAGCCAAGCTCTCTCTGCTATATTACCTTCTATTTTAAGATGTGCCTGTTTTCTTTATATTGTTTTAATTTTAATTATAAATGCAAAGTGCACATGGGACCTGGAAGAGGAGTCGCCTACTTGGCATAATCCCAGATTGGTATAGTTTAATGTGCAAAGAGCCTGGCATGAACCCAAGAATAAAGGCATTAGAGTCATTCTCCTGGTCTTTCTGCTCTTTTCACAATCTCCTAATTTGCATCTTACATTACAGTCCCCATTTTGCAACACCCCAGGATGTCTCCAATTATCTCAAGAGGTCTGATCAAATTCTGAAAATAGAATTACTTTTAGTTTCAACTTCTTAAAAATATGAGTAAGGTACTTTTTAGGTGATTAGGCAAAGAAACATGTTTTGAAAAATCAAACAAAAAATGGCATGATAACTCAGAAAGGTTAAACATTTCTTCTCTAGAAAGAAAGGACTTATGTTTTGCAATAACTAGAAAAGTTAGGATATTCCCCCCCCCCAAAAAAAATGAGACCTTGGTTCTTTAAAAAAACGAACAAAACCAAACTTCATTTATGTTGACGCCTTTTGTTTTTATATTTCATTTGTTTTCAATAAAGGTGAGCTAGTGAACCATGCTCTGTTAAAAAATAACCAAATCAGTGACCTTATCTAACAGCAAACTATTATACATCTCTATTCCCCTGTCTCTGCAATGAAAGGAGGGAAGTGCATTTTTTCTTTCAGAGTCAAGCCTGAGCCCTGGATTCTAATCTCGATTGTATTAAAAGTTGGTTAAGGAATGACTTCTTGGAGGTTCACTTTAGGAGAGTAATAAGAGTATGCACCTGTTCAGTTACCCAGATGGAAAAAAAAAGCAGCATTGAGATTTGCAGTATGTATCAGAGAAATTACTTGTAGCTCCTATAAACTTTGAGGATCCTTACCCCAACCTCCATTCTCAAAGATGAGTCTTGAGTACCAGGACAAGACTACAACTCCATCTCAAGACTGTAGGAATTGGGGGGGGGGGATAATTCTGTAACGTCACTGACTTCAATCCCCACTGCTGTGCTCCCCACAAGATTATCAAATAAAGAGTTAAATTTAATTAAAAGATTATCAAATGAAAATTTAGACAACCAGCCTTAAGTAGCTTTTAGACAGGAGTATTAGCTGAGGTGGTAGTAGGAGAAGTTGGTACCAAGCACCCCTTTAAAGTCTATAATATAGAATCACAGATAAAGTTACTCACAATATAGATAATATGAGCTCAAACTTTAGAGAGAGTATTGCGTGCAAAGGGGTCACTCACAACTACTGATTGCTGGAAGTCCTTTTTTACACTTTTGTGATGCCCTCAAGGGGTTCCCCTTAAACTTGGTTTTTGTCCTTAGCTTTTGATGTAGATACTGCTTCTAATTACTGCTGTTCAGAGAATAAGAGAGGGAGGGGTTAGAGATACAGCATTAGGAGGCTGATGGGAAACGTAACATTTTCCAGATTCTTTAAAGTTACTCTGGCCAAAGGCGTTGGGGGCAGGAGGCCAAAGCTGAAGTTGGAGGCTTTCCTTCCTCCCAAAGTAGTTCTTCAGGGGTTTTCTCGCTTATCATTGCTGGAAATCCCTGATTCCAGCCAACTTAATTGCTTTTTATCTAACCTAAAGACCAATTGGAACCAATTACTTTTCTTGTATAATTTCTTTTCATCCAGTGACTTTCAAAGATTTTTCATACTTAGCCTAAAGTCTATGACTGAGACTGATTGATTGAGCTATGTTCTCAATTAAATATCCAGACTAAAATGATACACTTGCACACCCTTACACACTCATTCAATATATAATGCAGACATTTCCCTTAAGAACCCAGAATGGATAAGACTGTATACCAACCACTGATTAGACTACAGGGCCATGAACGAGTTTGTTTGTTTTTTCCTAGCTTCATATCTCAGTTGCAGAGTAGCCTGTTTTAAAGTACAATGCTGCTTTTACAAATTTATTTACCTGTTGGAACAAATTCTGCAACATCCACCACAGACTCTCTCTTCTCAAGCCCATGGACAGATTCTAAGAGTCCCATAGCTGCAAGCCTCTGCAAGCCAGCCAATGAAAACATTTGTATTTGTCTTCCAATCCATTTTGGTTTGCCATGCAGCCAGCAGAAACGAAAACCTGATTTCAAAAGCTCTGTAGTCAGCGATTGCTCTGGAGACCCAAATCTTGACAAATGAGTCCTTATAAAGCAGCTTGCTAAAACTACTGGCCACACCACATTGGCCTGGAGCTTCCCTAATGAGCACTAAGTAGGATGAGCAAACAGAATTTACAGATTAAATGACAGAATCATGGAAAACCATGGCCGCTGAGTGTGCTCATAGCCTCACTGACTCTACTCTCAAATATAGATATGGGCATTGAGACATATTTTATCAAACACTGGAGAAAGAGAAGGAAAAGAGAAGGAAAACCAGTTGTCTGATATAGACCAAAACCAAAGCACAGCCTTTCCATTCCTAATTAGTTTTTCACCTCTTAGAGATTGCTTTCCACTCAATGCCACCATCTTTTGTTGCTCATCTTCCAGCTATCATGGTTTCTGAGAATGATGCCTAAGAGAGATGAATATTCCTTTGTTTGGTAGTCTTATTAAATTATTATTATTAAATTAAAATGGTATATTTACTATAAAGATAGTGGCTCTATTACCTTGTGAGCTCCCTAACATCAGGGACTATTTTTTGCCTTTTCTTTGTATCTCTAGCTTCTAACCCAGTTTCTGGCACATAGTAGGCCTTTAATAAATGCTTGCTGACTTTTTGACTGGACTCCAGATTTAGAGGACCTAGGTTTAAATCCTACCTCTCATGTTTACTATCTGTTTGACCAAAGTCAAAGGCCAGTCACTGAGTCTCACTTTTTTTCATCTATAAGATTAAGGAGACTCAATTAGATGGCCTCAGAGATCCTTTCCAGATCTTGATCTTTGAGTCTATATTTTGAGTCTATTTTTTTTCTCTTTCTTAGGAAAACTGATTTGGGAATTTTGGTGTGTGCCTTACCTTCTTTAAGGGAGAATGCAATGTAGTCTTCAGATCACTGAGCTTGGAGTTGGGTTACCAGCAGTTCTCAACCTGTGGTTCACCCCTTTGGGGATCAAAGAGGGTTGCCTAAGACCATTGAAAAACACACATTTCTGATGGTCTTAGGAACCAAGACACTGCTCCTCTGTCCGTCTCCAGGCGGGTCCACCCACATGCAGACACGCCCACATACAAGTATTAAAGGGTTGCAGCATTAGAAGGTTGAGAACCACTGGGTTAGACGTACATTCAATTTTTCCTTCTGATATTTACTAGTGTGACAATGGACAAGTTCCCTAACTTCTTTGAACCCCCATTTTCTTGTATAGATGGGGAAAATAAAGCTAGCAGTAACGTTCTCATAGACTTTTAGTGCTGCTTCATTGAGTTAGTATAGGTAATAGTAGTGGTCGTAGAACATTTTTAGGTTTGCAAAGTACTTTACGAGTATTATCTCATTTGATCTTCAAAACAACCTTGGAGGTGGGTGCTGCTATTCCTGTTCTGTAGATGAGGCTGACAGAAGTTGTAACTTGCTCAGGTCTACACAGCTAGGGAATGTCTGACATGGGATTTGAACTTGGGTCTTCCTGAGTCCAGGCTCAGTGCCCTATCCACTGAGCTACCTAGCTACCTCTAGAGTGGTTTGCAACCTCTCTCACTCTATATAAATGTCCTCTAGTATCTTGGAAAGTTTGAGGTTGATGATGTGGTTGTTAAGAGGCATTGTAAATGCTCAAGTCTGTGTCAGCATTACCTGTTAGGGAAGGCAAATAAGCACAAAGTCCTTTCCTGAGTATCATTCTCCTTGGGAAGTCTGAGAAAAAGGAGGTAGAAATAGTTGCATCAGAGTGGCCTAAATTACCAAGTCCTAGTGTAATTTAACTTTGCCATGTCTTTGGAGTATCAACCACGCATCTCAGAAGATGCTTTTAAAGAGCATCTAAAGCCCTCTTTTTCTCTAGTTTTTTTAAGGGCATCATGGAATCGTGGTGTTGGAGAGCTAGAAGGGACCATAGAGCCCCGGTTCCTTCCTGGTACAGATAAATGAGCAGAAACCCAAGTCGCCACATATCTTAAAGAAACCTAACTGTAGCACAAGCCAGCAACCAGATATTATTTGGTGGAGATCTCGAGGTCAGGGGAATAACCTGTAGAATAAATTAAGAAAGTAGATCTGGCTGAAGTCTTCTGAGCAAGGAACAGGTCAGGAAGAAGTCTTTATTCGTTCATTGAAAGATGGCATGCCAGGGTCAGCCAAGAGGAAAAGACTAGAGAACAAGCCTCCTTTCTCTATCCTCTCTCCCTCACAGATTTCATCCAGCAGGTTATGGCCAAGGAATTCAATGAACATCTATCAAAATAGCTTTCATGTGATAACTTTTAGTCATTTGGGGGGAAAGGGAGAGGGAGTGGGGAGACTACTCTTGTCAGAGTTACAAATGACCTCCTTACCTTTGCAAATTTTGCTTTCTCCTCTATCTTTAACCTAAGGCACTTGATCTTAGCCCAGCTTTCAACACTGTTGATTATGATATAGCTAAAAATGCTTGAGGGAGTTTGCCTTTCTGTCTGTTTCCGTTTTAAAATGGGTTTCAGTCTTCTCTGTCTGACTGTCAACCACAGGAATCAATGGGTGACCATTGTTCTTGGTTTAACTGGACAGAGACTAGTTTCTCATAGGTTTGTACTGTGTGAACTCATGACTATGAAAATAGCTTTAGGCTGCCTTTAGGTCTGGGCACCGTAGTGTGTGGTGACTGTTTGTATCTTGTTGAACTGTTTAAACAAAGTGCTGTGGATTTAATTATTAAGGGGAAAGTAAGGTGAGAGTGGATCCTTTCTCTTAAGATTATGGAAATCTAGGTTTGGAAAGAAATTCAAGATGGTGTTTACTTCATCCAGTTGCTTCCTAGAAATTAGGATCTTTCTTGGAATTAAAATTGTTTAGGGAAGGAGATTTCGTGAATTTTTCCTCTGCACTCTGACATATTCCTTATCAAAACCTGTTGACTCAATTTATCCCACCCTCAGCTCCCAATTCTCAAATCCTAGATTGGGACTTGGGGGCCACTTAGTCTAATTCCTTCATTTTACAGATGAGGCAACTGAGGTCTAGAGAGGTGACATAGTTTTCTCAAGGTCGCGTAGGCAGTAAATAAAAAAAAGAAGAATTTGATCTCAGGTCCTTTCCTTTCAAATCCATTTCTCTCACCATTGAGCCATTCTGTTTTTTATTAAGTGTCTTCTGTGTCTTCTGCACTGTTCTAGGCATTTGGTATACAAAGACAAAAATGAAACAGTCCCTGTCCTCAATATATATATATATATATACACACACACATATATGTATATGTATGTATGTATATGTATGTATACACACATATATATAATATATATAATAATAATTATTATATTATATACATTATTTTAGTGGGAAACAACCTATACACAAATAAATCAAGACAAAATGTACAATAAACATTTCAAAAGTAATTTCAGAGAGAAGTTGGGGGCAACAAGGTGGGGATAGGAAGGACGAATCACTGGCATGAATTGTTAACTCTGATCAGGCTCTTATTGAGTAGATTCATCCCAGGAAGTATTAAGGATTATGCGAATTGTTGGTCCATTTAACTAACTTCTTCCAAGGATTGCATAAAACAATTAAGTCCATGTAGAAGTCATTGATGAAGGCATATTCTTCAACACATATTTATTAAGTGCCTGCTCTAAGTAACAGACTGTGCTAGGTCATGGAAATACAAAGACAAAAAATGAAATTGCCTCTTCCCTCAATGAACTTGCAATAGAAATGGGGAGAAAATTTGTGTAAATATATATAGAACATATGCAAAAATATACAAGATAATTTTGGGGGAGAGAGCTCTAGGAGTATGATTTCAGGTAGAAGACAAGATTGGTGGAATCTTAACCCAGGAATTCTAAGGAGTGGAGGTGAAGAAGAAGTGTGTCCCAGGTATGGAGGCTCCAGAGAAGTAGGTCAAATCATGGACATAGGAAATAAAACATCATGTATGAACCATAGTATGAAGGAGGGGGTGGGAGAGGTATGTTGATGTCAGGTTGTGAGGAACTTTCAATGTCAACAGAGGAGTTTATATTTGAACCTAGAGGCTATAGAAAGCCACTGGAGTTTGTTGAATGGTCAGTGAGATGGTCAGACCTCTTCCTTAGGAAAAACAGTTTGGTGGCTTTGGGAAGGTTGATTTTGAATTGGGACAGACTTGAGTCAGAGAGAACTAAGAGGCTTTTACAGTAGTTCAAGAGAGAGGCAATAAAGGCCTGGTCTAGGGTGGTGACTATGTGAGTGGAAAGAAGAGGAGAGATGTGAGAAATGCTGTGGGAAAAGAAACATCCAGCGACTAATAGATATCTGGATGAATTCCTGGAGTTATAAATTAATCTCTACCCATAATTTTCCATTGTATGAGGGCCAATTTTTTGTTTTGTTGAGTGGGTAGGAATGCATTCCAAAAATCTTGAAGTCAGTAGGAAAATAATGATTTAATATATAAATATTTGCTTCCTACGCAAGTTTCAGGGGGAAGTATATCCACCATATAAAATAAAGTTGACCTGTCATTGTAATCTTTAATGGACTTTAAGTCATTTTAAGGGTTTGTCTTTTCAAACTAGTCTCAATTTTTATAATCATTTCCCTGCCTTAAGACACAATTTTGTTGTTTCTTATCTGGAATTTTAAAATGTATGAAATAACTCTGGAATCTCTGTGTGTGTGTGTGTGTGTGTGTGTGTCTTTCTCTCTCTCTCTTTCTTTCTGTCTCTGTCTCTGTCTCTCCCTCATTTGTAGAGATAGCCACCACTCAAGGACACAAGTTTATAGGCACACTTCTCTGAGTATTTATACACAAGTAATGCAGAGGGAACAAAAAGGTTATGGTAAAAGGCGGTATGGTATAGTGGCAACCATGCTGGATATGGAGTTGGGTTATAATCTCGGCAATGATGCATTCTGTATGCTTGGCCTGGGCAAATAACGTAGTCTATTCCAACCTCAGTTTACGCGTTTGTAAAATGTGGATCCAAATATTTGCATAAGATGCCTTCTCTATGGGAAAGCATGCAAAATCTTAAAGTGTATACAAACTTGAGATTTTTTTTTGTTCTGTATTTGGAGTCTGAGGACCTAGATTAAAATCCTACCTTTACCATTTACTACCTGTGTGATCTGAAGCAAGTCACTCTCCCTTTGTGCACCCCAGGAGGTTTCTTCATCTGCCAAATCAAGAAGTTGGATTGTCACTAGATAACCTATAATATCCCTTTGAGGCCACTCTCTATAGTTCTGTTATTATGAGACGACAAGCAGAAAATGGCTGTAATTCACTCTATGAAATGTAAAATGGTATTTCAATGCACAGTATAAGGAGATCAGGGGTCAGGACTTGTATTGGTTTGGGATTGTCACTATGGGTCACCGGTGTTTTTCAGTAAAGGGCTGGCATTTGTCCTGGATTTTGAGTTGACATTTGAATACCATGTTCTTTAATAGAGATTTAAGAGATGGCATTGTCACTTGGGGAATGTTGCTAGGCATTAGCATTAGCCTATTTATTCATGAATGTTACTGAGATGTTTGCCCAGACCTCTACTTTGTTGGAGAGACATTATTCCAATACCCTTTTGGCTACTTTACCAAGGAGGTAGATGAAAGAAAGCTCAAACTTGCTTTAGTGTCCTATTGCAGGGTGAATATTTTATGCGAGGAAGCATGAGCACATGCCACCAAATTTTTGGCATCTCACCATTCAACAAAGGCCCAAGACCAATTATTTAGGGGCCGATTCTCTGCTTTACTACAAAGGAAGCAGTATCCTTCCAGATGTTTCCTGAAGCTTTCAATGATAAATGGAAAAACCCACTGTTTTTCTTAACTTCTGCTAAAGATTGGACTCTCCTGATCTGTAAAGCTGTGTTGGATGATTAAAGATTGACCATCTTAATAGTATAGCCGGGTTAATGGTGCTCCCACCATTAATGGAAATTGTGCATGGAAATCCCCTTGGACTTTAAGGAAAATTCAGTGCTAAAATTGAGTCACAACATTAGGAAGCCAACGGCCTGTAAATTAGGCATTTGTGCAGTTTGAACATACTACCCCATCTACTTTTCAGCTCTAGAGAGCACTTGGGATTTTACAGTGGGCCTAATCATTTTTAGGCATTCCGAGTGCTTTGGCACAGATAAGTTGTACTCTTCAGTTTCTATGACAGCAAAGGGAGCCTTTAAGAATAGTGGCCTATTCTTTCTTCAAGGCAAAGAAACTCAGAAATGGAAGGAGGACTCACTCACACTCTTTTGGGTCCCTTTTGCTTAATTTTTTAAAATGCATATGAAACCATAGCACTAACTCCTGATGCTGAGCTTGCCTAGGCTCTTGCATTGGGCTTGCTGATGTGTTTAACTTTTAACAGCTGGATAATTAGGCTGTAGTTCTTTTCTATGTACTAAACAACTACTGTCAGTTCTGGGTGCCACGCTATAGAAAGAATGTTGACAAATTAGACAGAATCCAGAGGAGAATAATAAAAAGTAGAAAAGGCTTAAAAACATGATCTATGAGGAGTTCTAAAAGAACTGAGGGCTTCCAGCCTAGAGGGAAGGCACCTGAGGAAAGATATGATAGCCTTCTGAAAGTACATAAATGCTATAGCCATGAGAGGCACATTTATTTTCAGTAGGACGTGAAGAGAGATAAAGTAATATTCCTAAAGGGATATTCATAGTGTTGTAGAAGTTTATAGATATCCCCTTTTAAGACCCAAATTTCAAAAGAGGATATTGTATAATGAAGCTGATGGTTCATATTCTCCTCCCCCTCCCTCTATCCCCTTTTCCTTGTGTTCTTTGTTGTACTTGACTTTTCATCAGTTGTGAACAGTATGTGTTGTTCTTTCATTTTAAAATAAATTCACATCAATGTGGGAAGCCAACTGGAAATGGAGAAAAACCTTGCCCTCGGGACATATGAGCATTGATCATAGGATTTTATATTTCGAGTTGAAGAGGACCTTAGGGGTCATCCCGTCCAGCTCCTTCATTTAACAGATGAGGAAACTGGGACTCCAAAAGGTTAACGGATTTGCTCAAAGTCACATAGGCAAGAAGGATTGACAGGGTCATGGTTTTAAGCTAAAGCCAGCACTCTATCTTCTGTACCAAAGGTATTGAGTTATATTTCCCAAATCCAACAATAATGTCTTAGTTGACCTCAGTTTTATAATGATGACAAAGATGAGAAAGAGGTAATTTCTAAGATCAGCACTGAATTCTTGAGAAAGTTGACCAAGATCAAGAAACTGGAATTCAGCTCAGAAGAAAATTTAATATTTTCTCTGTGTTACCCCATCTCACTCCCACTTCAACTCTCACAGGTCTATCTGTAGTCTTCCAGAGGAATGATGCTGTCCACCTAGATCAGTGGTTCTCAACCTTCCTAATGCCCTGACCCTTTAATACTCGTATGTGGCCATATCTGCATGTGGGGGGACCCACCTGGAGACAGATAGAGGAGTGGTGTCTTGGTTCCTAAGACCATCGAAAATACGTGTTTTCCAATGGTCTTAGGCGACCCCTGTGAAAGGGTCATTCAACCCTCAAAGGGGTTGCGACCCACTCGTTGAGAACCGCTGACCTAGATGGTTTTAATCCTTTTTATCTCCATTCTTGTTTAGCTCCAACACACCAACACACCTGCTAGAATAGTCATTTTAATTTGTACATTAGGTCATGTTACTACTCTGCTCAAACATCTTCAGTGGGTCACGTATGGCTTCCAAAATAAAGCTCAAACTTCTTTTCATGGTGGTCCATGATACAACAGACATCTCCTGTTACTACCCCCCAGCCCTTTAGATTCTAGACAATTTGAATGATTCTGTGCTCCCCCCTGAACACTCACTGTTCTCCCCTACATCTATGACTTTGCTTAAGGGGTTCCATCTACCTAGAATGTTCTATCTGCCCAATTCTTCCACAGGTTAAATTCTTAGCCATTATCTAAAACCCAGTTTAAACACTCTCCTTCATGAAATTTACCTTGAACAACCCTGTTAATAATAACTTTCTTCTTCATAAATCACCCTTTACTTTGTTTTGTACCTTTTTTGATTCACTTACCTTAGAATTCTCCTTATCTATGTTTATTTCTTATCCGCTTTCTATTACCAATAGCTACTAAATGATAAGAAGCCAGATTTGGTGGGGTGGGAGGGGAGAGGGAAAGGTGGTTGAATTTGGAATCAGGATGATGTGGGTTCAAGTTATGACTCAGACCCCTACTTGCTGTGTGATCTTTACGAGTCCCTAAACCTCTCTGAGCTTCTATTTCCTCTTCTGTAGAAAAGAAAAAAAAAAAAAACCAGTAGCACCACCTACCTCAAAGAGTTGTGAAGATCAAATGAGATAATGAGTAAAAGCTCTTTGCAAACCTTAAGATGCTATGTAATGGAAACTATTATTATTCATGAAGTCAGGGACCAAGTCTGTTCTAAACCTTGTATTTCTCCCAGTGAAGTTTAGCATAGCGCTCTGCCTTTAATAGACATAATGTTCATTATGTTCATAATAAATTATGTCAATAACAAATGTTGAAAGAACAAATGAAACAGGTTGGACATGGCCAGAAAACACTTGAGCAATGAAATAGATTAGTCACACTCTGCACGAGGTTACAAACTCCTCAAGGCAGATACTTGTCTCTGTGGACCCCTGAATACTCTCAGTTTTGGACTCGGTGTCAGGAAGAGTTGGATTGGATTCCTAATTCAGACACCAACATTAGCTGTGTGATACTAAGTCACTTAATTATTTCTTTTTGAAGCTCAGTTTCCCCATCTGTAAAAGGAGGGGACAAGACTTGGTAACCCCAGGAGTTGCATCCAGCTCTCAGTCTACACTCCATGATGCCAAGTTTTTTATGTGGGTCCCTATGGATTTATGTGACTCCTTTAGCACATCTGGGCAATGAATGACTTGGCAGCTAAAGAGATGATTGCAACATTCACTGTTAAGAAATAAGACAGACAACTAGGAAGGGAGGCATGGAATCGTGATGGTTAGAGTATGTGCCATGTGGGTTGTTCTCAGCAGGTTTTAAAAAGGAAAGGGAAAAACTGTGCAGTTTAAGGGAGATGGATGCCTTTTGTTCATTTTTTCAGTTCTCAGGAGGGGCAGAGAAGAAGAAATAATGGGGAGTATTAGGAAAGACTAAAAGTGATAACAATTGCAGGGAAAGTAGGACCCTTTCTTTTTTGTGTTGCGGTTCTCTTTGGCAGTGTGAGGAAGCCTATGGACCCCTTCTCAGAAGGATGTTTTTAAATGTGTAAAATAAATTCAAAAAATTACAAAGAAAACCAGCTATATTGAACCCCAAATTAAGAGCTTTAGGAAGTAGGACTAGAAAATTATAACATGTTGAGATACGCTTGAGAACAGATTTTGGCAATAATTACAAATGATTATCAATACATTTGAACAATAACTTTTAAATAATCCAAAGACCTCCTCATGTAGATCATGTTATTTTTCCTCAGAGATCTTCTTCTGTAAGGTAGGTAGTAATGACCCCATTTAAAAATATTTTATTTCATTTTTTCTCCAATTATGAAAATAATTTATAACATTAAAAAAATTTTGAGTTCCAAATTCTATTTCTCCTTCCCCTCCCTCTTCCCTGAGATGGTAAGCCATCTGATGTAGGTTATATATGTCTAATCATGTAAAGCATTTCCATATTACCCATTTTGTGGAACAAAATTCAAAAGAAAGAGGGAAAAAAAGAAAGAAAGAGAAAAACAGTATGCTTCAATCTGTATTCATATGCTATTAGTACCTTCTTTGGAGGTGGATTGCATTTTTTCATCAATTCTTTCAGAATTGTCTTGGATCATTGTATTGCTGGAAATAGCTGAGTCACTCACAGCTGATCATCATAGATTATTGCTGTTACTGTGTACAGTGTTCTCCTGGTTCTGCTAGTTTCACTTTGTATCAGTTCATGTAAGTCTTTCCAGGTTTTTCTTAAGATCATTCTGCTTGCTGTTTCTTATAGTACAGTAGCATTCCATCATAATCGTATACTACAACTCATTGTCATTCCCCAATTGATGGGCATCCCCTTAATTTACAATTTTTTTTTT
>CM053592.1:34598815-34658175 GCA_028646515.1 Pseudochirops corinnae | reverse complement strand
TTTTTAAAAAGAGGGAGAGGAAAAAAAATCAAGTAAAGCCTCTAAATATATCAACAACTAATATTATATGCAGTATTACAGACCCCTGAAATTCCCATCTCTGTATATTTCTCTCACATCTCTTCTCTTGGGCTAAATTTGTTCTTTACAATTTCATAACATTGAACTTCAACTATTTTGTGGTTGTTGTTCTTTTCATTTACATTGTAGTCATGGTATACCCTGTTTTCCTGCCTCTGCTTATTTCATTTTTGTGTCAATTTTTAAAGGTCTTTGTTTCTCTGTATTCATCACATTCATTATTTCTTACAATGCAGTCATATTCCATTGCATTCATGTACCACAATTGGTTTGGTCATTCCCCAATCAGAATTTACTTTGCTTCTAACTCTTTATGACCACAAGATATGAGAAGGTTTTCCCTATATCAAGCTTAAATCTTTCCCTCTGAAACTTAGGATCCTGCAGATACTGACTTACAGCTTAGAAATCATTAAATCTAACTCCCTCATTCAGGAATGGTTCTTTAGCTGAACTTTGAAGGCAGTTAAAGATTCTGTGAGGTGGAAGTGGGAAGGGAACGTGTTCCAAGTATGGGAGAAAGCCTGGGTAAAGGCATGGAGATGGGAGATGGAATGTTTTGTATGAGGAAAAACAGTCTTGGCTTCAATGTCTTAACTTGATGGAGTGGGAAAGAGCACTGGTCCTATAGTCAGGAGACTTGGATTTAAGTCCTGGCTTTGAAATTCCATGTACATCAATAAACATTTGTTGAGTAACTGTATAAATGAATAGATGCATATTATCTGTGTGATCATGGGCAAGTCCCATAAAGTCTTTGTGCCTTAATTTTCTATTCTGTAAAATGATAATAATAATCCATCTTATAGAATGAGAAAGTGCTCCATAAATGTTATTGTCACACTTACTGTAACTTTTAAGTTGGAAACATCTCATGCTTATGTAAGGCTATAAAACAAAGAATTGCTTTAGTTAGAGATGACATTAAAAAAATTCTTTATAGCTCTTCACTTTTTTAATTTGCAAAAGGGTTATTAGATTACCCAGATGTTTTTAAATATTTGAGAAAAATATTGAAAGCTATGGGTACTAATCAGATCTTTTGCAGAGAAGTTTATACATCTTTATGCCTTGACTTTCATTATTTATTTTCCCCTGCCTGTCTAAAATGATAAATCCCCTGAGTATTCACCATGATCTTAGACAAGATTTTCACTTTATAACAAGCTTGATTCTGATGGCTTCTGTCCTCAGTAAAATTATAATCCTACAATTGCTTTGGTGAGTTTGGGGAGCCTTTATTATGCCATGAGGAGGACCTTGCATAAAGAAAAGGGCAGGAATTCCACCTGTGAGAAAGCAATAACAGAGAGAATTAGTTGCTGAAGTTCAACACGAGGTTACGATTGGCTGTCAAAGTTACTACACTTGGATCTCTTCCAGGTTTCTGAAGACACATCCGGTTGGCCTTATAGGAACAATTGAAAGCTCTACTTGTGCCCAACCAAACCTTGAGGTGTTGCATAGAATGTGACCTTCATTCATACCATTTTGGTTTGTTTTTGTTAATTATTATTCCGTTTGACAATGTTTTGGTTCTGTGGGTCACTGACTGTCTGATACTGATTACCTGGTGAGGTCCTGGTTCTTTGGGCCTTCTATCTCATTTGGGATCCAGTGTCTTGATGCATTCTTTATTCATTTTCATACAGAGTATCTTAAAATTCTTGGTGTCTATTAAAGCTTAAAACTGCGCGAAGACTTTGGGGATGTTCTATATTGTATTGTGAGACTCTCCCTCTTTCTTCTTTTCTCTTTTAAATTTTGTTTCCTTTCCATTTTCCTCTTATTCCCCACTCCTCATTCTCTCTTTTCCTGCCTCTCTCCAAAGCACCATGCAAATATCTTGGCCTCAGAAAGACTATAAGAGCCAAAGGCAATCTCATGAGGGAGATATTATTTTCATGTATGGTCTAATCCTAATACATAAACTGCTCTCTGGGAAGAAATTGGTCACCCAGACGGGAGAAATTCATTTCGCTGTCAGCTACTTCTTCCTTTGCAAGACAGCGTGGAGTGGTGTAGAAAGCATTGTGGGAGTTTGGAGTCTTGGCTCTTTGAGTAACGAGCTGTGTAACTCTGACCGTGAAAGTCATAACTTTTCCCTGAAGAGAATGGACTAGATGTTTTCTCAGGGACCTTTCAATCCCAACATTCATGAATTCCATGATCACTGTTCTTTCTAGTGATCTGAAAATAGTGAATGATGTCTACTTATCTGAGGACATCCTGGGAATTTAACCCATAATTTAGTGCTTGGGCAATGCCAGGAAGACATTTGAAGAATATTTCTTGTAATTTATAATGAATAATATTATACAGCAGTAGTTTCGTGATGAAACAGAAGCATAATATGGGAATTAGTGATGGTGGATTAAGTTCTGGATTTGGAGTTAGACCTGAGTCTAACTCTCTAGTATGCCCTAGACACTGAATAGCTGGGAGATTCTGAGGAAGTCACTAAACTTTTCTTAGCTTCAATTTCTTCAACAGTAAAATAAAGTTCTATGATCAGAGAATGATCTCTAAGGTCCCTCATAGTTCTGAATTATGGTTCTTTGATGTCATGACATGTGTGAGCTAACAGCATCCTTGTGGCACAAGGAAGGGATAAGCTTTTCTGGGGACCTCTCTCTTCCCACATGCGAAGAATAGAAATAGGGAAATTCATGAGCACCAAGGGGATTACTAGGATGATTCCATTACATGGGAGAATGCCCCTTTGATTCAAAAATTTTATCTCCATCTGAAAATGCGGCCTCTTATTATAAACCAAAGTCATGCCTACTTCTTGGCAAGGTCCCCTGAACTAGAAAACACACAGAGACCAGAGAATGCTTCTTGTGATTTTCACATCATTATGACTATTCTTCCTGGGGCATCAAACACATAGAAACCTTTTAAAACCATTTATGGTGAGAAGGGAGTTGTGATTTTCACCATAATCATTATGATATCTGTAATGAATATTCCTTTCTTACTGGCAATAGGAAAGGTTTTATCAGAAACTCCAAATGATGGGTAAGGGATGGAGTGGAACCTTTTTCCCCTGTAGAGAGAACACCTCTCTCCCAAACTGATTTGTATAATGTTCATTATAGTCAACAATGAACAAGGGTCTTTATTTTCTGTGAATGGTTTTTTTTTTTTTTTTGGCATGCTGATATATCTAAACTCTTATGTGATTACTGAATATTTAAAATATTATGATTATTTCAGTGGACAAAGAAATGCTGCAGCTGTCACTAACTCTTTTCCCAATGACATGTGTATTATGCTGGGGCGGGTCAGACATCTGATGAACACTTTGAAAGGAGTACACTCTGCCAGGGGAAGGGACCTGGTTTTAAATGGGTTATAGAGAAGATTACTCCATGGCCAGTGTGCCTGGCTAGTTATGTGCCATACTTAATCTTACCATATTGTATTTCATCATTGGTTGATGCAGTGAAATGAAAAACCTTTGCATTCAGTGAATACTTGAATTCGTCATCACAATCATGAAGGCCTTGTCAATCTTGGCTCCATAGGCTTACCAATCAAAACTGCTGCAAGATCAGGCACCTGGATGCCACTATCCAAATGGCCTTACAAAAAGGGAAAACTTAACAGCAGAAAAAAGAGGCCATTGAATATATATGTCTTATGTTTCACAGTGTATAATTTCAGCTGAATTAATATTCTGGCCTTTGCCTAAATCACAGCAATAGAACCAATATGGAAGAAACATTTAATCAAGTGCATGACTAACACCAATAGAGAACTAATTTTCTGAAAAAGACTAATGGATCATTAGACAACACCTTCCTTGCTATCATCTGGGTTATTGCTTTATTTCCTTTTTCACCTGCGGATCTTGTTCTAAGTAAAAAAAATTCTGTTAGTGTTGGAGAACTAAGCAGAGAGCGTTACAGCTACTTGAATAGTGCAGAAGAATGGTGGGAAATACTCATGCCCTCAAATTTTGTTACAGAGGTGTGACAGAAGGGTCACAAATGGGCCTTATTGGGTCACAGAAGGACCCCCTTTTGGTTCTGCCTGAACCCCATTGGAAGGTTTGCGATCAAAGCTCGTCCCCTTACCCAAGTCTAACTTATACTGCCTTCCTGAGCTGTAGCTTTCATTTGTCAATTAGGGGAAGGCAGACAGAGGAGAAGGAACTAGGTTGGACTGGCATTCTGCTTTCATTTGCTGTCCTTCTCTGGTGTATTTGAGAGTTCAGAGGGAAAAAGCTAGGCTCTGTTAGCAAACCCTTCCTTCCTTGGGAAAGGCAGCTGCCTCCTTCTTTGAAATGGAGAAGGGCTGACAGTGACCTTGGTTATCATCCCTGCACGCTGATGTGCCTGAAAGTTTTAATGGAACACAGGGTGTTCCATATGAAATAGTCACTGACTCTAAAGTTGAAGGACTCAGGTTCAGATTCGTCCTCTGACACTGTCTCTGTGATGTTAGGCATTTAGATTTCCTGGTCCTTAGTTTCCACATCAGTAAAATAAGAGGGTTGGACTAACCAGCCAACGGGTCTGGGTCTGGCTCTCCATCTCTAATCCTATGGCTGTTCTCTGTCCAGGGAGAGACCCCAAATCCCCAAGATGGAAAGGTGCCTTTTCAACTCATTGTGTTTCCTGTCCGCATTTTGGAAAGATAAGGAGCATCCCAATTCTCATGTTTTTCTTGTGTGCCTCAAGTTTTATGACCTAAGCATAATTAAATAAATTATTTATTGAACACCTCATATATGCAAAGAAATGGGTTCAGAGGGTTCAGGGGAATCTAAGCCTCAAGGTCACATGTGGCCCTCTAGGTCCTCAACTATAGCCTTTTGACTAAGTCCAAGTTTTACCAAACAAATTCTTTTATTAAGGGTATTTGGATTCAGTCAAAAGGCCAAACTTGAGAATGCAGAGGGCCACAGGTTCTCCACCCCCTCCTAACCCTTAGTTATATACTATGGGGAATTAAAAAAAAGACACGGGTTCTAACATTATCATGGTATTTAAAGTATAGGAGGAGAGATGAGGCTCACATATATAACAAGGTACAATGTCAAAAATACAAGAACAAAGGCCCAAGAGAAGTACCAAGATTTCAAAAGGGAGACAAGAATGATTTTCATCTGAAAAGATCATAGGATCTTATCAGTCACTTTCTAAGCCAACGTTTATTAAGTTTTTGTTAGGTGCTGGACACTGTCCTAGGCTCTGGGGACACAAAGACAAAAAAAAAAAAAAAACTTAAGTAAACCAAACAAAAACAAATAGTTTCTGCCCTCAAGGATCTTACATTTCATCATAGATCTGGAGCCAGAAGAGATCTTAAAAGCTATCTAGTCAAAGACCCAGAAAGTAATTACATGGACCCGCTAGTTTAATAGTAGTTTTTAATTAGGTACAATTAATAGTAGTTGCTGAGTAAAAGGGAGTGTCTCTGCCAAGCTTGAGAAGACTTCCTCCAGTGGAACAGGTGGATGAGAGTCGTTTTTTCCAATGGCCATGAAGGCAGCTGAAGTAGGCACTGTGGAACACTTAGAGCTTGGTCAGACATGGAAGACACCAAAGTCATGCACTGCATCCTGGATCGTTGCAGTTGTTTTGGTTTTTGTTCTGCCATTGCACTCTGAAAGAGAAAGCGAGGCTGAAAACCGGATAACTCTGCCTCACTTAAATCCAATTCATGCATGAGTCAAGACATTACAGATCCTCTTCGAAAAGGAAAGACAAACAAGAAGAAGAAGAGTTTACTAATTGATTTTCCTGGTTTCCACCTTTCTCATTCACACAATCTTGCAAGTCAGTCAATAAACATTTATTAAGCACCTGCTATTTACCAGACACTGTGCTGGGGAATACAAAAGGAGGCAAAAGACAGTCCTTGTCCTTAGTAATAGGAGAGACAGCAATCAAATAAATGTGCACAAACAAATTATATACAGGATAAATAGAAAATAATTAATGGAGGGAAGATGCTGGAATTAAAGAAGAGTGAAGAAAGGATTTCCGTAAAAGGTGGGATTTGAAGGAAGCCAGTAGGTAGAGAGAAGGAGAGAGAGCATTTCAGGCATGATGGGGTGGTCAGAGAAAATGGCCAGAGATGAGAGATGGGGTGTCTTAGAACAACCAGGAAGCCAATGTCACTGGATCAGAGTACGTGTTGGGGAGTAAGGTATAAGAAGACTGGAAGGGTAGGTGGAGGCTGATTATGAAGGGCTTTGAATGCCAAAGAGAGGATTTTGTATTTGATCCTGGAAGTGATGGAGAGTCACTGGAATTTATCGAGTAGGGGTGACATATTATTTCATTTTATTATTCAAAAATTATTTATGTATTTATTTGTTTTTAATTTTCAACATTCTCTTTCATAAGATTTTGAGTTCTAAATTTTTCCTCCCTCCCTCCACTCCTCACTCCCCAAGATGGCATGCAATCTGATACAGGCTATACATGTATGATCATATTAAACATATTTAAGAACATTATTTTAGGGGCTGAATGGAGGATGGCTTGGAGTGGGGAGAGACTTGAGGCAGGCAGATGCACCAGCAGGCTATTGCGGCAATTAAGGATTGAGGAAATGAGGACCTGCTTTACAGCGGTGGCACCATCAGAGAAGAGAAGGGGACATATCTGGGATGTTGCCAGGGTGAAATTGACAGACTTTGGTGATGTCTTGGATATGGGGGAGTGAGAGATAATGAGGAACCCATAGGGAGAAGCCAGTAGCAATAATGAATTTGAAAAAAAAGTCTAAGATATCATTAACATACTATCATATATTTGATTGAAAAGATCTATGCAGTTTTACGTGGAAAATAAACCCTGGGTGCTGTGGGGTCCCTGGATACCTAAATAATAACTTTTAAACTAAACTTTTGAACTTGAGTCTCTAAATCTTGAGGATTACTGCACCAATTCTTTGGATTAAACATGTACTGAACTTTGTGACACACTCCACAACAAATGTGGATTCACTCAAAACTACCAACATTATAATAGAGTTTAAAAATATAATTAATTATTTTATTTTATTTTATTTTCAGTTCAGATTTTTTTCCCTTCCATTACCCCCTTTTCCACCCATTGGAAAGGCAAGAAATGTAAAATCCCTTACAAGCATGATGTCATGCAAAACTGATTTTTCAGTAGCGTGTTTTAAAATATAATGATGATGATGGTGATAAAAATAAAGTATTAAGGAGTGAAACCTTTGAAGCTAACTATTGGATTAATCATGGAGAGATCCAACTTGATACAGGACTAACAATAATTAAATTGAAATGTCAATTCCTTCCCCCGCGTCCACTTTCTAAGGCTGAAAAATCTTAGGATTACCTTAGATTGCTGTATATTTTTCATCTCCAACATCCAGCTAGTTATTGCTTCAAGCTTTAACTTTGAAACATTTCTGTCACTGGAATTTTTATCTTTTCCCATTTCCACCGATGTCTTTATAGCTAGACTGACAGAATAGTTCCACTCGAGTTAATTTTCTCTACTTTCCACTTTCCTTGGGTCATTCCCTCGGACTTGAATGTCTGAACTCCAGTGAAGTGACTCTCTGAGTCCACATTCTGTAGCTTGGCCCTGACACCGTGAGAAGCAACATTTCAAGTCAACAAGAATTCATTAAGCACTACATGTTGGCATTGTGTTGGGTTTTGGAATACAAAGAAAAAAATATGAATCCCTGCCCTCAAGGGGTTCAAATCATATTCATGCAAGTCTCCTCTGTGAAATCTTTTCTACCATTTCACCATCGCTAGGTCCAGGGTCCACATGTTTTCTTGCCTGTATCTGTCATTGTCTTTGTATTTAATGTGTATGCATTATCTCCAGGGGTGAAGATTGTCATCTCCTTAAGGGCAGGCAGGACTGTGCCATTCCCTCCTTCTTTGGTCTTGTGCCGTGCCTAAAGACGGAGTGGGGCACATAGTGCATTTGATTAACATGGCTATCATTTAAAAACCTGGCAGCTTGTAAAGCTCTCGCCTTTCTTCCAGTTATCTAGAGGATAAATTCCTTGAATCAGATATCTTGGTGGTAATATTTTTCCTTAAGGAGTCACAGTAGATCTTAATGAGTTTCTCCTGTTGATGCTTATGGAATCATCTAGGCAAGTAGGGTGGATCGTCAAATCAGAATGGAATTGGATGCATTCACACTTAGACATGTGTGCTTTATTTATATGATTGTGTGTGCCAACAGCTAATAAAGCTCTAATTCCCTCATTTGTGGGGAAAATGAAGCAGTTCCTTTTTAACAGGCATATTCTTGCTGGAGCATTACTGTATCCATTGAAGAAAATAATTTGACCTCACATGAAGTACCTGTGCCCATGTGAGGCACCTGTCCTGTTGTTCACACTGTAAATGCTGAGTGTGTGCCATGAAGGCATGCCAGGGTGCAAGTGCTATGGCAAAGACCCAGGCGAATGGTGCACTGAAAATGGAGGTCATGTTACAGGAACATAAAGTGCTCCCTGGTTGTGTGCTCCTATGAAGTCAGTGCTGCCTCCCACCCAGAGTGCGACCATTCCTACCAGATTTGCAAAGTTTACTATACCAACATGCATTCTGCAATGTTCCAAGACTCCTTATTTGGCCATGCTTTAGCACTGCCCTGTTGCTTTTTAAAAAATATTTCTCCTAAACAAATGACAAACTAAATGTCTGCCTTCAAGATATTTACATTGCGTCCTGAGATGGTGACCCTTGATCTTTCATCCCCAAATATGTTGATTTATGTTGGTCAGCTGCAGAGAGCCAGCACTCTTCTTTAACAGGTGGGGATCCATGACTCTTTGGGAGACTGATTGGTGTTTTGTGTTTGGCCTTATACAAAGTATTTGTTGGCCTCAGACATACATCCAAACCTTTGCTAAATTCTGAGGTTTCCTTGAGAGTTAGAATGTAATTTGCCAGATGGAAAGGCCTGTGAAAAATTGTGTGTGTGTGTGTGTATGTATGTGTGTGTGTGTGTGTATGTATGTGTGTGTGTGTGGGTAAGCATTTCCTTATTATATGAGGTCATAGGAGTGTTTGCCTGCTGAATGAGAGCTTTCTTCAGAGTTCATGTTAGAACCTATGCTGTGTGTAACGGACACTAAAGTTTGTGGTGAACATGTCTGAAAGTGTGTTTCACATGCTTTCAAATTTTACTTCTACAGTTTCATTGGAACAGGTCTACTTGTGGTGTGATGGATATAACAGCAGCAAAGTGCCAAAAATTATTATGTATTCTTATGGGGAAACATTTTATTCATATAAAACTAGTCATAATATTTCTATGTTCTGGGGAATTTGCCTGTCAAGATTAATTTGCGATTTAACAATAAGGAAACAATTGGGTATGGTCTTTAAAAGGCAGTAAAACTTAGTGCGATGGGATTCCTAGTGTTTTTTTTTTCAGTGAACAAATGGGAAAACGTTTTACTGGTGGGGCAGCATGGCATTGAACAAAGCACTGTATGTGGAGTCAGGAAGGCCTGGGTTTGGGTCCTGCTGCATTTACTAGCTGTATGAGTCCGCTCTCTGACCCTCCATTTTCTCTTCTGTAAAATCAGGATCATAGCAGCACCAATATCACAAGGTTGTGAAGATCAAAAGGGAAGATTGTGCAAAGTACTTTGCAAACTTTGAAATGCTATAAGTATCATTTATCGTCACCATCACCACCACCTTCATCATGATCATCGTCATCAAGTATTTTATATAGAGAGCTTGTCTCACTCTTCCTTTGTGGACGACCCCATTTTGTTCACAGAGAGGGCCTACATTATCCTGTGACAACATCTTCTTTATCTCAAACATGTCCAAATAAACCCTTGCAGAGGCTGTCCTCCACTCCTGGAATGCTCTCCCTCACCTCCACATCACAGGAACTATGGCTCCATTCAAGGCTTGGCCATTATGTTCCACACAAGATTCTTCCTTATCTCCACTTCCCCTCTTTGGGTAGTGGTCTCTCCCTTCTCCCCACCAAAATGACTCAATGTTTAGTTTGTGTGTATTTCGTATTTTTGAGCCAATGTGACATAAGGAATAGAGAGCAGACTTGCGTTCAAATCAAATCTTTGACTCACACTGGCTACGTGACCCTGTGTAAGTGATCAACTCTCTGTGCCCCAGATGATTCTTGAAGAGTATACAGAGTAGATGGGAATTGGGAGAGGGAGTTTTTCTCAATAAATATTCCTTAATCCAATGAATTTTTAGGTCTGGATCCCCTCAAACACACAATCACACATAGAATATTATAAGTTCATCAGAAGGAAAACATGACAAAAGCATGTAAATAGCAGACTTACCTTGAAAATATTTTATATTTGCACTGAGGCTACTAGGTATGGCAAGTTCTAATGCTAGATTATAAGCAAATTAAAATCCGAGGCTAGATACTGACTGTGTGACCCCATGAAAGTCACTTAACCTTTGTCAGACTCAATTTTCTCATCTCTAAAATGGGGATAATAATAGCTCTATGATAATAATAATAATATTATTATTTGGAATATAATAATTATATAATAATAATAATCTACTTGTCAGGGCTATTATAGGGATCAAATGAGATAATACTTATAAAGTGCTTCAAAAACCTTAAAGCTCCATCTAAATGCTATTATTGTGTTTGTGATTATTCCTACTTAGTGCACAGACTGATTCATTTTTTTCTCTTTGTATGTCTACCAATCAAGACTGTGCTCTTTCTCTCTCTCTCTCTCCCTCCCTCTCTCCCTCTCTCTCTCTCTCTCTCTCTCTCTCTCTCTCTCTCTCTCTCTCTCTCTCTCTTTCCCTCTGTCCCCCTTTCCCTTCCTTTCTCCCTCCCCCCTCTCTCTATATACATATACATATATTTTTATTTATGTGTGTATATGTATCTATATAGTATGTATATGTGTATGATGGATAAATGGCTCATTGAATAGAATAGGATGCAATGTGTCCTTTAGTCAACAAAACAGAGAAAAGAACAGTTCTTAATCTATACTAGACACCTGGATTAAAATAAAGGACTTGAGAAATGAGAAGCAATGCTGAAAACATCATTTGTGGCATTATAACTAATTCTTCTGAAATGTTTGTGAGAGCCTACTGAGTTCACTCAATAGCTAGTAACTGACTACCTGTGATAGCTAGCTAGCTAGCTGTTTTTGTTTAGTTGCTTTCCATTGTGCCTGGTACTTTGTGACCCCATTTGGGGTTTTCTTGGCAAAGATACTGGAGTGGCTTGCCATTTCCTTCTCCAGTTAACTTTACAGTTTAGGAAACTGTGGTAAGCAGGGTAAAGCGAATAGAGCATTTATTAAACACTTACTGTGTGCTGGACATTGTGGTAAGCAGTAGGAACATAAGTATAAGCATGCAAGATGGCCCCTGCCCTCAAGGAGCTCACAATAATTCTAATGGGGAAGAAAACTCCTAAAAGGGATTGCAGAGAGGAGCTGTGCAATTTCAGCAACATGCTGAGGATGTGGCAGGAAAGTAACATGGAGTCTTATTTCCAGGCAAGGTGTGACAAAAGCTCATTTACTGAAGCCCTGGTTCACAGGCAGAAGTCTATGGTTCTGAGAGTAAGGATATGAGGACTATAGCTGGATTGCAGGCATTGTGGTCTGGAGATGGCCAAGAGGTCTTGTGGGTTATTCCTGTTACAGGAATAACAATTAGCCAAGAGTTGTCTTAGAAACCCCTGGAAAGAGGAATGGATCAAATATAGTTACAGTAAAAGGAGACATAGTTTTATTTTGTAACATGCTTCGTATAAAAAAAGAGATGGTAAAAATCATCTTTAGAAAAGTATAGTTAGAAAAGTTATTTTACCCTAGATACAGGACGAGAAAACAAAAAAAAATATGTAAATCTGTTGAATAATCAGGGAATGATATAGGTATTTGAACATTTCCTTACATTTCTCTGTAATATTTTTGGGCTTTCTGCTTTTTTTTTTTTTGTCTGGAAGAAAGAATAATGGTGACAGGCTTGGGAGAAGGAAAATAACACAAAGAGTTCTCTGCTAAAGAGATTGAGTCCAACTTAATTTTGGATACTATGATAGGGCAGGAAACTCAGTAAATGGGGTAAATATTTTTTAAAAGCTTATTATATAGTGACAGTTAATTTCCTCTTCTTTGCCTTACCTAAAACTTAACTTGAGTCAACAAAATTACTGAGAACATAAATTACCATGCAGACATCTTATCACATTCACATATCACTAGAACTTCTCTATGATATCACTTGCAGTATATTAGAAATTACTTTAAGTGGGTTATTGTTAGATTGCTTCCAAGCATTTCAGTTACAGAAATGCTTAAAGGACTTTATAAGGAAGTTTCATCTACAAGGCATTTGGGTGACGTAGATATAGGAAACAACTCACTAAGAGGTCTTTGAAGTATGTGTAACTTCATTCACTTAATAAACATTGAGCATTGTTTCATACAAGGCAGTTAGGTGGTTCTGTGGATAGAGCACCAGAGCTGGAGTCAGGAAGACTCATCTTCCTGAGCTCAAATCTGACTTCAGATACTTACCGGCTGTATGACCTGGGCAAATCATGTAACTCAGTTTCCTCATCTGTAAATGAACTGGAGAAGGAAATGGCAAACCTCTCTAGTATTTTTGCCAAGAAAACTCTAAATGGGGGTCTCAAAGAGTCACACATGACTGAACAACAACTAAAAAAATTGTTTCACGTACAGCTCTGTGTTCTATACTGTCGAAGAGTCTAAGGAAGTATTTGGCTGCTCTTGCCATTCAAGGTTACAGTCGTAAAGATAAGAATTGGAATTAGACCTGTGATTTCATTCGTATAGGAAATTCTTACATTCCAGGTGAAGAAAATGATTTTATTAAAACAGATCAGAACCTTCTGAACTTTATAGTATAAGGTAATTTTCTAGCAGTGGTATCAAACTCAGATAGAAATGTGGGCCACTAAACCTTTCATATTGATCTCTGCAGACCACATATTAACTTAGAAAATCTTATTTTATCATTAGTACTTACTGAATTTTCATTTATTTTGTTAAGTATTTCCCACTTATATTATAATCTGGTTCAGGCTATGTATTTGACATCTCTGATCTAGAGCACTGAAAATGGAAGGAATTTGTCCAGGATGATGCAGCCAGTACATATTGGAGGTGGGACTGGAATCTTGACTGCTCCTCCTGTCTCCGAGGCTGACCATCTAACCACTAAGCCATATTGTAAAGATCCTACAGCCATAGGCTCATGATGATAGAGCTGGAACAGACCCCTCTTAACCAATTCTGTTATTTTGTAGATGAGGAAATGAGGCCAAGGAGATGATGTGATTTGCCCGCAATCACACAGGTAGTAAATGGCAGAGTCAGGTTTTGGACTTTAGGTTCATGTTTCTAATTTCAACACCCTGACCACGGTACCATGTTGCCTCAGTCTAGTTGGAGATGAGATGGACAGAGAAAAGGTAAATAACTACACTGGAAAATGCAGAATTTAATGGCCAAATGTATGGAATAGAAAAATAACTGTGCTGGCATTTAGAGGAAGGAGCGATTGCTATGGACTGGCAAAGTCAGCCATGGTTTCATGGGAAAGTTGAAAAAATTAAGATTGACTTAAGGAAGGGTAGGTCTTTTTTTTTTTTTTATCTTGATGAGTCAAAAGATCTGCCATGTTCCAAGTACTGTGCTTAAATCCCTGGGGATACAAAGAAAAAAATACAAATATGATCCGTGTCCTCAAGGAACTCCCATTTCAGTAGGGGGAGACAAATGTCAATGACTAGGTACAAATTCAGAATAGATGCAAGGTGATCGGGTCATCTCAGAGGGGAAAGTGTGGGGTCAGGAGAGTAACCAGGAAAGCCCTCCTATAGAATGCCAGTCCTGAGCTAAAGGAAGCCTGAGAAAATGAGAGGCAGAAGCGGGAATGGTATGGGGGGCCATGCAGTTCCAATACATACATAATAAAAAGAAGAATAAGAATTCATATTTATACAACACCTTTCTAGTCTGAATATATATTATTCCCTTTCATGCATTCTTTGGTCCAGTAAAAATGACCTCTCTGTTCTTCACACTTGGCATAATATCTGCTGTCCCTCTGCCTTCTCTCAGGGTATAACTCATGCTAGAAATTAACTCCCTCCTCATCTTTGCCTCAGAGAATGAGAAGCTGTAGCACAAACATGATATTCATAGCACCTATGGTTGACTATGGATATGTGGGAGTAATTCTGAATTGAAAAATATAACAGGCTCTCCACATGGAAGACAGAACCAAAACATTTATTCAAACACTCAAAAGAGGACTTCCAATATCAGAAAGGCAAATCCATCATGATAGCAAAGGAATTTATACATAATAACAATGCAGAGAGCATCACCATCCCCAAACCTTCCCCCTGCCAGGATCTTCCTACAAATAAACACTCATAGTTCTCTGCCTGCTTCCTCTCTCTACTCTGTTTTCTTCCTCCAAGCTATATGATATATACTGTTTCCAATCAAAGACTCTTGAGTCAATCTTAGGCAAGACTCTGTCAAAGGCACTTGATTGGCTAAAATTCAATCCAGAAAAAAAAATAGCAAAAATTCCTACTTTGCTTGCCATTACAGAAATGGAAAAGAGAGAGAATAACATAGCAAATGGAACTTGGGGTTGGCATAAGGAGCAGTGGGACCAAAGGCATGAATATAGAAATGATAAAGTGTGTTTTGGTAACAGTGAATGGAGAAGTGGTACGTCTGTGTTGAGGAATAAAGAGAAATTTCACTGAACCTGGGATATCGAAGAGTTTGAATTTTTATCTTCCTATTAATGGGGAACCATTGAAGAGAAATAATATAACAAAAACATTGTTTTTGGAAGATTAAATTGCAATAGTGTACATGATTAGAGAGGTAAGAAGAACCTGGAGGCTGAGATCAGCTATTTTGATACACTAAGAGTGGCAATACTGGCCTAAACTAGGGTGGTACTAGTAGGAATTACTTGAAGGAAGAACTGGATGGGGTGATTATTTTGTAAATTAAATTTATTTTTTCAATGACAAAAATTTATTTCTCTCTCTCTTATCTTCCCATCCCATTGAGAAAAGCGGAAAAACAAAACCCTTATTATAAATAAGCATTGTCAAGTAAAACAAATTCCCACATTGGCCATATCCAAAAATCTTTGTCTCATTTTGCATCTTATATCCATTACCTCTCTGCCAGGAGATGGGCACAATGCTTTTTCATTCATCTCTTAGAACCATGATTGGTCAATGTATTGATCAGAGGTCTTAAATCTCAAATATCTTTGTCTTTAGAATGTTTTATTATATAAATTGGTCTCCTGGTTCTACTCCTTTTACTGTGTATCATCAGTTCATATAAGTCTTCCAAGATTTCTGGAAGAGACATTGAAAGAAGAAATATACATTAGCTGTGGAAACCAGCAAGGGAGAAGAATCAAATATAATTTCAATGTTTCTTTCAAGCCTGAGTTGAATGAAAACAGAGATAGAAAAGTCAGGAGGTAGAACCAACCTTAGGAAAGAAATAGTAAGTTCTGGGCAGAAGAGGGCATTAACATGTAAAAATTACAATGTACAAACACATGGACTTAGTGATCATATTGGAGAAAATAATTTAAGGCCATTTAAAAAGGGAATTATTTACTCAACCTCAGATAAAAGTATCCCAAGGGGGAATTTAGTTTCCTTCCTTGTCTTTCCAAATCTTCAAAACCAAATTCTCAAGTCATAATTTTGGATTTAAGTAAAAGATTGATGCAAAAGTTTGCATCAAAATGACCTTTTTTAAAGTGAGATGGTATTTTAATTGATTTTGAGTAGTCCTTAGTGTCATGTGCTTTTGTCAGTTTGGGGAAGGTTGATTGGTCTATTCAGAAAGAAAGATGCCTATGTAGATCAGTGTTTAGAGACAGGTTATAATGACTCTCATGTACACACTGTTACCTGAGTACACCTGTCATTTTTGCTACTTGATTATCACCCCACATATATGTTTACTGTGTCTCTAAAAATAAGAAAGGACATCAGTGTGTTTGGGAAAGGGAATTATAGCAATTCTCAAATATTTAATGAGCTCACATATGGAAAAGCAATTAGATTTGTTCTGCTGGGCCCCAGAGGGCAAAACCAGGAGCAGTGGGAGGAAGTTTCAGTGAGACAAATTTTGGCTTGAGATATGGAAACACTTCCTAACAGTTAGAAGCATTCAGAAATGCAGTGGCTTACTTTGGGATGTAATGTGGTTCCACCTCATTGGAGCACAAAGACTATATTTTTTTCCCTCCTTATATCCACAGAACTAAGCAGTGCCTGGCATATAGCAAGAACTTAAATGCTTTTTTCCTTCTTTCCTTCCTTCGTTTCTTCCTTCCTTCCTTCCTTCCTTCCTTCCTTCCTTCCTTCCTCTCCATCTTCTTTTCCTATTCTCTCTTTTTGTCTCTTTCTCTCCCTCTCCTCCTCCTCCTCATCTTTCTCCTCCTCCTCCTCCTCCTCTTCTTCTTCTTCTTCTCCTTCTCCTTCTCCTTCTCCTTCTCCTTCTCCTCCTTCTCCTCCTCATCCTCATCCTCCTCCTCCTCCCTCTCCTTCTCCTTCTCCTTCTCCTTCTCCTTCTCCTTCTCCTTCTCCTTCTCTTTCTCTTTCTCCTTCTCCTTTTCCTTCTTCTTCTGGGTCTGGAGACAGAAAGACTTGAGTTTAAATACAGCTGCAGACACTTGCTAGCTTTGTGACCCTGGGCAAGTCACTTAACTCTGTTTACTCAAGTTTCCTCATCTATGAAATGAGTTGGGGAAGGAAATGGCAATCCACTCCAGTATTTTTCTCAAGAAAACCCTGAAGACAATCCTGAGGAGTTTTTTCCCCCTGAAAGATTATATTCGGTTTTGCTGAGTAGGTAATTCTTGGTTGTAATCTCAACTCCTTTGCCTTCCAGTATGTGATATTCCAAGCCCTCCAGTTTTTTAACGTGGAAGCTGCCAAATCTGTGTAATCCTGACTGTGATCCTTTAATATTTGAATTTTATCTTTTTGGCTTCTTGCAGTACTTTTTCCTTGATCTCTTAGCTCTGGAATTTGGCTATGATGTTTCTGAGAGTTTTCATTTTGGGATCCCTTTCAGGTGGAGATCCGTGGATTCTTCCAACTTCTATTTTGCCTTCTGGTTCTAATATATCAGGGATATTTTCTTTGATAATTTCTTGAGAGATGTTGTCCAGGTCTTTTTTTTATCATGGCTTTCAGATAGTTCAATAATTCTTATATTATCTCTCCTGGATGTATTTTCCAGGTCAGTTGTTTTTCCAACGAGAAATGTCACATTTTCTTCTATTTTTTTTTTTTACATTTTTTATCATATCTTGATGTCTCATGGAGTCATTAGCTTCCACTTGCTCAGTTCTAATTTTTAAAGAAGTATTTTCTTCAGTGAGCTTTTGTACTTCCTTTTCCATTTAGCTAATTTTATTTTTTATGGAATTACTCTTCTCAGTAAAATTTTGTACATTTTTTCCCATGCTATCGAATTCTTTACCCAGTTTTTCTTCTGCTTCCCTAATTTGCTTTTTAAAAGACTTTTTAAGTTCTTTCAGGAATTTTTTTGAGCCTGAGACCAAATTGTATTTTTCCTTGAGGCATCACATGTAGCCATTTTGACATTATTGTCCTTTTTTTAAGTTTATGCCTTGATCTTCCCTGTCACCTTAGTAACTTTCTATACTTAAGATCTTACTTTTGTTTTTTTCCTCACTTTTTTCTGCCTTTTTTGTGACTCAGTGTTTTTATGTGAGAGTTGGGCTCTAGTCCAAGTTTTTGGGACTGGGGCTCAGGGTCTTACTGCTACCTTTCACTGGGTTTCAGATCTTAGTAGTTGCTTTCACTGGAGGGTAGGCTACCCTTTTGGCTTATACTGGTGATGGGGCCTCCCTGTTGGCCTCCCCTGGGTGTGGGGTTTACCTGCTGGCCTGCCCTAGGGGTGAAGACTTTCTGTTGGATTGCTGTTGTGACAGACACTTTCTGATGACTGGTCCTGGAGGAGGGATCTTGTTGCCGGTCTGCCCCCAGTGGATCCCTGCTGCTGGGTTGCTATGGAAATAGGGCCTCTCTGCTGGCAGGCCCCAGGGGTGGGGGTCTTGCTGTTGGCCAGCAATGGGGTCAGGGCCTTGCTGGTGGCTTGTGATGGGGGTGGCATTGCTGGATGGGACGTTGGTGTGCTGCACAGACTGCTCACTCGTCTAAGGCTCTGCTAATTTGCAGAAGAGCTGGGCTTCACTGGTGGATTGCCCCATGCTTGAAGCCTTGCAGAAGGCCTTCTGCTCTGAGGCTTGTTGCTGCTGCTGCTGCTACTGTACCTTGTTCTCTTCTATAATGAAAATGGGAATTTGAAGATCTTCCCTGCCTCTTAATAGACTGGGGGGGGGGGGTATTTGAAGAGTTTCCCGGCTTCGAAAGTAAACTCTGCCCCCTAATAGGCTGAATGTAATTACATGGAGCCTGTGATGGAGGGAATTTGCTGAAGGGTGCAGTAGAGCCAACAGGAAGCTGGTAGTCAGAGCTAGTGAGGCAGTGAGAGAGAGAGGTGCTCAGGCAAGGAGAGAGAGAGGTTTGTGAGTAAATATTGATCTTCTACTGGTTTGTGGGAAGGGAAAAGGATTCTGTGACTCTCAGCATTATTATGGCTTCTGAATATCTTTGTTACTATGATGGAATTGGCTTACTGGTTTTGGGATTCAGTTTTCTGGTGTCTAAAGAAATGCTTCAGTTCTGTCCTCTATCTGGAAAGTCTGGTAAATTTTGTGATCAAATGTCATGCAAGATTTATAGTCACAGTCTTTATCGTGATCATGGGTGCTGTAAATATTGCATTAGCATTACACCTTCCCACCCCAATGAGACAGACCTTTCCTGCCATGCTAGAAAGCTCTTCCCTGTTCCTAGATCAATTCTGAGGCAGTTTTCTAATCATTTGGAGGGGAGTTTGGGAGGGCTTCAGAGGGTTCCAGCCTTATTCCACCATCTTACCACTGTAAGTCCCCTTTTCTTTTCTTTTATCCTAGCATGACGCATTGAGTTTCAGTAACCATTCTCATGACATAGTCTATGACCTGACAAAGTAATCCATTTTTTTTTCTTATCCACTCTCCTTCCTTTTCCCTACCCCTTGCCATCTCTCTGCCTATGTACTTCCTCTTTTCTATGCCTTTCACATACTCACATATACCCCAAGCCATCATGATGTATCACCTCCTGTATCATGGGTAAAAAGTCTAGTGCTGTAATAATGAAACACTTTCTGTGTGGGAGAAGAATGATAGAAATAACAAACGTGCCACATCCAACCTCATTAAAGTCAATGAACTGCAACATTGGGCTATTTGTGGTCTTGAGCAATTTCTGAAGCAAATTCTACTATTTTTAATATCTAAATATAGAATATAGCAGTAAGGAGAATGGGCATGCTAGAGTCTCTTTTTATCTGGGAACAAAACTTTATATAAAACATAAAGCCAACAAACATTGTCCAGTACATTTAATTTTGGAAACCCTTATTTTATCATGAATTACAACTTTGTTCCCCACATATTCTCATGGGATGCTCAAATTGTCTAACACATAAAGTTATTCCTTTTCTGGTCATAAGAAAACCTCATTTCCAAAGCTTCAGTTGATTTCTGAGGGCACTTGAAATGTTTTGTTTAATTCTCACACTTACACTCATAAAGGGGAATAGATATTTGGATTAACTAAAGAGAAAACTGGGAGAGTAAAGAGTAAGGTGGTGGAAGAAATATATTTTGGCCCATATTATAACGTGTAGCTGTGTTTTCAGCCCTTTTGGATACTTTCAAATCTTCCTGAGGCATGAGCTTCATTGATTTCAAAAGAAGTATTAAGGCTCACCTTGTCTTTGAGTCTAGCTGACCTGAATGCTATGAGTATAACTTTTATTTATAGTGTTTATTAAGCAACATGATCCACAAAGTATTATGTCAGGTATTATTACCAGAATGTGAAATGATATACTAGATAAAATATTCTAAGCCAGAAGAGTGTCTCATAGTTTCACAGAAATTCTTCGCAAAAGGGAAACGTGTACCAATGATACCAACCTCCCCTGGACTTTCCTCTTCTTGATTACATTTTCGTAATGATTGAAAAGTTTGTGATCTTGGCATATCTGGGGGAAATCTTGGCCATTTTATAGAAATAATAATGATTTCAGGCTAGAATTATATACAAATCACTGCCTACATCTTTTGAGATTGTGGAGGGTATCATTTAAGAATGCTAACAGAAAATTACAGGGAAACAAAAATAAATCTTTAGTCTCCAAGAGATGTGCCACCTGGAGACAGGGCCACTTCCCAACATTGGCAGTAAGAATTCTAATTAAGTAGAATTATGGATTCTGTTAATGGACCTGTACTAGTTATCAATCTTGGAAGTTGTCACTGAGAAGATAATTGAATGTAGTTCATTTTTAATCTCTTTTACCCCTTCATTAACTTCAATGGGTTATGCATTTCTTCTCCTTCTCCCTTAAGTATCTATCAAAAGCTGTTTCTGTCAAGATAGAATCTGTTTTATGGGTATAATTTGATATTTCATGCTAGTTCTAGGACTGCCAGAAATTTCCTCATATACGAAACAGAAAATAGGTAGCTTTATAAAAGGAACAATGTGCAAATAGTGTTGGCTTCTAAGAGTTTTCACAAATATTGCATTTTGCTTTGCTTTTTTTTGGTGGTTGTTGTTCTAAAAATAATTGAATAAAAACACTTAAGTAACTACCATATTCTTGACCTGGGGAAAGAAATGAAGCAAGACATAGTCCCTACCTTCAAATGTCATACAATCTAGTAGTGCACGTAAGACAAAACAGCAAGTAACTTTAAATTATATAAAGATCAGTGTTTTGGAGAAAATTAGACAAAGGGAATAAGAGAAAGTGAACATCTGGGGACATCAGGAAGGTTTCACAGAGGAGATGGTACCTAAGACAAGCTTTGGGGGAAGAAAAGCCTTTCAACAAAAAGAGGTGTGAGTTAGTCTCAGGAATGGAGGGCAGTGGGAAAAAGGTCACAGACGCAGGACAGGGGAGAACAAAGCTGGAGAACTGGAAGGAGTCTGGTTTGCCTAGATCACGTAATGTATGAGGCAGACCGTATACAGTAAGACCTAACAAGTTAATTGTAACCAGATTGAGGGTTTGTCTGAATGCCAGGGATAGGAGTTTGTATTTCATCCAATAAGCCATGGGGAGCCACTGAAAGTTTTTTGAGCAGGGGAGTAGTGTGGTGAGACTTGTTCATTAGGAAAATTGCTGTGAAAGGGAGATTGAAGAGAGAGACTGGAGACCAGGAGACCATCTGGGGGACTATTATAATAAAAAAGATTTAGTGAGTCTTTGAGCTAAGGTGGTGTCAATGCAAATAGACAGGAGAAGGCATATGTGAAAGATGCTTCTGAGGTAGAATGCATGGAACTTAACCATTTAGTGAGGTGAGGGAGGGTGAGGGAGATGGAAGATGATGTTTGGGCTGTGAACCTGGATGACTGGAAATATGGCGCCAGAACAGAATCAAGGAGATATGGGAGAACATAAGGAGTTTAGTTTTACATGGTTTTGGTGGGTTTGAGGCACTAGAAGAAAAGCCAGCAGAAAAATGCATCAAATATTTGGAAATGCAAAACTTTAGGTTTTATTTAGACTGCTTTTTGTGAAGCTGAGAAAAAAATACAAAAGAGATGTGACTTTTCAGTTTTTCTGTATATATTAGTCACCTTTTAGGTAAATATTATAAACTAGATTGTATGGAATAATGATAGCTCCAGAATTCAGCTGTTGCAAGCTTTTTTGCTTCACCATCTATAATTTGGCATCATTAATCTCTTAAAAATTAACTTATTGTAGAGATTACATTTTAAAAAAGATTTGAAAACTGAAAAAAGACATTTAAAACAAATAACCTTAATTTAAATATGACAGTGATATTTCAATTAATTAATCATTTGAGAACAAATTTTCTTCATACTAAAGACACATGGTGTTTTTTGTTGTTTTTTGTTTGTTTTTTACAAGTAAAATCTACATATGTCATGAGGTGCAGTACTGGTCTCCATCATTTGGCTCAGACATAATGATTCCATTAAGGTGTGCATGTGTTTTTGCACATGACAAAAATGTCTATGCACAGCTTCTATTTGACCATGTTTGAGAGTTAACAGGATGACCAAGTTTTAAAGTGCATAAAGTTTCTCTTTGATGTCCTCAGCCTTCTCCTTGTCCAAACAGGAAGAGATCTATTATCACTCATGCTAGTTGTGATAGGTCAACTTTAAAAAACAATGTCATTTAGGAAGCAGTCCTGCACTGAAAGTTCACAGACTTTGCTGTTTGCTAATCGTGTTTCTAGTGGGAATAGTGCCACAAACTAGCTGAGATTCTTTAGCAAATGACTACCTTTCTGGGCTTTTGTTTCCTCTTGTGTAAAATAAGACCTTTGAACGGGATTCATTCATTCATTTGACAAGACAGTCAAGATAAACATTTATTCAAAAGCAATTGGTTGGGGACACAAAAATAGTCCCTTCCCTAAGTGCTTAACAGGAGTAATGTCAAGCACTATTAGAAATTGGGGACACTAAGCCATATTAAGGATCTCCATGGGTGTATATTTTGTTAGAAATCCACATATTAACACTATATTTTATTTATTTTGTCAAATATTTTGTTATTTATTTTGTTAAATATTTTCCCATTACATTTTGATCTAGATTAAGCAGAACTTGAAAGTACTACTGGCACAATGTGGGGATCCCATGTTTGACACCTCTGCTTTACAGTATAGGAGGGGAAATATGATATAAATGCAGAACTCTAATATAAAACAGAGTAGAGAGACAGTGTGACATAGTAGATAGAAATCTGGCTTAGAATTACTTTGTATTGCTTTGTATATATTGGTTTTTGCTTATTGTTATATGAAATATATCCTCTTCTAAACAATGTCCTATAAGCTTCTTGAGGGCAGAAATTGTTTTCTTCGTTTGCCTAGCACCAAGGACAGTGCCTTACAAGTAATATCATATGCTTACTAAATGTTTGTTGAACTAAGGACTTGTATTTTCAGCTTTTTATTCCTAATAATGAAATGAAAGACTGTGCACTATTAAAGGAATTTCGTGGGACTATAGCTTTATGACTAGAAGGGTGCTCAAAGTCTTCAGATCAAATCCTCTGGTTTCTATAAAACAGAGGCCAAGAGAGGTTAAGTGACTTACTTACCCAGGGGCCACCCAGGTAGTAGACAGAGGACTCTGTATTCAAACTCAGGTCTTCCGCTTCCAAATTCAATGCCCTTTTCATTTACTATGCTTCTGTTTTCCCTCATGAGTGAGGGGAGTCAAGAAGGAAGTTAATTAATATCCCTGAAATCACTCTATATCCAAGCAACTAAACAAGGTTTAAATGTATTTTCAATCTTTTAGTGTTATTGACCCAAAGTCCCTTCTGCTCCCCAATCCTGGTGGTCCCTACTTCTCCTGGGAAAAATTAACCAGGGACTGCCATTTGTAGGTAAGAAAGTGAGATGGGGAAAAGATTGTGTGTTCTATGACATCTTTCATGTTTTTTGTTAACATGCTAACATGTACTTATATTTTCCTACTGTAACCAGCAGTATTTGATGCTTTGGTTTGCATCTTTATTTTTTCTACCCATTTTCTACCCGTTTTCATAATAGAAGAGTAGGTCACTGAAAATTATCTGTTCCTTAACAGGAATATTAAAGCATTTGGTGAAATTCATAATGACAACACTTCGCAACAACCTTCTTACCAGGGGCAGGGCTTTTTTTTAATCAAGGATCATTCAGTGCATCATGACAAGCTTTGAACATTTCAGTTGAAGTATTTGCTTATAAGGGAATAGTCATCTGTAACCAATTTCATTGCCACCCATGCTCACCTCTCCTAAGCACATAACGAAAAGATATTATATTCATTGCTAAGATAATATAGAAATCCATGGAAATTCAGTTAAAAGTCAGCCCTCTACTTTCTGAAGGCACCAAATAATTCTGAAAATAATGAATCCCAAAGTTAACGAGACAGGTATGTTTTCCTAGGTAAGTGGTAGGCAAGCTTAGATGTATGGACAGGTAATGGCATTTTCTCTCCCTTCCTGTACAAAGATGTCACATGCTTCAGTCAGTAATCAATAAACATCTTTAAGTGCTAGGTGCTAGGATACAAAGACAAAAGTGAAACCATTCTTGTCCTCAAATATGTTATATCCTATTGAGGAAGACAGCATGCTCATGATAATCTTAGATGCTGGGTGCTATTATTATTTCCATTTTACAGATGAGAAGACCAAGGCAGACAGAGGTTAAGTGACTTTCTCAGGTTCATACACCATCTGAGGCTGGATTTGCTTTCAAATCTTCCTGACTCCAGATCCAGCACTCTATACCTATTATGCCACTTAGGGGTCTCAGGAGAATTAGAATCAGGCCATTTCAAATGACAATTTGCAAAAAGTGTGGCAAAAGGACCTATAGAATATTTTAAATCATGCTTTTGTTGCTTTTTAAAAAAGCTTCTTAAAAACACAGATGGCCAGACCAAGTCTTTTGAGGGGTTTGGAAGAATTGGACTGGTCCACCAATGTTTTTGTTTCTGATGAGAATGTTTCCATGTGGAAGTCCTTAGCTCCATATCCAGTTGAGTCTCCAGGGTCCTAAGGCCACGTGCTACCTGTATCTTGAACTTTTTGGAGTTTGGAAATTGTCAGGCTTAGCAGCTCATTCTTTAAAACCAGGCAGTTCTTTATTTTCCTTGGACTTTTTTGGGGGGAGAAAACATTATAAGAGTTAAATTCTCATTGTGGTGGTAATTATATTTTTCTCTTTGTCTGGACTATAACTCAGGGGGAATTACAGTGTCTAAGGAAATGGAGACTGATCTTGTGTAATTGAGAATGATGGCCAGAAAGCCAAGAATGTCTCAAGTCTTACACAGACTAGCTCTGTGTTTTTAAATAGGTCATTTGCTGGAAAATGTTTCATTTTCCACACCTTCTCAATAAAAATGATAAAAATAACATTAACCTTTCCTTCCTCTGAATTTCCGTAGCCTCTACCTTGTTTTGTGGTAGACATCAGAACTCCTTTACTGGACATAAATTTTGATGGTGACAAGGGATGTGCCTTATTTTTATTGGTCATATCCATAGCGTATATTACAATGTCTTCAGTGGGGTTTGTGACATGACAAAATGACATGTCAGTGACATGACAGAATCTTTTTTAGGGTGGAATCTGAAGGGACATAGCAGTAAAAGAGAATTCTGGGAGAATAACATGTCAGTAAGAGGTACCTGGAGGCAAAGGCAGGGATCCAGCCAAGGCAGTAGGAGAACTAAGGCATTTAGAGAAGGTGTGGAATATAAATTAGTTGGGACTATGATAACACAGGTGAAATAGAATGAAATTAATCTTGACATTATAAAAGAAATACGAAGAAAAAAGGAAATTTCAGCTAAATGGAATGATGGATTCTCTTGAGTAAGGCAAATTAAGGTGTTGATGAAGTTGGTTTATTGCACATCCAAACAGTATAATTTCATGGGATGCTTGGTTTGCAAAGATATTTACATATTATCTCATGTGATCCTCACAATAATCCTGGAAAGCTGGTGCTATTATTATACACATTATATATATATATATAAATATATATGTATACACACACACCCACATATATGAAGAAACTATAGCAGACAGGGGTTATGTGACTTGCCTAGTATCACCCAGCTAATCAGTGTCTGAGGCATTATTTGAGCTCAGGTCTTACTGACTTGAGGCTTAGTGCTCTGTTCCTTGCACCATCTACCTCAAAATGAGAAGAGGATAAAAAGAACAGACATCACTATTTCCTATGAAAACTTAATCAGTTCCCACAATGAGGCTTAGAAATTGTTATTGACAGAAGATCTTGATCTACCTGCCAAATGGAGGGATATGAAAGTCAAGGTCAATAATTGTGTAGGATACAAAGTAATTTAGAAAATCTTACAATGGAGGATAGATGAATATGACCAGTACTGATTTGTTTTACGGTGGGAAGCAATGGAGTTTATAGAAAAGTTTATAGAAAGTTTGGCAAGAGACTCGACTAAGACAGATCATCCCCAGGGCATTTAAGGATGAAAAAGGAAGAAGGACAATGAGGAGATTAAAAAAATAGAAAACGATCTCTAAAGATTACTATCATTAGCTCTTTTCTCTATCAATGATAGGCAAACCATAACATTTGGACTCATATCATAATCCCTAATGTGCTTCATGAGGAAGTAGAAATAGCTCTAAAGAAAACAAAGATGGGAAGAGCAGCTGGACCAGACCAAGAATAAACAGAGATGACAAATGTTGGGAGTTGACAGCTTGAGTCTCAAGATGTCTGAGAAAAGGGGAAAATGCCAAATGTTAGGGAAACAAAAATCAGACTCTACTATTGTCAGAAAAGGACAATTGATGAAATACTAATGAGACAAATGTTCATTAAATGTGTATGCTACAGTAATGGAGGATGCCAACTATATTGTCCAGTTGGAAGAAGGATTTCCTATGGGTGATGGTCCTATACATGTGCATGCATCTGAATGACATTGTAACTATTGTGACAAGCCTTCACTATTTCAGCCTTTGAAATGAGCTTTATAATTGCTCCAAATTTTGTGTTTGAACTAATTGTCTACTAAATTAAATAACTAAGAAGACGAAGAATGGCTTTTGTCCACATGGAAGTGATCTCATAGAATTGGTCCATCAGTGCATATATCTTGTATAAACACTGTAGAAGATTCTTTGGGGGTTATGGACAAGGGTCAAATAGGTTAAGATGTGAAGAGAGTGAGATCTGATTTGCATATTGGATGGAATATTCATATGAACAAAATAACAATTCCATCAAAGTATCTTTATCATCTACTATAGTTCTTGGTACAGTGGTCTTGGCCTAGACACCCCTCAATTTTTACAGTAGCCTCTGTTCATTCAACAAATATTTATTGGGCTTATATAGTACACAAAGTACAGTAAAGAGTGGGAATACAAAGGAAGTTAGGATAGTTCCTTTCTCTTTATAAGTTAGTGGGAAGTGTGGGGCTTAGGGAGAACAAGCACCTTTGAAGCAAGGGGCTGCTCATTCACCTTTGGTGTCCAGCTGTCCCCCAACTCTCACCTATGGCTCCAAGAAGTTGTAGCATATACAGAAGCCACACCCTGGTAAAACTGTCAGGGCAGATGGGCTAAATCAGTTCCTTTGGTGAGTTACTCCAAGCCTTAAACCTACTTGTGACTTGGGGGGGATATCTATTCCAAGCATATTATGACTTCTGCTGGCAGAGTGTCAGATGAAAACAATTTGTTCCAATGGACATGAAGGCAGCTGAGGCAAGCACTGTGGAATGCTCCATTGCTTTCTACTATAAAATAAATCAGTACTGGTCATAGTCATCCATTCTCCATTGTAAGATTTTCTAAATTACTTTGTATTTTAAACATTTAGTCAGACACTGAAGACTCCAGGGTCATCCACTGTACCCCAAGCCATTGCCAGTCATCTTCACTTTTGTCCTGCCACTGGACTTCAATGACTCAGGAAGAAAGAATGTGGTTGGCAATTTTGCATAACTCTGCCTAGTTTAAATCCAATTCATTTGTAAGTCAGCACACATCAACCACTATTTTACCCCAACATCATGATGTCATTGGTCCTCTTCAAAAATGAATAATGAACAAGTGTCACTGTCATAGGATAAAAATTGAGAGACAAGGAGTTAAACAGATGCTTCAAATAGACTCATAGAATTTAAATGTAGAGAAAATTAGAATTGGGAAGAACCTAAGAAGTCATTCAGTCCTGCTTCTCACTTAAAGAAGGAGTCTCCTCTATAGCATCTCTGGCTAATTGCTATATATCATCATCTCATCTCTGCTTAAATACTTCAAATGACAGCAAATCCACTATTTTGTTAAGGCTGTCTCTTATGATGTTGGATGTTTTTAGCTAAAGAGACTGTTTTTTTGTTTGGTGATGGGAAAAATAATTACATGTATAATATTATAAAATAAAAAGATAGGGATTTCTTTTCATGAGATTTTTGACCATGGGAGATAACCAGTCGTCTTGTGTCATTTAGAATATGTGACCTTTCAAATCTGAATATCATGAATAGCTTTGTTTTATCTGTGACCTTAGATTTCTTCTTCTCCATGTTGGATGTATGCCAGTTATAACCATCTCTTTGTGACACCCAGTTTTTAAAAATTGTGTAAATATTTATGATTCAAATGTATAAAATAGAGAAAACTTTGCTAGTTCAGATAAATTGGGAGTAAGTCTAAATTCATGACAAATATGAATTCTAAAATATTTTGGTAGGTCTGTGATCTCATCAATGTGGGTACTCCCCTCCAATAATGTATACTGCAACCTATCTCATCCTGTGGGATTCTTGTCTGTGTCTTCCCATAAAAATATTTGTTTTATTCTTGAAAAGTGCAGTGTATGGGGTGGCTAGGTGGCACAGTGAATAGAGCACCAGCCCTGGAGCCAGGAGGACCTGAGTTCAAATCCGGCCCCAGACACTTAACACTTACTAGCCATGTGACCTTGGGCAAGTCACTTAATCCCAATTGCCCTGCCTTCCCCTCTCCAAAAAAAAAAAAAAAAAAAAGCAAAATAAAAAAGAGAAGTACAATGTAGTTCCTACTAAGTAGCACTATATAGTAGTGGTCTAAGTACCCATTTGCTAGTGGTCTTAATGAGCTTCTCTAAAATTGTAGCAGTCATGATTGGTAATTAGCCTCATTTTATGGAAAGCAATACTTCAGAAGGAGTGTGGTTTTTATAGTACTTAAGTACCACAAAAAGAAGGAGGGGGCTCTTCAGAATTAAATGTTTTAACAGTCACCAAAGGGCATCGACTTTGTTAGGACTTTCATCGTAAAGTGAGATTTTGTCTAAATGGACCCCTACACACAAACCTAGCACTGAGACACTTTTGGAATAAGAAAAAAATACCTTAAAATAACAAATAATTGAGAAATCTGTTGTTTTTGTTTCAGGACCTCCTGGGAAACGTGGTAAGAGGGGCAGAAGAGGAGAATCTGGTAAGTATGAACTTTGGACTTTGCCATGGAAGAATTTGTTTCTCTGTGTGGTCACCAAGCTTCATGTAGGCATCTGTCTCTTCCGATTATATTCTTTTTCTGTGCTGTTTTAGTAAGTATTGACTTAGCTTATGTACATCCAAGATTATTTAGTTTTTGAAATCATTTTCCTCTGGACTGTGTTTGTGTAGGTCCACACACAGAGAGATACGTATGTCTATGCATTTAGTTTAAACCTAATTTTATTGGCATAGGAAACTCCCATAAGAAAACTCCCTCTGCCAATGCAGATTTGCTACATAGTCTAGTCTTAAAGAGTTACTTGGAGAACCAAAAGGTTCTGTTCTTGTGATATAATACTATATGACATTCTTGAAGCATTTAATGTGTTCACATCCAAGCCATACAAAAAGCAAGGGTATAATGTTTTAAATAGCTGAAACTTAATGGACATGTGTTTATAGTACACAGTAATGGCACCTTCTATTTCTTTTCTTTTTAAAAAAAACTCTTTATTTATTTATTTATTTTTTGGAGGGGGGAGGGCAGGGCAATTGGGGTTAAGTGACTTGCCCAAGGTCACACAGCTAGTAAGTGTTAAGTGTCTGGCGCCGGATTTGAACTCAGGTCCTCCTGACTCCAAGGCTGGTGCTCTATTCATTGTGCCACCTAGCCGCCCCTACCTTCTTTTTCTTATAGCAATTCAAATTGCACACAAGAATTAAGTGGTATTCTGAGAACCAGTACTCAAACCTAGATCTTTCTGATTCTGAGACTGCTTGTCTATCCACTATACCAGGTAACCCCTTGAATATATACATGGATACATATACCTATACATATATGTGTTCATGAGTAGGGGTGCATGTACAGATAATCTTGTGAAAATAGGGGAATGTATTACATATTTACATACATGCTTACATATGCCTTTGTTTTTTTAAAAGTATTTTGGTCACATTTTGAGGCCTGAGTTGTCTCCCTTCCTTCGCTCCCAACCGCACATTATAAAAAGCCAACATTTGATATAGATATATATGTAGAACCATATGATACATACTTCCATATATCACTTACTTCTCTGGAAGAGGATGGCATTATCCTTCATAAGACCTTTGTAGTTGATTTGAATGTTAATATAACTCAGAATAGTTTAGTCATCATAGTTACTCTTGGAACAATATTGCTGTTACTGTATATTACATTCTCTTGATTCTGCTCATTTCATTTTATATTAATTCATGTAAATCTTTCTATGTTTTTCTAAAACCAACCTGCTTGTCATTTCTTACAACACAGTAGTATTACTTCACAATCACATACCACAATTTAATCAGCTGTTCCCTAATTGCATATAGCTTTGTAAAAAGGAGAGGCCTATAAAATTATTAAAATCGTGGTTTAGCCAGAATAGTGGCATGTGATTGTGTTACTTTACCTCAGGTTAAGTTCACATTGTCCAGACAAACTTCAGTATATCTTATTCTTCTGCAATAAGGCAGTGTGACATGACAATGTGCTGGCACGTAGTTTAGGGTCATGTCCCTAAGGAGTAGTCAGTAAATGTATGTAACACTGTGCATACTTCTCTGAAGGGAACAATGCTACTTTCCCCAATCTAAATTTTTCTTTTTTTTTTTAATATTATATAATGAGTTTGAAAATGTAATTGCCTTGGTCGAATTTGATTTTGAAAAAGGAGACCTAAGCTGCTTATAATCTGAACTGTTATAAGAAAAATATGGTGTCGTTACTGTGCACTGCAAACACATGTCCATTAAGGTTCAAATATTTAGACCATTATATACTTGCCTTTTATGTGGCTTGGATGTGAATATGCTATTTAAATGTTTCAAGAAACACTCAAACTTGAGGATGTTGAAAATTGCTGAATATTCAGAAAATGACATTATTTTAGAACTTAGAAAGGCCCTTAAAGCTCCCGTAGCCCAAGAATTTCAAACCTGCATGTATCATTTTTGTTTCAAATTTGCAGTCCTCATGTGTTTGTAGTACTATCTCTAAGCCTGTTTCTCTCCACAAAGACTTATTAATTTGATTACATATTCATCAGGCTATATTTGGCATCAGGTCAACCTTAAAGACTTGGAAGAATCTGGGATAACCTCCTTATTTTTGCAGAAAAAGAAAGTAGCATCAGGGAGATCAAAAGATTATTAGCCCAATATCATATTTTAGTGGCAAGATTGGAAATGGAACCCAGGTTTCCTGAATCTGTCTCATACACATTCAGTTTCCTCAGTCACAATGAAGCAAAGGAACTAAGTGAGTTTCACGAAAAGACTTTATCTAGGGTATTGTTTTGGCAACCTGTTTTACTTGGGCTGTCTTCACAAGGGATGGAATGGAGTCCTATCAGCTTGTCCCTCTTCATTTGAAGGATGAAGGGGAAAGATATTCTAGAAGGACAAGAAAACAACAGTCCTTTCACAGTATGTTCTAAACTAAAGTGTTTAAAAACATTAAACTGCTGAATATCAAGATGTTGGAAGCAATGACGTTCATCAAGGACCATATACAGCTGGTTCTATTTGAGGTCCCTTTGCCCTTCCCTTAAAAAAAAATCATAATGAAGCATAAAAACAAATGAAAAGTCATTGATTTGGGAATTACAGCTGTATCACTTAATATGATTGAATTATTGGATATGATTTGCAAGACTTAGCTAGTTTCCTCAAGAATTCTACCAACCCACTGAACCTAAATAATTGGAAATGTGTGCAAATTTTACTTTATTCAATGTGACCTTTGCATAGCATGTCTTTTATAAGTGAGTCCTGGAAAGAGAGGGGGAGTGAGAATGAGGTGATGAAAGGAATGTTTCATGGAGTCAAGTGACCACTAAATTTGTCCTTTTTTGGCAAAAGAAAGTGAGATCTAGACTTGAGTATTTTATCCTAATGTCAGTCAAATATTCAGAGTGAAAAAAAACTCATAATTTTGTAGGCAAGATGAAAATGAATGCTTGGTTGTGTGGTTGATAGGAACTGGTGGTCTAGGAAAATATTATATGTATGATTTTTCTGAAATTGGAATCTTGTATTCAGTATTGTTTTGGCATGGCATATGATTTCATGAGAATATATAGCTGCTGAACAGAATTGCTTATGTGTTTAAAGTCTTTCTTGTGCACAATACTGGATGTAGCGGGCTGTTGGGAGAATGATATATTTGTAAGTGATCTAATACATAGACTCCTGGTTTGGCCAATTTTGTAAATTTTGAGAAGTCAAACATTGCTTCGCTACCCCTTTTTTACAAAGAATAGAAAAAAAGCATTACTTTTTAATCAGATTCCCTCTTTTATCTGAATTCTCCTTAGTATATCTCAGTTAATTCTCATTTCCATTATAAAGTTGAGATTCTTGAGATGTGCTATACCCTTCATTTTTGGTATTTCACATGCTCATCTCTACAACTGTGTAAATCGATTCTTTCTTTTTTTTGTCTTCTTTTTCTTCACAGGTCCTCCCGTAAGTATATTTGATACATTTTGGCTCTTCCACATTAATCTGGATCGTGCCTGTCTAAACATTGTTAGAACATCACTGTGGTTCAACAGATAATATTTCAATTAGAGGGAAGATAGTGCCTTTTTTTTTTTTTAAACAATGCCTCTGGAACAGCTGAGCAATTGCTTTAATGCATATCGTTGGACAAAGTCTAAGCACAGTTTTGTTGGAGCGACCTTATAGGTGGTATTTTGGAACCAAATAATCTGTAAGTATTCTCAGTTTTTCTCTGCCTCTTTTATTTTTGCAAAGTGTTACTTTCGGTTTGGGATCTATTGCCAATAACTCACAGCCCTGGAATTTTGTGTTTTCTTTTTTCACAGAAATCTCAAAGTTCATTTCATCGGGTTAAACTTGCATCTGAAATATTTGCATTTCATGGTCTACCAAATGGAGATAACAATGTGATCGTGAAAATGATATCCCCCATAGGCTCTGTCCAATACTCCTTCCTAAGGCAAAATTCCCTTTGAAGTTGAGTTGGAGTTTTGCCTACACAAAGACTACAGGACGGAACCTTCTAAGAGTTTTCCTTGCTTTTTTCTCTCATTTGAGTAGGTCAGAGTTGTGTGGTTTCCAGTATTTTCCCCCCTCACTGGAGTGGATTATCTTGTCACCTTTGAGTTGGATGTGTTTTTGACTAATATCCTTGCTCTTTGCTGCCTGACATACTGGGCACTGGATATTTACAGTAGCAACAATAGTTGGCCTTTGAGATACTTTCACATCCCCCAAAGCTAGTTTGCTCCAGTGTTCACTGAGTACACATTGGCAACTCATCTAACAGGATGGCTTGGTCCAGAGAGAGCAGGAGGCTTAGTGCATGCTAGTTTTCTGTATTCAGAGGAAATGTTGGCTTCCCAAATATCTTTTGCAGTCTTCCTGGAAAATTCAGGGATGGAACATAAATCATGAGAATGATTTTTGTTCTGTAACTGATTTTTAGCTTTCCTTTAATGGTAGGCAGATGGTATGCCCTGGGTCTGTAAAGTGTTTCTTCCTAGGCTTCAACTTAATACCTCTGTAGTTTATACTAGAAACAAACCACTGTTGTCCAGAGAGAACTCTGGAGATTCCAGCTTGAACAGAGGGTTCAAGGCTTCCTTTCATGGCCTCCTTTTGTAGCCTAAGTGATCCTTAAATTCTAGTCTTTTTCATGGTTACTTACAGGTTTCTAGAATTCAGGTTTGGTTCCTGACACTGTAGGCAATTACTAGTCTTGTTTCCTTCAGACTGACGATTAACCTTGATCCCATGCATAAAAATGTCCGTTGTTCATCTTACGTAACATTTCTTTATCCATCGTAACCCTTCTGTAATATAACTCAGAGTTATTGCCACATATTTAGACATACCATGGATTAAATCACACCCCCTAAATCATAACAAATATATAAAAGAAAGACTGGCTTTACCATGCTTAATTTACAACGTATCTATCTTAGTCTGACATCTGTGTTTTCAGAGAGTTTGGCTGTATTTTTGAATCATTTTATTAACTGAAATCAATAGTTCTTTTATGGCTGGGAGAAAATTCATTTAGAAAGATTTAAAACAATATTGATTATTCTCTCTTAAAATAGCCTCAGTACAAGCAATTTAAGCAATAAACTACTACATAAGTGAAACTATCTCATACAAAAAAAATTCTTTGGCTAGTCTCCTAATTACAATTGTAATTCTTAATTACTTCATAATTTCTAATTGCAAATTGCCTTGGATGAAGTACTTGGTGACTAAATTTTGGTCCATAGCAAAAAAAAAAAAATGAGGGAGGGAGATTGTGATTGTATTTCGTCTTTAAAGTGATGTGTAGAATAGCATTTTTCTCATTTGTGTATCTCACTCCTCTCTTCCCAAGGAAAATGAATGGATTGTAGCATCATTTTCACCACTATATCTACCACCATCAAAGCAACTTACCAAGTTTCTTATGTATTTGGGATTCGCAGCATAGGCAAACCAGAGAGGAATAGTATTTTATCATATAATGTCATAGAACTAAATCTAGAAGGGCCCTTAGAGGTTACCTAGTACAATTCTTTCATTTTAAAGATAAAGAAAATGAGGGCCAGGAAAATCAAGTGACTTGTCTAAGGTCACACAAGTAAGCTAGCCACATAATGCATGCCTAATGAACATTGGATTGATGAGAAGTTTCAGAGACAGCACTCATACCTGAGTCTTCTGACTGCTTCCTGAGCCAGTAAGTTATTACTGAGTTCTAGTATCAGATGACGTGGGTGATTTTTGTTCTTAGTAAAGATAGTAAAAGTTTTTAACGTGAGTGTCACGAATGTTTATTCTCCAGGTATGATTTTTAGAAAATTCATTTGGGGTATAACCTGTTTACCCACATTGGTTTTATTCTCAACATTCCTTTCTTTTTATAATCTACTGCTTCTCCCACAAACCAGAAATTGGTTTTTTTTTGAGTAGCAATTTATTTGATTCTTCTGAATGGTGATTCTTACTCTTTGGCAGATATTACATATGCTGACAAATTTAAGGGTTCTTAATATTGCTACTGCTGAATTAACCTTTAAAGAAAGATCTCCTAAATGGACATTGAGATCCCTTTCAGCTTGTGCCAGGACATCTTACTGTGTTTAGAATGACACCAAAGCATCGCCTGGGATGTTTTGATACTCATTCATCTCTCATTTGTGCTATTAGAATATGAAATGAATGTCAAAACCTTATTGGAAGCTTCCTGAAGAAAACAAGGCTTCAGAATTTTCTCCCTGTTGCACATGAGGACTTTTGGGAATCATTCTAAGCTAACTTATTACTTTAACAGGAGAGTAAGAGACAGAGAGGTTAACAATGTGCCCAAGGCCACACACATAAAACAAGAGTCAGGACTCAAACCTGGATCTTTGGATTTCACTCCATACTGTTTCATGATGATAATGGCAACAAACTCATTGTTTTTGTTCATTTGTTTCAGTCGTGTTGGACTCTTTGTGACCCCGTATGGGGTTTTCTTGGCAAATTTGCTGAAGTGGTTTGCCATTTCCTTCTCCAGTTCATTTTTACATATGAGGAAACTGAGGCAGACAGGATTAAGTGACTTACCCAGGGTCACTCAGCTAGTAAGTCAGAAGTCAGATTTGAACTCAGGAAACTAAGCCTTCCTGACTCGAGGGTAGCACTCAATCCATCGCACCACCTAGCTCCCCTAACTAACTTATTACTTGTGAAGATTTCTAACCTGATTTTTCATTGCCTTTATGAAGAACTACTCTCCAAATAAACTGGAAAAATTAAAGAATTAAAATTAAATTTTTTTTAAATTATAAAATTATATGTATATAAAATTATAAAATAAAAATTTTAAATTAAAAATTAACCTAATATGCAGTGATAATAATAACTCTTGACATCTTTATATTTTTATTTAAAAACATTTGGGAAATGACAGGACATGTGGATGAAAATGCAGTCAGCATTGTGTGGTGTTTGAAATGTTTCTTTTCTTCAATTTGAACATTTTTGTATATTGAGATAATTGTTTAGTCATTATAACTCTAAACCCTACTGATACTGGATCCCATGTGTCCATTTACTCCTTAGGAAATCATTCTGCTTGCATTTTGGGACCTTTGTGCCTGATGTATTCTATTTAGTTTGGTTGCTTAGCTCTATGCATTTTGAGAAAAAAGTAAATTGCTACCACAGGGGTCTTAGCAATTGACCACAAAAGACCATAATGGAGCAATTTTATGGTAATGTATGTAATTTAGAGTCAGGCAATTATCAGCTGCCCTTTTCTAGCTTCCTTCACACAAATGTAACACAACAAAATACTGTTCCAAAGGATTTGATGCAAGCATTTTGGTTGCCTGGTTTGGACACTCCAAGGACATTAACTAGAAGGACATGTTGCCTGGTTTCAGAGGCAGTTAAGATATAGCTCTTGCTTTTAGAAATGCCTTTGAAACTAAGTAGTATGAGTTTCATGGAGATACAAATAATGACTCAAACTTTTTCTAAATGCTATCACAGCTTAAAAATGGGGTAGTTTCTTAATAAGCTTTGACCTTTCTATAGAGTAAATATCTCCTTATACCCATATGTTTCAAAGGAAGTTCTCTACTCATTTTCACAAGTCAGAGAAATAAGCAAGTCCTGGGAGTTTAGCCAGAAAAGAGACAGGAGCCTTGTTGCCACTGATTTTTTGATTCCTATCAGTCTTCTAAGTTACATAGTCATAGGAGACTGACAGTGATAGGATGTTATTGTTGCTAGTGTTGAACACTCTGAGGTGTGAAATATGACTCTTTCGTACAGTCTGTTCTGACTTATGTACCATCAACAATTGTCAACTAGGTTGAACTGTAGACTCTTGTTGACAGATATAAGAAGCAGACATGGCCAGGCTACAGGTACAAAGTTGTTTTGGCCAATGTGGCAGATTAATTAAGGGAAAAATTTCTCTTTCTCTCTCTCCCCCACCTCTCTTTCTCTCTCTCTCTCTTCCTCCCTTCCTCCCTCCCTCCTTCCATCCCTCCCTCTCTCCCCCTCTCTTCTCCTCTCCTCTCTCCTTTCCTCTCTCCTCTCTCTCCCTCCCTCTCTGCCTCTATCTCCCCTCCTCTCCCTCCCTCTCCCCTCCCCTCCCCTCCCCTTCCCTCTCCTCTCCTCCCCTCCCCTCTCCTCTCCTCTCCTCTTCTCTCCTCTCCTCTCCTTTCCTCTCTTCTCTCTCAGCCTCCCTCCGTGTCTCTCTCTCTCTCTTTTTCTCTCTCCACTTTTCCCTCCCCTCACAGACACACAGAGATCACCTCTGTAAAACATTCAAATTAAAGAGTTCTGGTTATTGCTTTTCTCTGAATTAAAAAAAAAAAGTTGGTTTACAGTTCAGAAGCAGACACTTTCTCATTTTAAGATTTTATTGACTGAAGAAGGTTATAAGGAGCTAGGTGGTACAATGGATAGAGTGCTGGGCCTGGAGTCAGAAAGACTCATCTTCCTGAGTTCAGATCTGGCCTCAGACACTTACTGGCTGGGTGACCCTGGGCAAGTCACTTAACCTTGTATGCCTCAGTTTCCTCATTTTTAAAGTGAGCTGGAGAAGGAGATGGCAAACTACTCTAGTATCTTTGCAAAGAAAATCTCCAGTGAGGTCATGAAGAGTCAGACACAACTGAACAGTAACAGCAACAACAAAAAAGGTTATGTATTGTTTCTTTCCCACTTCAAGCTATTCATAATATACTGCCCTGTCTTATATTGTTTTTAGCTCTTACTTTCTAGATTATCTATTATCCGACTTTGCTAAGCCTTAAGATCAAGAAGAGTTGGAGAGACAGAGGACCTTGGTAGTAGAGATGAAGATGATGAGGGACAGGGAGATTATGAGTTTCTTTAACTCACACTAGCAAACTCAGAATTCCATCCCAAAGTCTCTGCCTCTAACTCCACTATACTACATGGCTATTTTGCATTTAGTCTCATAAGTGATAGAGAATTGTGCCCCTCTGAACCACAAACCCTATTCAGACTCATGGAAGATCATAGTTGCTTTGTCTAGAGCAGCAGTTCTCAACCTGTGGGTTGGGACCCCTTTGGGGTCAAATGACCCTTTCACAGGGGTCACAGGGGTCGCCTAAGACCATCAGAAAACGCATATTTCCGATGGTCTTGGGAACCTCCTCTATCCATCTCCAGGCAGGTCTGCCCACGTGCAGATACTAGTATTAAAGGGTTGAGGCATTAGGAAGGTTGAGAACCACTGCTCTAGAGCCTAGTAGCAAGAATTCTAGAGATGGAAGGGCCCTCAGAAGACAAGTGCTTCATTGTACAGAGAAAAGAAACACCTAGGAAAGTGACTTTCTCAGCTAATAAATGGTACACACTGCCTCTTTAAAGCAAGGAGGTCTGGGTTTAAAAATATGCTCTTAAATTCTACGAAGAGAGAAAAACCAACTAAGGTCACCAGGAGGGAAATCTTTTCAACAATAATAATAACAATACCCAGCATTTATGTAGTTTTTTAATCACTTTGCAAAATGTTTTTTTTTTACACGTTTTCTCATTATTACACCCATTTTTTGGGTGGAAACTGAGGCACAGAGAGGTTAAGTGATTTGCCCAAGGCCATTCAGCTGGGCAAACACATATTATCTCATGAGATACATATTCTCTGGTTTGATCCTCACAACAACTCTAGAATGAAGGTGTTTTTTATCTCCCTTTTGCAGATGAAATTCAGGCAGAGAGAGATGAAATGAGATGCCCAGAATCACACTGAGTACATGAGGCAGAATTTGAACTCAGGTCTTCCTGACTCCAGATTCAGTGTTCTATCCAATGCGGCACCTGGAAGACTCATGGCTTTTGAAAAGGCACTAAAGTTTCTAGATGAATTCAGACATGATGGCAAGAGAAAGAGAAAGGGGGAGGTTGGGTAAGGGGGTGGGGAGCTGGGTAATGAATTCATTTGTAAGCTCTTTGGGTCCATGGTTACAAGAGCATGACTACCAGTTGTCACAGAAGAGCTAGGTCCGTCACTTAAGGACACTCCCACATAGGCACATTCTCTGGAAATAAAGGTACCAGGAAGAGAGAGTGAGTTTACTGATGAATGACATCTTCAGAATCTTTTTGGTCTCTTCTATTAGGATCATTTTGTAGTGATCCTGACTGACCTGTCAGTGTAGAAAGTGCTGGACTCTGCCACCTACTCACTAAAAAGCAGTTTAACTCTGCTACTACTTAGGTAGCATTTGATCTTACTCTCAGATTAAGCTGAAATTTAGAAGTCCAGGAATGAGGATCCTGTATTTTTCGCCATGGATGTACAGAGATGCCACAAATGCAGATGAATGGTGAGGTTGAGTTTTTTTTAAATGATACAATACTGGCATCTCCAACAAACCTAATTTTAAAGATTTGGATTCTACCCCAACCCCCAAACCTCCTGTCCAACATTACAATTTTCATGTGAGAGACTCCTGGATTCCATTTGAGAACACAAATTTCTAAGTATGCATGTAGCATGTTCCAACTCATTCAGAAACAGGAAATGCCAAGGACCTCCTATAAAGGAGAGGCATACATACCTACAGGGGCATCCCCAGAGAGATGGGGAGCCCCCTGTAACATTTTTATAACTGGGGAAGTCTTGTGAAATAAACATCAAGGGAAGTCTTGAAAGGAAAAAAAAATAACCCAAAAAGAAATTTAAAGAAGGCCACATGCAGGCTGGATAGTGGCTTGTAAGTATAGGGAATGGGGGAGGAAGCCATTGTTGCCAGGAAGCCAGCTGGCCTGAATTCTGCGTTCTGCCCAAGTGGTCTCAGTAATGGTGGTGCAAGTTTATGAGCTGAGTACTCTAGTTACTAGCAACATGGCACTCCTCAAGTGTTGTATCTAGGGTGATCACCCAGATTACGTGGCTGGTGAATGAGCATTCATTAATCACTTACTATATACATGCCAGACACTGTGCTAAGGCTGGAGTGGGAGGGGTACAAAGAAAGGCAAAAGACAATCTCTTTTGCTACCTGCTCTGAAAGAGCTAACAGTCTCTCTGGGTAGATGATATCCAAAACACTTTGTAGAATCCTTGACTTCCCACATTTACTGTTAGGAAGCTTCCAGTGCCTTTTGTCCTAAGGCTACTTTTCTTCTACTTTGTATTACTTGCTTATGCCTATTTATGTACCTGTTGTCTCTACTGTTAGAATGTAAGCTCCTTGAGGGCAGGAACCGTTCGTTGCTTTTTCTTGGTGTCCTTAGTGCTTAGCACAAATGCTTGGCACATAGGGTTTAATAAATGCTTGCTGTGATGTGCTGGAACCAGTTGTTTCAGATACCTAGAGCTTTTCTAAACTGAAACCTCAAAACTTTTAGGAGATTGACCTCATATAGGAATTTTGAGTGTTGGGGAGGGAGAGGACAGGAAGGATAAGCCAAAGAAAATGAGGATTTTAGGAGAATTAACGATTTGTTGAAAAGAGAAGGTATTTATTTAGGTATGTGGTGTGAGCAGGGCACTTGGTGAGAGAAACAAGTATGTACTGAGAGAGAACTGGCTTCCTCCTGGATAAGAGTTACGAGTGGCATGTGGCAAGCACATTCGCCTTCTCAGTTTCAAAGCCCCTTTCCTGTTCCTTGTTTGAACACCTGTATATCTTTTCTAATATCCGATCTACCCTACAGATGAGGTGTCAAGTCAGTCTTCTCTATCCTGCCAATCTGGGCAAAATTTCTCACTGTTTCCCCTTCCCCTACCTGTTGGCCATACACATAGCTGTTTGCCTAAAGGACATCTGGAGATGTTGCAAGATGCTGCTGTCTACCAGATGTCTTTGCCTGTGGCTTTCTGCAACTGGCAGAGCTGGTGGAAGTAGAAGGGTCTTCAGACAGTCTATATACAACCCATTGACTGCCATCTGGTGAATGAGGTCAGCCACATGGAGATCCTTCTTGGGTTGGTTATCACAGGCAATTCTGGCTGGTTTGGGTTTTCATGATTCTGAAGTGGAAAAATAGATGACTGCAGTCCTGGCAGAAACTCTCTGCCCTGTACAGGAGAGCTGGAGAGAAATCAAGACTGACCACATCCCTTTGGATTAGCAAGCTCCGACCTTTTCCAAGCATGGTGAGTTCTTCCTGATATAAACATGATTAGAAAACTGTTTTCTTTACTTCTTTGAATCAGATATGGAAAAGTATTACTCTTCTGCCTAGTTTTTGCTTTAGTTCTGCATCAGTCAAAAAGCATTTATTAAGTGCCTGCTGTATGCCCGGCACTGTGCTGAGGATCGAAGATGCAAAGGAAGGCAGACAGTCCCTGTTCTCTGGAACTCATACTCCAATTTATTTACTCAACCAAAGGTGGAGGAGTATTTGAATTTAAAACACTGTAATTTGGGATTAAAAGAACAGAAGAGAAATAGGGAGAATATCTCAGACAGATATTAATTTGCAAACCAAGATAATATCAAAGTAATTTTCCTTAGGTGCCAAAAAAGTTATTCATCTCAAGAGGGCTATAATTAAATCATTATTAATATGTCTGATAGCAGAAAGACAGGCCCTGGATCTGTGATTTCTTTGGTATAGAAAGCTTCCTCTATTAATAAAAGTCGGCATTTTCTCTGCAATTTATAGTTCTAGAGAATTTCCTGGGGTAGGGAGGCAACTGATAAAGTAATAGCTTAGGATCACATAACCGGGATGTGTCAGAGTGGGGCTAAATCTGTGCAAGTCAGAAATAGCAAATTTGGTTTGTTGGCTGGAGATTTTTGTTGTCTTTGCATGCATCTGCATGTATGTGTGTGTGAGCTCCAGCAGACACATGCATCATTTGGAGCTGCTCCCCCCTTCCCCTCATTTTTTGATGTGTGTGTGTGTGTGTGTGTGTGTGTGTCGCATGCACATGTGCACGTGTATAATTTGGGAGCTCCGCCTCTCTTTCTTCACGTTTGCAATTTGCAAAATTACTGATATGATTGCCATTATTTTATAGGAAAAACAGAAGATGAATGAGGTAGTCAATATGAAAAGATTTCTTTATTCTTCCAAACTGGTTATTTCGAATTCCTATGAACTCATTTTTACAGGAAATGATCATGGATTGATTGAAGGCCCAGAAGGATGATTGAATTCTAGCTGAAACCATATTATAAGAGGGCTGGTAGGGCTGACATTAGGTGCAGTATTATTCTTAGTCATTGGTGTCTACTTCGATCAGGAGTAAGTCAGTAGAGCTAAGGACTTTACCAGAATGAATGCTTACTCCTGTTTAGGGCTATGATGACAGGATTAGGCTAGAGTTTCAGGAGATAAGAGCAGCAAATCTGTGAAACCTACTGCTGCTTACATATCAAAGTCTCTCATCATCTTCAGTCAGTCTGAGCAGATGTGGCCCTTTCCCTTCCCAAGGGTCTGAAAAAGTATGTGTAAGGCAGAAATAGGCAGGGTGACTAATGTGTCCATAGGCGGTAACCAAAGGAATGACCAACCTGTTTGTGCCTTCTTATCTGACTTCTGACTTAAGGAGTGCATGAGGGTTTACTGGTGAGTCTGTAAAGGACACAGCTACCTTTGCTTCCTTCTGAGTATAGAATGGTGTAAGCCATCTTGTTTGTGGATCGCTCAGGGTCACTATTGCTTAGTCAGAACTAGCCATCTCCATGTTGAACTTTATGAGTGTCATGGGATGTTTGAGAATTACTAATGAAGCAACCCAAGTGACTATATCAGAGCCTGGTACAAGCCCCTGATTTGGATCACTTGTTTTAATACTAGCAAATTCTGGCTGTATAAATTCTTTGAAGCAGCTGTCTCTCCCTTCCCAGAATCCATAATTCAACTAGGCTACCCCTTATTTCCAATGACTTCCATAATGCCACCATACATTGTGGTGGATAGCACTGCCCAGTATTTGAAAACACTAAGGACGCTTACTAAGAGATATTGTGAATATGATCTTATGAATATCCCGAAGGAATACTCATTGTGAAAATCTGCTGTGGACATAACAGGAAAGCCACATTGAAAATCATTGGCATTCCGAAGGAACTTGATGGAAAGATTTTTGTGACATTTCAAATAGAACAGAAATGATTCAAAGGTCATGTTATTCTCTCATGAGCAGGTAAAACATTTCATATTCTTCAGCAACAGAGTAATTACATAAAAGGGCTCAATTCCTTTGTTTTTCTGAAGTAGTTATGTCAAATTCCTGTGACTGTTGAACAAATGGTAGCCCCTAGTTCATTTCTGACTTCTATATTTTACAAAGCTGATCAGTACTTTGTCAAAGATAACTACTGGTCTTAATTTGAATTGGGTTCTGGACTACAGTGAGGAAATTCATTCCCTTTCTCTAATTACTAAATGTTTTCACATCTGAGGGAATGTAAGGACCTCAAATTATAGAGTTCAAATTATTTCTGCTTCTCCCAAAATGTTCTTCAATAATTTTAATTAGTTTCTAATAGTACATTCAACCAGCCCTCTGACACATTCTTAAAAATCTGTTCATAGGTTATCTTTCTTTTTTTCCACCTGCCTTTATCTTTATCCTAAGAGCTGACAACTTAATTAACCTTCATGTGAATGGCCCCAGTTTTTTGAGACTTGGAGTTCTACATTTTTCTTGACTTTTCAGCATTGTTTGAGTTGCAAATAATCTACTGGCTAAAAAAAAGTCATAGTCTACAATTTTAGTCTTGGAAACAACTTTGGGCCTTTGTTCCTTCTCTGTAAAGTGAGGGAATTAGACTAAATAGTTTCTAAAGTCTAACTTCAAGTTTTAAATCTATGATCCTGTGATTATATGATGAATTATTGAAGATATCTACTTGGCAGTCAGCACAATTAGTTAAAACATAATGCTTATGAGAAGGCTTAATTTCTTCATAGCTTGATTATTTGCATTGTTTCATGACCATAGGCTACCTCCACAACCTCACCAAGTCATCTTACAAAGAAATGAATTGAAATTATATCATATCATATCATATCATAGATGATATATCATAGATCATGTCATAGATCATACATCATATGTCATGTCACATATCATAACATACTATATATTATAGAAATATTATAAAGTCACACTATTAGGAAAGAAATTCAGCAGCCATCTAGTCCAGTCCATACACAGAATAAATTCCTACTATTATGTACCCAAGAAGATGTCATTGAATGTCTACTTGAAGCTCTCCAAGGCTGTCCATTCCATTTTTGTACAATTCTAATTTCTAGAAAGTTTTTCTTGACAATGAATCTAAATTGAACTCTTTTGGGCTCTTGCCTTTTGTTCATGCTTCTGCACTCTGAGCCCAAGTGAACAAATCTAGTTCCTTTTTTCTTATGACAACCCTTCAGATATTTGAAAACAACCTTCATAGGCCTCCCAAGTCTTTTCCAGGTTAAACATACCCAGTTCTTTCAACTAATCTTCATATAACATGGATCCAAGGTCCATTACCTTTAATCTTCATCCTTTTCTATTTGTCCTCATAGTTGGACAACTGGACAGGGTGTCTGCCTTCTCCTGTACCAGCCCTCTCCCTCCAGATCTCAAATTGTTCATCATCCCATACTGTCAGGAATATTCTGAATAGGAAAAGTTAATGGCCACCCCACCCTTTGGGACAACTTTTTATTTCTTCGTATTAGGAGGTGAATAATAAATTCTGTGTTAGTGATGTTATTCTGCAAAGGTGCAACATTTCACAAACAGAGTGATATCTGAACCCCAGAATTACAGCTTGGAAGGACAGTTTTTACTTTGTATGTAATCATACCATGGAAGTTCTTTCGGAAGTTTCTGGTAGTTACATCTGCATTAGAGCACTCTTCTGAGAATAGAATTATACTCACTCAGGAGATCTGAGCTGCCCATGGATTTTTATAGAGTACATGAAAGCCATTCTTTAGTCCCAGGCTGGAGGTATAGTTTTATGTTCAGATATATAGTTTCATTCAACCATAGTGGACACAATACTCTGTCTCTTGATTTAAATTTGTGGGAATTATTGCATCTTGCTTCCTTCCAGAAAAAGCATTATTAACAACCAATTAGCACACAATTTCAGGCCTTTTCACAGGTGAGAGTGAGGATTGGAAGAGTGAATTAGAATCCTTGCTGGCACCCAGGCTAATTTATTGCCTTTCTCTTGTGTGAGCTGAATGTATATCTTTCATCATATGTAGGCTTCTATGTAGACTGCTAATCAAAACTAAAGGATAAGTGTGTGTGTGTGTGTGTGTGTGTGTGTGTGTGTTGCTTATGGTACATGAGCCTTTCCTTACTCTATATCTCATAAGAAAATACCAAAATCACCAGTTGTCCAAGTGTGATCCTGAGGTCCCTGAGATCCTTTCAGGGGGTCCATGATGTCAAAACTATTTTCATAATAATTCTGATTTTAATTTTGAATACAGTTAACATGGATAGATATAACCAAAATAAACAAAAGTTCTTTGGGGGAGGGGGTCCTCAATAATTTTTAAAAATTGTGAAGGAAGTTCCAAGGCAGAAAATTTTGAGAACTGCTTGCTGCCTTAAATAATTCCCCTTTCTGTTTTCTGCCTCAGTTATCTGGACTTCTCCATTCCTATCCCCTTGCTTTGCCTATTATAAGTAAGTCTAGCATTGCTGTGGCTTCTCCCTTAAACATAAAAAGTGTGGCTTTAACAACTTATCAGTAAAACAAAGAAGGGGTGGGGAGGAGTTGTTGTCGTTTAGGCCTTTTTCAATTCTCTCAGACTCTGTCCTTACTTCCACTGGGGTTTTCTTGGCAGAGATACTGGGTTGGTTTTCCATTTCCTTTTCCAGTTCATTTTATAGATGAGGAAATTCATACAAATAGGCTTAACTGACTTACCTAGGGTCATACAGCTAATAAGTGTCTCAGGTTAGATTTGAACTCAGACCTTCCTGACTTCAGGCCCAGCACTCAATTCACTGTGCCATCTAGCTGCTCTTTGGGTAGGGGTGAAGTGAACCAAATTATATCTAACATCTCTCTTAGCTTTGAATCTATGATTCTCTGATTCATCATCCACACTTAACACATTCTATTGAGTGGGCATGAGCACAAAGAAATAAACTTTTCCATTTCTGTTGTTTGTTTTGCATCCTAAAATTTGATTAAAGAAACGAGAGTATATTTCATTAGATATTAATTTGTGGTTTTAATTAATTAAGGATTTCACTCTTGTATAAGTATTTGTGAGTATAAAGGAATGATGTTTACGTACTTAGTTCTTTCTTCATTTTGTTCAGTGTTCTCTTGTTTTATTTATCCAATCTGCAAGAAAACAAAAACAAAAACAACACTGAGGCAGAGCTCTGAAACAATGGCCATTTATCAAAGGGCCCCTGGTCTCCTCTAATAAAGTGGACTAGATCTTCCTCGTGGTCTGAGATGCTCACTTCCTCCAGGGTCTGAATTGTATAGTGCTTGATCCCTGGACAGTGTAGGTGAAGCAGGCCAAAATTACAGAATTCTTTGTTTCTTAGATCTTGTCTTGCCGTGGAAGTCTTTCTGGAAACTTCTAGGAGGGTCTACACAAAATACAGAAACCCACTGATTGACAAACATGCTAGTGAGCAGACCTTAACAGATCTACCTTGACCTTTCAGGAGGTCCTGCTAAGCCAATGAGCAGGCTCATGGGGTTGAACTGATGAGCCAATGTCAATACATCTATCTTACGAGGACTGACAGGCCATTAAAAGGGCAGGTCACAGATCAGCAATGAGGGTCATTCATTGACCAAATGCTCATAGCCATCTCTCTGTGTTGGATAATAGAAGGATGACAGGGGACAGAGGGGCAACAGAAATAACTGAGGGGCTTTTCATGTAATTGAATCACCTCCAGTACCATGGGCTTAATCACCATAACAAAGAAAAACAAAGGTGGAGGTCCTCTAGTTAAATTCCTGTGATTAAGCACAGTCAATTTACAATCTGCAGTTCATAGTCTGAGGCCTTTTGGAATCCTATCAAACTGATTAATACTGATTGGAATAAAAGAGGGGTTCAAGAAAACAGGGGTCCAATTTAATCATCTATAATTTTTGCTTCGTGTTTAAAGAAAAGCAATTATCCATTTTTAAAAAAATATTCTGAGTTTGATATTGCTATTGAAAAGAAAGAACTTAATGTTGACAAGCTTATACTACTCTCAGACTTTTTGGACATACGTATTTATGGGAAAAACAGCCTTTTGCATCAAGTGTCATCATTTATAACTAACTCTATAGAAATTATCAATATGAATATGTCTTGTCTAAACAAAACTTCAAGGCAAATTAGCCAGCATTCCAAAGCATCTTCCCACTCATGATTATGAGATTTATAATGAAAAAGTAAGTCACTCCTTCCTTTAGATCTATTCATTTTCTTAACTCATTTTTCAGGAACTAGAGCTGAGGGTCCATTTATTCATTCATTCATTCATGCATATAGCAAATATTTATTGAGAGTTTGCTATGGCCAAGACAGCAAGGTAATATGGTATGTTTTCAGTAGTAGCAAAACCAAAGGCACAGTGTAACTTCATCTACTGCTTTAAATTGTGGCAATTACTGACATGTAACCTACCATGGAAAAAAGACATTAAGGAATTCTCTTGAGCACTTGCTGTGATTTATTGTCCTTTATTCCATGGTCAATAAATTAGATTTCACAGACGCACTAACAGGCATTCCTTCTGCAAAGAGAGTTTTGTTAACAGTCAAGGGGGTGGTTCATGAAAGAGTGTTTCTTTTGGAACTGAAAGTAACATTTTGGCAAGGAACAATTATTTCCTTGTTACATTCTGCTTGTTGGTCAGTGAGTAGCTCCAATGGGTGGCTCCATATTCAAATCATGATGCAAGAATTGCTTTGATGAGGAAAAGGAGGGGAACCACTGAATTCCTATTTATGTCTTATTATCCAGTCTGAGAGAAAAAGAGTGATGTAGTGGATTGAGAGCCACCCTCAAAAATGATCAATAAAGACCTGGATTTAAGTCCTACTGGGCAAGTCACTTCACTTCTCACTTTTCAATAAGACTATCTGCTGTAAAGGAATGGCTGTCCTGTATTGATAGAAGGAGTTTCTTCATCTTGAAGTTCCCAATACCAGTAAAAATTATAGTTCCTGTCTCTGGCCTTGTCTTCTATTCAATATAAACCTGGAATCACCATATGTCATCCTGTGTTGGCAATGTAGGAGTTGAAATGAAACTTCATTTCAAAGAGGTCTGATTTCGTTGGGGTTGTTATTCTTTCCAGCAATGTAGTACATAATCCCTCCTATGCCTTAGTAGATAATCTTAGAGAGTTGCTTTGTCCCTCAAATTCATCTTTGAATTCCAAGTTACACAGAATGTTGTTTGTTCTTAAACTGTAACTTAAGGAAGAACTAAATGGTATTTCACTGAATCTAACAAAAGAATGATACAAGATCCAGTGAGATGAATGGAAATAGATACACGAAATATCATCTTCTTGCCAAAACATTGGGGAATGAGATTCTGAAAGTGCCATTATGAGTGTTCAGTTTTAACTTTTTACTTTTGCACTTTTGATTTCTTTCCATCCTTTGTGGAAACAGCACCCCAGAAGAATACACCTGCATGTTGACTCAATTGTTAGTTTGGGGTTGGAAGATCGAGGAGGCAAGAAATTCAAATTGTTTTGAGAGGAATGGATTTTTTTTTTTCTCTCCCTGAGATCCTATGTTCGAATAAAAATTTCCGAGTCTGATCCAGAAATCCTACAAACACAGGATTTTCAAAAGTGGAAGGGACCTTAGGAAAATATGTAATCCAATCTTGATGTTTTAGAGGGAAGTAAATTGAGGTTAGTAGCCAATACAGAATGATAAAACAAAATGCTGTTACAGTAAAAACAGAATATACCAAATTTCTGAGTAAGGGCACATCAAAACAGGTTGTTGTTGGTTGGGTGTGACCGAACTAAATAGATCCATTTCTGAGGGGGAGGGGTCTTTCTTCAGAAAGTATCTAGAAAAGGGGGTGGGGAGGAAAACCCAATTCATCAAAGTCATGATGGCACAGCTGTTACAAAGATTCATCTGCTGACCAACAGCCGGTTAATTTTCCAGAAGTGACATTTTCCCTGGTTTATTGTTTTCTCATCGTTGTGGCACAAATCACATCAGAAATGTTTCCTGAGTGACACTGGCATTGATGAATTAGCCATGTGCTTTTTATTTCAGGATGCCAGGGTTTGGGTTTCTTTAAGAGAAGGGAGAATCAAAGATACCTATCAAGATGTCAGTATCTGTAATATTTGTACATTTAACTTAAATATCCAGAAAGAACAGAGTTTAAATGGAGACTGAAGCAATCTACATGCTAGCATTCTTTTCCGTGTTTGGTTTTCTTTCTTTTTTCCCATTGTTCATTCCATTGGTTACAACCCTTCTATACAACCAGATTAATGTGCAATGTGAAAGTATTTGCAGATCCTATATTTGGTTATATGCCACCATGGAGGGCGGAAAGAGGGAGGGGAGAATATTTGAAACTCAAGGGATTGTGGAACTGAATCTTGTAAACTAAAAATAAATAATCAATTTTAAGAAAAGTGATTGGCTGGGAAAGAAGATGATGGGATGAAGTGTTACTATTCATCTTTCTATAGTCTTCCAACAGATTTTTCTTCACTTTTTTTTAACCTTGGTGGATGGAGTTAAGACTTTCCCCCCTCCCATTTTGCCACAGCATTAACATCCTGAAGTCAAATAAGGGTTTTTGTTCTAGTGTCTATTCTTTAGGTTAAAGGACAGACTATTTGTGAAACATTTTGCAAAGTTTCAGAGCCAGATAAATCCCAGCTGCCTCATCAAACACCATTCTAAATACAGTCCATTTCTTGATTAAATATAGCATTTCTGCATCAATTTTTCCATGCAGCTTCTACACCCTTTCAAAATAGGAAACATCAGTTCTTAATTATCAAAGCTAATGAAGAGAGTTAAAGACTGTTAAACAATGTGTTCTTATCGCACTCTCTCCTCTAACACTGGTTAAACTATATTACTATGCTAGATTTCATTACACCCAAATGAACATCCTTCCACCATCATCAAGCTTGATCTCATCTATAATGAGTAGCTTGTCCAAGTCTTAACATACTGACTCTTTATGTGCATCCTAGAGAACAATGAAAAGCAAACAGTGCTAATAAATAATGCTATGTTATTCAAATATGGTAATCCAATTTCTTTGTAAAGTGAGTACTGCCTTTATTATCTTGAATTTCAGGCAGTTGATGGAAAGCACAAACTTTAAAAAACAAACAAACATATTTTCATCTTATACCTGTCTATTATTCCTACCATGGATATGAGGACTTGATTCCACCTTAGTGAAAATTGATTAGGCAATATGATTCAAAAATTTGCCTTAAAGTCAAGAAACCCTGTGTTCAACTCTGGCCTTTTATACTTCTTTGCTCTATGACTATGGCAAGTTATTTAATCTCTCCAAAACTCAGTTTTGTCATCTCTAAAATGAAAGGGTTGGACTCGGTATCCTTGCTTAGGTTCCCAAAGTGAGTGATACCCTGGGGGGGATCTGGAATGATCCAAATTGGCAGTATTTTTTTTTTAAATGACATACATTTTTTTAAAAAACATCGTTAAAGGGTTAAAGAAAGTAAATTTCCAGGGGGCCACTGACTAACTTTTTTTGGAAAAAAGTTGAAGATCAAATAAGTTTGGGAACCTCTGCAAGGTCTCTCCAACTCCATATCTACAATCCAGTGAATTTCTTAAGGAACCCTATATCTTCTTAAGTATATTATGCATACCCATTAACAACAGTGAAAATCTACTTTCTTCTTCATAGTAGGGTCGTGACCTTTGAATTCATTTGTGAATAAGGGCAAGTGTAGACAATTCCCAAGTTCAAGCTCACGCTTCAAACACATATAAATTGTGCTGGGTGTGTCCATGTCCACTCACATATGAATTGATCTGAAGCTCCTGCCAATCTCTGCCACTAAAACACTGAAGAGGCTTATAAGTTGTCAAATGCTTTTCCAAGCTACACTTTTTGGAAACTCTTACTGTTTTCATCCTTTTTAGTGGGAAATAACTATTCTAATAGTTTTTTTTCATGCCAGTCTCTCCCTCCCCTATCCTTCCCTCCCTTCCTCTCTCTCTTCTCTTTCTACTTCTCTCGTTCTGTCTCCCCCCTCCCCAAATCACTGCCCCCTCCACTTTAGTTTGCTTCTTTGCATGGTGTTTGGGAATGGACAGCCAGCAGGGCTTCAAGCATACATTGGGCTCCTTTTTCAGAGAAATACATTTTAATCCAAGGACATCACTATCCCAGCCCATGTGTATCCTCTCTTTTCTCCAAAATAATTTTTTAATGTCATTCACAAAGAACCAGTATACAGCCTTAACAACAGCAACAATTCAGTTGTCTCTTTAAAAAACTGCTCAAACATGTTCCCTGTTTGCCTCACTTTAGAATATTTATTTTTTGTTATGAAGAAATTGTATTCAGAAAACTAAGGGTGATAACATTATAACATCTAATTTAGATATAACATCACTAGCTGCATAATTAGCCATTAAAATTGATGAAGATGGTTATTTTCAAAACCAAGAGATTTTGCTAAAATAGAGAAAACAGGAGAGGTTAGCCATTTCTCATCCCACCGTCCATATCCACTAGTGTAGTTAGAGGTTACTTTAAATCAAAAGCCAGCCTCTAGTGATTATACATCTTTCTGATGCCTTATTTGATGCTGCTTTTTAACAAGTTATCAGACAAAGTAATATGTAGAATTGTATCTTTCGTGAAGTCTTGTAAATTTTTGACTTATTGTGAGACACACCTAATCTGAAAAGTGATTTTATTCTATTAAATCAATAAGAAATGGATTCATTATATCATTGATTTGAGTATTTCCTCCAATTACACAGAGAGATCCTAACACAACCATGTCTGTCTTCTCTGCCTGTCTTCTTCATCTATGTTTTCAGAGAAGTTTGTCATGGGGAATCAACAAAATGGTCTGCGATCTTTACATATCTTCTTCCTACATTTCAATGATACCAATGAACCATCAGGGTTGTCTTTTTTGTTAATCCTTGCTAGGTAACCAGCCCACTCTATCTTTTTTTTTAACAGTCATATACTTTTTTTTTGGTGACATTCTTTATTCCATCCTTCCAAGGACCATGTCCTCCCTTTATTATGGGCTCTCCTCAGAGAACAAAATTTTCCATGTTCAGTCTATTCTAAGTTACTGAATTTCTAGAAGCACTTGATTGTAAGATTTGGTTTTGTGTCATAGACCCTAATTATATAGCTTTAGACAGCTCTATGAAGTAGATAGGTCAAGTCAAGTCAGCAAACATTCATGTATTGTGTGTCAGGCACCGTGGTAATTATTGGGAATATAATGAAAAGGAAAAACAGCCCCTGCCCTCCAGAATCTTATATTTGAATCACAGAGATGACATGTAAACAACTATGTAAAAACAAAATATATACAGGATAAATTGGAAATAATCTCAGGGAGAAGGCTGTAGCCTTTCTGTCTGTTAAAAACAGAAATATATGAAAGATAAAAATCTGAAATTACAACTAGCCTGAGCTTAAACTAACCACTAAATTTCACTAAAACCCATAGTTTAAAAAAACAAGACAAAACCATCAAATCACATTGGCATGTCCTTTCCCATCACATGCCTTTTGCCCCTTTGCTTCCCATTGATGCAATTTTTCATCATGACATTTATATCAGGATTCTAAAGCTCATATAATTTCTATACCATCCATTAATGCCTAAGCCTGGAGCTAGCCAAACAGATCTGAAGATGATTGTTGAAACTCTCTAACCTGTCAGATAGCCCTTCAGTCATGCAGACCAAGCAACCACAGCAATCATATAACAGAGACACTGAAAAGAAGGATCACAGTAAAGAAAGCAGAAGCAAATAGAGCTCTGGCAAGAAGGGGAAACAATTAACTACTCAATTTATGACTGAATACAACTGGAACTTTTCAACTGCGTTCAAGCATCTCTGGCTTAGACCTCCACTTAACAGTGTTATTGTCCCCATTTTAAAGAATGTAGTCTAGTCCTTTACTTTGCTGACCCTAATGATCTTTTCCCCTAATGTTTTCTCTCCTTATTCCTGAATTTCATGTGACTAGACTTCTTGGTCCACTAATTTATTTCTTCTTCTTCAGCACCAAGCTAAAAAAATAATGTATCTAAAAGCCACAGTATAGGACACATTGCAGAAGACCAGTAATTTCCTATGCTATTTCATTAGAGCAGATTATAAGGAGGGAGTGCATATTATAGGCAGGAAATTATATATTTAATACAATCACTATATAATTTCAGCAATTTAGGAGTTCCCAAGAGCATAGATGTCCTATAATATTACATAATAATAATGGTTTTTTGGTGACCGTATACCAGTAATTAGTTTTAAAATGTGGGTAAATCAAGTGATTAAAACAATACTATAAGTACTAGCCTAAAAATATTTTAACATATAATTGGTAAAAGATGTACTAGGATAGAATCATAATAATGGACTAGCAAATACTGGCCAATGAATCTGAAATTTCCCCCTTTGAATGCAGTAATAATAGAAGAATTTATTAGCTAACCTAGCTGTCCAACATAATAGAAAAATCACAAAAAAAGCTCTGGAGGGAGTGAGGGAAGTGTGTCTGCCTAGCATAAGATTTAAAGCAAAGTGGAAATGAGGAATCTACATCCATTATTTCAAGCAAGCATTCATTAATACTCAACAGTCTCTAAGGAGCTGGACTAGGTGTTGGGGGAGACATAAAGTAAAATACAACTTGGTCCTTGCCCTCGGAGAGATTACAGTCTAAAGTCTAGAAGCAAGACCTATACATAGAAAATAAAAAACCAAAATGAGACTTAAACCCATGACAGAGATATCAAATGCTTTGGGAGGTCCAACAAAAGAGATAGGAGTGTATGGAAATTGTGGAAATTGAGTAGAAATTGAATCCAGGCATTTCTGACTTCAAGCTTTCTATTTCTGACTGTGGTGGTGAATAAAGAAAATAAATAATGAAGAAAGTAAACATTTATTAAGCACCTAAACACTGCATTATGTGCCAGGTAGAATGGCAAGTGCTTTAGAAATATTATCTTATTTTCTCCACATAATAACCCTGGGGGGTTAAGTGCTATTAGTATCTCCATTTTCCAGTTCATGAAACTAAGGCAAAACAGAAGTTAAGTGACTTGTCCAGGTTCACACAACTATAGTAAGTATCTGAAGTTGAATCTGAACTCAGATCTTCCTAACTCCATCCAGACACTGTTCTGTGCACTATGGTGCCATCTAGCTGCCTCTGTGGTAGGGAAAGCTTTTTGGAGAAGGTAGTATTAGAAATGGATGTTGAATTTTAAGACGCAGAGATGGTGGAAGAACACGTTCTAGACAGGCAGTAGCATCAGTTCAGTGACTGAAGCAATCTATAGTCTTCAGATGATGCATACCCTTTCATAAACATGCTTAAATCTATAGGGCAACTGACCAGAGTTACGGATGCAGCCTAGATTCCCTTATTCTTAAGCAACACAGCAAAAGACTATAATAGGAAGAGATGTTGGATTCATTCCGTGTTTGATTTTGAATTAATTTTTGTTCATTGCACATTCAGAAACCTTTTACTGTTGCCAAATTTTTTGTGACCCTATATGGGGACACAACCCACACTTTAAGAAGCACTGATTTAGACCTTCTAAGTCTCAGGCCCATGCACTTTACAATATGGAAAGAGCAATAGGGATGACTGGACCTATGAGTACATTCCTATTAGGAAACTCTTGGATTTACTCCTTGAGTAAATCCCTCAGACAATGAAGAGGTCTTTTATTCTATAAAACTTATAGAGTTAACTAGTGAGAGTTAAGGTTAAGTGACTTGGAAGTTACAGCCAAACTGTTGGAAGCAGGTCTTCAACCCAAGTTCTATTAACCTACCTGTACCATGCTGTCTCTCATTCTTCCAGATTGAAAGGTATTTATTTATAAATGCCTGCTATATTGGACCCTTTATTCCTTGTGAAAGATGTTAAATGCACAAATATGCATCATAATGAATATGTAAGAATGTTCCCAGGACTTCTTAATTAGTAGTATATATTAGGCTTCCATGCAAGATTGCTTTATAAGAATCTATTATAGAAGCTACATTATGAGTGTAGATCTGTTTGTGTGAATAATGTCAGTCCCATTGCTTGTGAGTAGGTTTAATAACTAAGAAGTAGCAATTCACCCAACTTTTTATAAATATGGATGAACTTCATCTGTGTGGCATTTTAGGTCCAAATTTGTGACTTTTTCCCAGTGAAAAATCATATTTTTTTTTATTGATTTCTTGTTTGATGTGACCATACTAAAAGGAATCTGACTTTTAAGGATGTCTACCTGTTTAAATGCCACTAGGAGGAAACACTGTCACTGAGAATTTTATTTTTGTTATTAAGAGTTTTATTTTCATGACAGTGTTTTAATTTCAGGACTTAACTTTTTTTTGGAGGTTTGTCTTTCATCATCCAAGATGATGAAAATGTAACACTTCATAGTAGACACTCAATAAATTTTTGCTTCCTTCTTTCCTTCTTCCCACACCCTAATGCTCCCCATCACCGAATCAATGATAAATAATCCAATTCAATCAACATTTATTAAGTGCTTATGATGTATCAGGCACTGTGTTGAGAATAAAGTTAATAAAAAGACAGTTGCTGTCCTTGATGAACTTACAGTTTAAAGGGAGAGAGGACACACAAAAAGCAAAAGGAAAGTGAGATGGGAGTGGGGGAGGAAAGGGTCACCAGGTTGTACCCAGTGTGGAGGCATCTTGTTCTGCGAAGTTGAAACCAAGGCAGGGCAATTGATACAAGATGGAGGGACTAAGAGTCCAGTTTCTGCCCTCTTTGAAAGAAGGCATGGGGAGGAGTTTGGTACTCCACCTTCCAGCCCTCCAGTCAGAGGGGAGAGGAGGCTGAGGGAAGGTAGAGTAATCAAGACTTGTTAGCAGCACAATAAGAAATCAAGAGACCACACAGCTTACAGTCTGTCAATAAGTATTTATTAAGCATTCCCACACAAAATATTTAGCTTAACTCAGGTGGAACTTTATAACTCTGAGCATTTTTACAATGTTATTCTTTAAAACACACATGCATACGCACACAGAGACATAGGGATTCATTTTTAGGCTTCTGTCTCCCTGGAGTGATAAGCATTTCTGTGACTCCTACATGAAGTTAGTTGAAGAGAAGGGAGTTTTCATGAAACTCTGCTAGATGTTTGGCTGCCATTTATTTACAGTGTGAGAATTAAGTCAGCTGTAAATGATAGCCTATTTTATTCATAGTACTTAGAAAACTGGAACTAGTTAGCCAAACTGAGTTATCAACAAGAATTTATTATGATGTGCCAAACATTGTGCTAAGCAATGAGGGTACAGAGAAAGGAAAAACAACCCATCTACTCAGGGAGCTCTCAGTTCAATGGGAGCATGCAGACAGTTCTATCAAATCCATTAAAGGAAGGAAATAAGTATTTTTTTTAAGTGCCTGCTATATTCCAGGCACTGTCCTAGGTATTTTACAAATATTATCTCATTTGATTCTCACACCAAGCCTGAGACGTAGGTGTTATTATTACCCCCGTTTTACAGTTGGGGAAACTGAAGCAAGCAGAATTTAAGTGCCTTGCCCAGGGTCACACAAATCTGAATCCAGGTTTGAACAGAGGTCTTCCTAACTCCAGAGCTAGACTGTTATCTTGACCATTTAGCTCCTATTCTGGCTGCATAGGCTTCATAATTTCTCCTTCAAAGAACCTGTCCTAATCCCCTTGTTTCTTAGTGCTCCCCCACTACTAAAATTATTTTGTATACATTTTATATTTCTGTATTTGTATATACTTTGTTTTTCACTTGTTAGAGTATAAGTTCCTTGAGGGCAGGGACTGCTTAATATGTGTCATTTATATATCTAGTTACTCTCCTGGAGTATAATAGATGCTTAATCAATGCTTGTGGAATTGGATTGATCCCAAAATACAGTGTGACTTTGAGGTACAACTTTGGTGGAGGATTTTTTAAAATGCCATTCACAGTCAGAACGATAACTCTGTTCTGTGTTATGGCCCCTCTGTTCTATGCTATAAAAATAAATTGGCAATAAAAATTTCCCTTGTTTTTAATTTAGGTGTTTATTTTTAGAGCTATTAATTTGAGCACTGTTCTCTCATTTATTTGTCATTATTTGTTGCATTATCTCTAAAATGTATAAGTAAAACTGGTTCCTGATTAGCACCTGTGAGAAAATCTTGACTCTAAGCCTAGTTAAGTGAAGTTAATAGGAAGGATATCATACCTAGAAAGATTAGAACACCTCTTTAGTCGGCATTGTGTACAGTTTTTGTCTGATTTGATGAATAAGTGCAGGGAAATATCCTGCTCCCAAATTACAGTCTTGGAAAGGAGAGGAACAAAATTGTCTTTAAGGCAGTTTTCAAACTTGTTAGACTCAAGACCTAGCCCTTTTACATCTTTGAACACAATTGAGGATCTCTTTTCTCTAAAGAGTTTGTGTTTATGTAGGTTATATCTATCGATATTTATCATATTAAGAATTAAATGTCTTAGTATTATTAGGAAAATAATTTTGACATTGTAACACTATGAAAGTGTCCCAAAGGATCTACCAGATCACACTAAGAGAAGCACTCTAAGTCCTGGATTTGCTAGTTGATTTTCCTTATTGCTAGCATTAGCTTTTGATGTGTGTGTGTGTGTGTGTGTGTGTGTGTGTGTGTTCAGTTGCTATTTGGCATTATTTAGATCGTGCATTCTTGCCTTATTTCCATCTTTGAAATATCAGCTACATAGGGTGGGTTCCATCTATTCTCCAAAGTCTATAACACATGAAGCATATAGTGTTATAATCAATAAATGTGTGCTTATAATAAAGAGGGTGTAATCTAATGGTGACAACAGTTATATTAAAAATCTCAGATTGACCCATATTTCTTTAGGAATGCTACTTTAGTTCCCAGAGTTAGTCCTTCAAATTAATGAAGTATCCATTTGATTGAGTATAAACTTTGATATTCAATTATACATTACTTAAATTTGTTGGTGGTGTTCAATCATTTTTCATTTGGGTCTGATTCTTCATGACCTCATTTGGGGTGTTATTGGAAAAGATGCTGGAGTGATTTGCTATTTCCTTCTCCAGTTCATTTTATAGATGAGAAACCTTAGGCGAACAAGATTAAGTGACTTGCCCAGGGTCATACAGCTAGGTAAGTGTCTGAGACCAGATTTGAACTCATGAAGATGAGTCTTCCTGACTCCAGGGATGACATTCTATACACTGCCCCCTTTCCCCTAACCCCTACCTTGCTTGTTCAATTTGCTTTACTCAGCTTTTACTATAGATACTGTAACCTCTAATAATTGAGGATTTTTTTTTAAATCCTAAAATGTTTAATTTTTTTCAGTCCTGTAGGAATCCATGATTTTACTCATGTGATGACCATACATACAACTCAGCTGTCTTTACCTTTTAGTAGACTCTTTCATGAGTTACTGTGGTCATAATAATTCATCACTTGGTGAACAATCCTCTTATGAACTTTTCTGAGTTTAGTCTGATTCTTTAGCAATACATATGTCTGTGTCTTTCCTGACTGGTGGAACTTCCACAGGCACAGTAGTCAAGAACAGTGTAACCTGTACCATGAAGCACCAGAGTAGGACTTTAGTAAAGAAAAATTTTCAATAAATGTATTTATTTGTGTCAATAATCAATCATTATGAGTCAGATACTAGGGATACAAAGACAAAGAAGAAAGAGTCACTGATATCAGATAACACATTTTATCAAGGGAAACTATAGGAGTAGAAACAAAATATATACAAGGTAAATACAAGGTAGTTTTGGAGAGGCTAAGTTGAAGTCTGCAGCAGTAGGAATCCTACCAGTTTGGAAAGATGTGGGCTTATGTAGCGGGGGGGGGGGGGGGGGGGGGGGGG
>CM053592.1:34567631-34589868 GCA_028646515.1 Pseudochirops corinnae | reverse complement strand
AACAAAAGGAGTCTCTCCATTTAAGGAGCTTACATTTTAATAGAGAAGAAAATGTGTACATAAGTAGGCTTCTATAGCATCAGTAATGAATAGAAGTAGAACAACAAGGACTTGTACATGAGAGGAATGGGAAAAGCTTCTAATACAAGGAAGGGAGGTTGGGGAAGGTCAGTAGCTGAAACACACTTCTCTTTGGTGCTTTTTATTATTTTTCTTGCAAATATGTCAACCAAAATTGTGCAGGTATACTGCAGAAATAATATATAATTTGACTGTCTTGGTTTGGGACCATAGTTGGCTTTTAACTGAAGGAAATCTTTGGCTGTCTAAGTAAGATTAACTCTATAGATTTGCAGGTATTTGAGGAAACAGATGGACTAGAAGAGTAGAGACTTAAGAAAAAAGAAATGGGAGAATCAGAATCCTACTGCGTATGCTTAATGCTATTTCAGAAAGGAGGAGAAAAGATCCATTATGTATTTTCAGCTGAAAGTTTTTCTTTCCCTTGATGCACAAAACTTTAGCTGGATTCAGTCCAGCATAGGAAGGTTTATAGAATGGGACAGTTTTAATTGGTCACTTACTCTTAAATTGGCGATATTATTATGCTAATTGAATTGTTTTCCCTTTTCAGGGACCTCAGGGACCTCCAGGACAAAAGGTAGAGTATAAACAATAATACCGTGAAAGTAATTACGCTCTTAGTGCCAAATTGCAACTCCGAGAGGTGAATAGAATTAGCTACTGTAAGCCACATTGGAGCAATTAGTTTAGACCGTCAAGTCTGTTTTCCCAAAATACAACTTCATAATGTGAGACATTAGAGTTCTCATTTCCCCCATTATAGGAAATTTAAGCAGACCAGATCAAACTGTTTTCAGTCCGTCTTCTCAACTTGTAGGTTAAAAGGTTTCAAGTACTAGTAAAGCTATGAAGTCAAGCTTTAAAAAAAAGTGAAGAGGCAGATAAAGGCTCACACTAAATGATATATGACTTTACTTGGATGCTCTGTTGCCACGTGACCCAAGCACCGACCACAAAAAGCCAGGAAGGTAGGTGTTGCCAATAAAGAGCGCGGGGCTGGTTGTTCACAGGTGGCTCAGGATTGTCTTCCTGTTGCCAAGGTAACTGGAGAATTCACTTTCTGTAAGTCTTTTTGGCATTATTTATATTCACCAAGATCAAATGCTACAGTTTGATGGAGTGAACCAAGAGCTTGAGAGATTGCATCATTACACAATACATCAGTAGCTCATTCAGCAAACCAGTGAAAGCTGATCAATGGCTTCTTGCCATCATCTTATACAAATGCTACTTAATTCTCAATTTAAAAAACAACAACTGTTTTTTGAAGTATAGAAGATAATATTATATGTCTGTCCAAAAAAGTATCCAAGAAACTGAATAGAATCACTGGTAACAGTACAAATTAAAAGCAATTCTTCTCTGTTTTTCCATTTTATATCGCATCCAGAGATGCGGCTTTTCAAAAAAAATACTTGTCATCTGTTGAAACGCAATCTTTCAGACCAAAGTAAAAGCTAATGAGTTGTAGGATAATTCATGTCAGAACACCACATCCTTAACAATAATGTCTCCAATAGGCACAGTGTGAAATTGTAAAGCTCCCCTAATCCTCCCACTGCCGGGACAAAATTACTTCTTGAGTCTTTAGAAAGTTCATTAATAGCACCTACAATATTAGCAGTAAAGATAGGAAGCAACTTTTTACATTACTTTCCTTCAGAAATCTTCAAATTGTTTGGCAAAAGAGATCATATTTTTAATAAAGTCCTTTTCAATTAAAATAAAACCATCTTAACATTTTACAGAGGCTAAGAAAAAAATCTGTTTGTTTTCTGGTGCCAGGAAAGGAATGTACATGCTGAATTTAAAACATGGCTTATCCACAGCCTAGAAAGAAAGGTATACTCTGAGAGGAGAAGTCAAAGGAATGTCTGAAAATATTTCTAAATGTCTTTCTGTGCCTGACTAGATGTCATAGCATTGCATTGGGCAATATTTAATGGCTCTATTTCTTGCCTTCTAAAACATTACCATTTCAAAACTGGATTTATATTCACATGGTCTAAATACTGACATCCAGTTTTGGTCTTTGCAAATCCAGGGAAAAATAGTTACTGTAAATACTGATTTTAATCATTTTAATATCATTCAATTATTTTCTCCCCCTCCCCCCAAATGTCATTCAATTCCCATGTTCTTCTTAACTCTTCTTTTTCTTGCCTTTTTATTGGTTCTACTGTGGGACAGAGTTTATTTTTGTTTGTTACCTTTTGTTTCATGTAACTGAAACTCATGCATCTTAAGAGAGTTGCTTTTGTTAAATTTTTCTACACTAAGTATTGTCAACATCTCCTACAAGCACTAAGGATAGATCAATGTCACCAGCTGGTGTATTTGGATTTCAATCTAAGCTATGAATTTTTTTTTATTAGGATCACATATTAAATTTAACAGGATTAGTGTGCTTGACTCATGGAGAATAAAAATGGTATTTGATTTTAATTTTCTAGTTTCTGAGGAAGCATGAAAAATATCATTATATGATCATGCATTTGGCCAGCAGATGACATGGGAAATAATTAGCCCTAGATTTAGATATTTCATAAAGCTGGGGAAGAAAACTCACCAAGAAGAAAAAAAAAATGCTCCTCTAAGATAGTGGATTTGATGCAATATTAGAATGGGAGTTTTTGCCTTTTAAATTTTATCTCCATGTGTCTTTATTGCAAGCCGCTTAACCCTGTATGTCTCAGTTCTTCATTTGTAAAATAGGCTGGAGAAGGAAATGGCCAACTACTGTAGTACCTTTGCCAAGAAAACCCTAAAATGAGGTCACAGAGTCAGACACAATTGAACAACAATAGCAACAACATCTATGTGGTTACTTCTTTTTCCATGCAGATCACAATCCATCTACACCTTCTTATCTTGGTGATTTTTATTCCTGAACTTAAGTGTTGGGAATCTTCATAGGATTTGAATATTTTGTGGGGAACCAAGGCAACATATAGGTTGTTCATTTGTCCCTCACTGTTAAGACTCACTGGTCCTCCTCCATCCATTTGATGATTTCCTTCCTCCCTCCTTCTCTTTCCTTCCTTCCTTCCTTATTTCCTTCCTTATTTCCTTCCTTCCTTCCTTCCCTCCTTCCTTCCTTCCCTTCCTTCCTTCCTTCTTTCCTCCCTTCTTTCCTTCCTTCCTTCCTTCCTTTCCTTCCCTTCCTTCCTTCCTTTTTCCTTCCTTCCTTTCTTCCTTCCTTCATTCCATTCCTCTCTCTTCCCCCCTCTCATTTCCCACTACTCTAAGGCTTTGCTTCAGCTTACTTATACCCATCATGTCTTTCCAGGACTTTTTGGGCAATCTTTAGTTTTGATTCTTCAGAGATCATGGTAGATTTGTATCTATATAAAATGACTGTCATTACAAAGAAAGAAAAAAAGACAGACTTTTGTGATAGAGAAAATTGGGAATCTTAAAAGTGTAATTTCCCAAATGCAATCCAGCCTAATCTACTTCTATTTAATTTTGAGCCTAACTCATTGACTATCTGCACTCCTTTGAGATACATATAAAGATGGGTTAATTCATTAGGTTGCCCGTTCAACTCTAGGTCAAGCGTTGACAGTTTGCATTCTTTACTCATTTCATGTTTTGCTGTGTGGATTGCTAGAACTATTTCTTTGGAGTCACTCAAAGGAGGGGCTCATGGGTCTAATTAAGAAGACTATGAAGAAGGATATAATCATCTCAATGCATTTGAAAAACAAGAACACCTGAAAAACCTTGCCATTTAGAGGAATTCCCTCTTCCATTTGGATTCTAAGAAAGACTTTTTCTATGACAATGGTGGACAACTTTGGCAAATATGTTTCATGTTTCACTTGATATTGTTCATCAACAGTATCTCTGTGGTATCAAGGAATCTGGAATGATCTTAACATCTGCAGAAGAGACATCCTGTTGGAAGACATACTTTAAGGCTTTATTTTGCTCTACTATGAAATTTAAAAAAACAACAATCAAGAAACCAGAATTTTTCATTCTCTGTATCTCTTAATTAATTAATGTTTGGGTTTTTTTTTTTTACTATGAAAATGGAGTCTGTTTTAGAGTGATCCTATCACCTGTTTTTATCAAGGAGACCTTTGAGATTTATACGGACTGCTCTCATTATGATTCTATATAGATGAGAAAGTATACATATGGGTTAGTAGTGGTTTTCTTGGTAAGCATTTATGGGGGTAATATTACCACATGGTGCTTTCCTTTTTTTATTGTTCTTTCTATCAAAATATATCTTGGAGAACTGATCCCTGGATGTCTTTAAATTTATTGCTTCTTGAATAGATTTCCTCCAAAAATAGTTGACCAGATTCATTGCTTCATTTTCTTGGGTGTCATTTCTATGTCCTAAGATACCACAAGGGCTACTGAGATGTTATATTCAAAATGTGTAAATTTCATTGTCATCCATCATAAGAATATATAATCAAATGGATCTTATCTATTCTTGAATTCCTTCCCACAATGCAGATTTCAGTCTATTCATGCCAGTTCTTCTGTTTGATTCTTATCTATGTTCTCAAAGTTCACCACAAGGGGTCTACCCAATGTGTTAGACACTTAAAGTACCAGCAGAGCCTTCTGAATATCCACTTGTCATCCCTCAGTCTTGCTACATGACCAATCCATCTTCCCTTTCTTTCATAAAATTCTCTGATGATACCTTTTAACCCTGTTCTTTAGGATTGGTTATATCTTGTAGCCAGCTCACATTCACCATACACTTCTCTCTTAACTTCTATGTGATCTCAAGTTCTTTAGGGACAATAGAGTTCCATTTCTCACTGCTATATGATAACCACAGTTTCAATAAAGTTGTATTGAAAAAAGGGGGGATTTTGATGTTGTGGGGGTCCACTGTATTTTCCTGAAAGCAATCTAGTCTATTCACCTCCTTTTCATAGTTGAATCCAACTCCTTAACCAGATATATTGTCTATCTTATTTACTCATACTGTTGGAAAGGCTATAAAGGGCATCCAAAAAAATCTCGATAATGGACATTTTTCATCCATTTGGTTTGGCCTGTGTGGATAGATTTTTTTAACTTACTCATTGTAGTGATTCTTTGACATTAGTTAAATTCCCTAAGAAATATGCTGTGGGGAGGCATTAGAATAGGACATTTGGTAGGACATGATACAAAATCATTTAAATTTAGTATGAAAGCATTTTATAATCTGAATATCAACCTAAACCAATTATATTTTTCCCATTAGGGTTCTATTGGAGCACCTGGCACTCCCGGGATGGATGGGAAACTGGTGAGTTCCTCTGTTATCATTCTTTCAAGGATGAGTAAGAAAATATGTTAATCATGATTATGGAAATAATCTATGTACACCTATATGGCCCACATACATGTGTGTATACATATTTGGCCAATAGAAAACATGTCTAAACTTATATGGTGAAACTTTTTAGGAAGAGACTACATAAAAATATAGGCATGTAATTCCAGTAAGGAATTTGAAAGCTGGTAGTAGGTGTTTTGTGGGATGTAAAGAGTTTCCCTGCTATTTTATGTGAGGGGTAAAGCAAAGCCCTTGGCATAAAGTTAGTAGATGGTGATGGATCTACTTCCCTTGGCATTTATGGATATAATGAAAATGGATCATAATTTCTTCTTGTCACAGGAAACATTAAATTAATTCCTCATTTTAAAGAAAGTTTGTTTATTCATCAATTTGAATTAGGAAAGTAATTCTTCCTCTTCATTTTTTTGATTAGTGAAGCTTTGAAATACATTATTTTGAAAGATTTTGTCAGGCTCTCCATTTCTACTTCCAGCATCTGGCATGTACTAACTAGATGATTGTTGATTAAAACTACTGTTAATTCATACTATATCCAGATTAGGAGAAATTAGTAATTTACTTTCAGGCTTATTGAAGAGACACTGGATCTGTGATTCCATTGGCAGTTGGAATTCCAGCATGAGGGAAATCTCCTTCTCCTAATGCAAATCAGCACTTTCTCTGAAACTTAAGAGTCTTAAGTAATTGCCCAGAACCCTGGGAGATTAAATTACTTGCCTAGGGTCAACCACTCAGTCTGTGTCAAGAGATGGTGCTTGGATTTAGGTCTTCCTGGTTTTGAGGCCAATGTGCAGACTCTCTCTCCCTCCCTCCCTCTCTCCTTCTCTCTCTCTCTCTCTCTCTCTCTCTCTCTCTCTCTCTCTCTCTCTCTCTCTCCTCCCCCCATTATATATATATATATATATATGTATATAAGCACACATATATAGCATAGACTCTGCTATGTTTTTACTTGTTGAATCTATGCACAAAACAACTGATAATCATTAATCTGCCTCCTCCGTCTGCATTAGGTATATATATATATATGTATGTATGTATGTATGAATGATATATACAAATATATATATATATACATACTATGTATATATAGATATGCACATACACATGTTTTTACTTATACAAAGTAGTCAACATCGTCTCTCTGAAGAAGCTGCAAGGGGTTTCCTTGAAAGCTTCCTCTAGCTTCACAGGTTGGAGATATGTAATCCAGAAAAATCATTCTCGAACCTTACAAACTCCAAATCAGAAGCGTGTGTATCTATTAAGAGATTCCCCCCAAATCCCAAAAAAACTGAACTAGGGGACTGTGCTGGCCCCTTGTAATTGCATGAACCACTAGCCTGGCCAGTCATGTCCCTCTTAACTCTCTCATTCTCTGAGTCATGTTACAGAAGTCCCACCAGATCAAAACAATGTAGAATACAAATATACCTGATGCTAAAAAAAAAAGGGAGGGGAGGAGGGTAGTCATTTCTTTTTCAATTTTGTATCCCTTTGTAAGTACCCAACCATCTCTACACAGTATCTAAAGAATTCTTTTTTGCCTTTCATTATGGCTAATCATTTAAAAAACTTATTTGTCCTTTGGGTAAAATCCATGAAAGACATTTGATTTCTAATTCATCAGAGATAGGGGGAGAAATGTATTTTATTCTCTTTGGGGTAAAGTCCATATATATGTTGAATTTCTAATCCATGGGGGATAGAGAGCTAGACTTCAAAATGTCCCTGTACTTCAAGATGTTTTCATGTTTGAACTCAGGAAGCCTTTTTTTTTTTTTTTTTGATATATTGTTCAGTTTCTCAGTGAAATAAATGCTCTCCACCCAGGCAAGTGGTCCATTTTTGTCGAGGTAGCAAACTACCCTCACTCGTTGGTAGTTAGTTATCTGTCTATTCCTGTGTTTTTCTAGTTAACGTCTATCCTCTTCCAGGTTCAGATAAGTATGAAACATGCAGTTCACATTTCAGATATGAGTAGATATAGGAGAAAAATCTGTGTGGAATTTTAAAAATACATTATTTCCAGGAAATGGTGATGGAAAAAAATATCCTTGAGACCATCAATATTTGGATGCAAAATAGCAGAGATCAATATAGACCTCCATTGGATGGTAGGGTCCCAAATACAGAGTTGGACGGAAACTTAAAGGTCATCTAGTTCAGCCTCTCCTTTTTACAATTGAAGACACTGAGGCACATAGAGAGTAAATTACTTACTGAAGGTCATACAGGTAGTTTAGTGGCAGAGCTAGGATTCAAATCCAAATTATTTGTAGTAGAATTACACCATGCTGTCCCTGAAAGCACAAGAGCTTTGCATATTAAATTGTGATTTTTCTCCTAAATGTAAACATATTGGGAAGCAATGGAGATTTAGAGAAACCTTTAACCTGAAACTGTGTCACTTAAACTGCCCCCCTCCATGTATGTACTTATGAAGTCTTTATGTGTTTTCTTTTTATAAAGGAAATATGCAATTTCCTTGCAGATTCCTGCAAGACAAAGGAATGTGTCCAGTTTTCTTGTCCTGGTCATCAAATTTAAATTGTATTTTGAGGATCAAAGTAGACATTTTCAATTTGTGGATTTATGTTTTGATTTCCACCTTCATTTATGACTTTTTAAAAAATGATTTTCCTGTACATGTTTCTAAAAATGGTGTCAGCACAACTTAATTATGTTTGAACTCGTGAAGAATATAAATGTTGCCAGACTTCAAGCCAGACTTTAGTTGCCAGACTTTAATACTTCTTATACAGAAGATTTGTTACCTGTATACGGGATTTTAATTTTGTTGATACTTCCTATGTCATTTCTGGAAAGAGAAAAGAGTGTATGTGCTCTAGCTATAACAAAGGGGTCTTATATCTTAGTGAGAACACTTGAGGAAGTAATGGGATAACCCCATTTCAGAGAGAAGTGTGACATGAATGTTAACCTGTTAGAATCATGTGTTTTTCTAAGAAGGCAAGTAAGAATATTATAAGTGGTATAACAGACAGAACATGCCTTGGAAGACAAAACTACTTTGGAAGATATTTTATTTCTGTCATTAGCACCATTTCACCCCCAAATTTGCTCTCACTGAATAGGAATTGGGGTTTCCTGGGAGTGGATGAAGTAGGTTTCATTTTGGGCATGTTAGAAACATATCAAGTAAAAATTAGAACAATAACTTTAACATCGATTTTTAAAAATCTACATTTGTAGCCAACAACAATGGCAAAAAAAAAAATGTTTTTTAGAGAAATCAGAACTTTTGCTGAAGAAGATAATCCCAATCATTGGAGTTGAGGCACTCAGGGCATAATTTAGACATAAACATGCTATTGCCTTTTATGCTTTTTTCTATTTTAAATGACGTTAAAAAAAGCAAACACCGTGTGACCATGGGCAAGTCACTTAACCCCAACTGTCCTCCAAAAAGCAAAAAAAAAAAAAACAAAAACAAAAATAAAATTAAAAAAAAAAAGCAAACACAAATTAATTCCACAAATGTCAATAACAAGGAAGAACTATACTTAAAAGGAAACAATGACTTTCAGTCTTCCTTCTTTGTAGCCTTTTGGTCATTGAGTTTTGTTTCCCCAACATCCTTGTGGACAGGCCAGCTAGGGAAGACATACTGGATAGAGTGCTGGGTGGGGAGTCAGGACTTGAATTCAAATCCAGCCTGGGCAAGTCACTTACCCTCCATCTGCCTCAGTGTCCTCACCTGTAAAAAGAGGTTAAAAATAGCCTCATCTGTAAAATGGAGATAATTATAACCTACCTCCCTGGATTGTTGTGAAGATAAAATGTGGTAATATTTATAAAGCTCTTTGAAAATTTTAAAGCACTATATAAATGTTAACTCATAAACAGGATGGAGAGGAAATTTTATGTATTTCTTCTTAATTTTCATAATTAAAATGAAAGGAATTGTTTCTACTGAGATCGGAAATGTGAGTTTAGCAAGGCAAACTGAAGAACCATCTAAAACATTTTTATGTGCCCCAGATAGTGAATTATGAAAATAGCATATCCAAAGATAGTCGCCAAGCTGGGCTCTCAGCTCTGTCTTGCTCAGTATAACAGAAACACAAAAGCTCAGAGTAAAAAAAAGAGACCTCAAAGAGCATCAAGTTTAATCTGTGCATGAACGAGAATCCCAATGAGAGGTCATTCAACCTTTGCTTGAAGACCACCAGCAAGGAGGAACCCACTACTTCCTAAGGCAGCCCAACTCAGTTTTGGATAGTTCTTTTTTTCACATGATATTTCGATGATGTTTGTCGTGATATTTTTATTAGCAGCTTGTATAAAAAAATAGTAGGTATCTAGGTAGTGTAGTGGATAGAGCCCTGGGGTTGGAATAAGAAATATATGAGTTCCAATACAATGACCCCCAGGTGAAACACTTAACCTTTCTCTGGCTCAGTTTCCTCATCTGTAAAGCTGGGATAATAATAATAGGCTACAAATGTAGATTTTTAAAAATCAGTGTTAAAGTTATTGTTCTAGTTTTTACTTGATATGTTTCTAAAGTGCCCAAAATGGAACCTACTTCATCCACTCCCAGGGTGGTTGTGAGGATGAAAGGAGATAATGTTTGTAAAGCACTATCTGGCACATAAGATACTTTAGTGTTTAATGAATGCTTGTTTCTTTCCTTCCTTCCTTTTCAAATTTGTGGATGACGCAAATCAATCAGTAAACATTTATTTAGTGTCTACTGTATTTCAGGCTGGATGCTCAGCATTGGGGATACAAAAAGAAGCAAAGAAAATCCCTGCCCTCAAAACATAAACCCACAAATATAAAATGTCCACTTCAATTCTTGAAATACAATTTAAATTAGATGACAAGGACAAGAAAACCTTTTTCTTGCAGGAATGGGAACAAAGATGAAATGGAAGAAACCAAGCAGAGATTTGAATGACTTCCCATCAGTGATGTTTTAGAGAAATTTCTTCCTGAGTTGGTTGGGAGAGGGAAGTAGAAAACTTCCTTCCAAGACCCCTTCCAGTTCTAAGACCCTTCATGTTCAATTTGGTTACAAATCTAAGCGTTTCCCTACAAACATAAGGCACATGTAAGTCAATTCACCTAGACTGGTCTTCAGAGAATTGATGTATGACCTATCACTAGTCCCCAAAATAAAGCCCAGCCCAGGGCTTAGACTGGGGTAGCACAGCTGTCAAGACCACAACACAGTGAGGCATTTGAGTAGTCAAGGAGATGACTACTTTAGTGGAGATTTGTCAGGCATATAACCAGTATTAAAAACCACAAATCTAGAATTTATGAACCCAGAGGGTTTCCCATAATAGTGTAAACCTACAAGATTCATCCTAATTTTTTAGTTCAACCAATGAATCCAAAAATACTTCGGTCCTTCAAGGACAGAGTAACATGGAGAAGGATTAGATTTTTAAAAATAATCTTCCCCATTAGTTTAAAGCCAGAAAAATTAGAGTTAAAATAAGACACTTATTTTTTATCTGAATTTTCTATAATAAAGGCTACCTCCTTTATTTTTAGAGGACTGTCCTTTTGTCGTTAGAGAACTTTATAAAATCAAGTTCTAGAATATTTCCCCAAGGCAAAATACAGAAGATCTTTTGCTTATAGGTCTGGCCAAATAAAACAAATAGTATGGAAGAGTTATTCACATAGCTTGCTTTAAATCAGAGTATATTTTTGTCAAAACCCTTTCCTGGTTAAATCCTATATTAGAGCTCAATATCTTGTATATCCCTGAATGTCCCTCATAGGACTAAGGGATGAGCAATGTTTGTGCTGTAATTGGTGGGTCTAGGCTGTATGTAATAACACTGACTGATATTTTGTGGCCTTTTAAGGTATACAGAATATTTTGCTTATGTTAGGCCTATGAAGTTAACGTTAGTGTCCCTAGGTCAGATTCTTTATTCTCCAGTGAATGAGTTCATGCATCCTCCATTCTCACATCTATCCCCTGTCTAATATGCTCATGTTGATGAAACAGATACTTATTAGATATGTACCACGTACAGTCCAAGGCAGGAATGAAACCCTCCTTGTCTCGAGGAACTTACACCCTAGTAAGGGATATATAACATGGAAACAGATGCATGAATTACATGATAACTTGAAATGGGAGGAGGTAAGGAAAGAGTTCTTGAAGGAGGAGGTAGCTTAGCTGTATCTTGAAAGAAGACAAGGATTCTGAAAGGTAGAGATGAAAAGGGGGTATATTCTTGGTATGGAGGATGACTTTTGAGCATTCATCAAGGTCAGAGTTGGAATGCAGAACTTAGGGCACAGATAAATAGTAGCATAAGTGAATAAAGCACAGAATGCTAGAAGAGAAATCCTGTCAAGTAAGGTGAAAAGTTAGGTAGGGGCCAGTTTGAATGCCAGGCTAAGAAATCTGTACTTTATTCAAGAGATAATAGGGGGCTACTGCTGGTTTTTGAGATGGGAAATGATGTGGACAGACGTGCCTCAGAAGGCTATTTTTGCAGCTGGATGAAGGATTGGTCAGATAGATGCTTAGAGACCAATAAGAAGGCTACTCCAGTCATCTGGGACAGCACCTGTTGTGAGGTGATGGCTTTAGGGGTAGAAGAAAAGGACCAGATGTTGGGAAGATAGAATTGCCACTACTTAGAAATTAATTAACTGTGGGTGTGGGAATGAGGGAGAGGGTGACAAGCCTGAACAAACGGGAGGGTATTGCTAGCCTCTACAGAGACAAGGAATTTTGGAGGAGAGGAGGTTTTAGGGTAGGGATGGTGTATCAGTAGGAGAAAGATGATGAGTTCCACTTTTGGACCTTTTGTGTATAGGTCTGACCAAGTAGAACAAATAGTGTGGAAAAGTTGTTCAAAGTCATTGTATTAGATATGCTAATGGAACATCTATTCACCTGGAATACTCTTTCCTTGGCCTGTGGATGCCTTTCCTTTGACACGCCCCTTGAAGCATCCCTTGACTTCTCTGGTTCATGTTCATATGAGCATGGAATTTAGAGCTAGAAAGAACCTTATTTAGTCCAACCATGGCATTTAGCAATGCCTGAGGTAGTTAACAGCAGCACCTCGTTTTGAATTTGTCTTCTCATTCCAAATCCAGTGTCTTATGAGGCAGCTAGGTGGCACAGTGGACCTGGAGTCAGGAAGACTTGAGTTCCAGTTCAGCCTCAGACACTTCCTAGCTATGTGACCCCGGGGCTTAACTTCTTAACCTCTGTCTGACTCAGTTTCCTTAATTGTCAAATAGGGAAAGTAATAGAACCTGCCTTCCAGGGTTGTTGTGAGAGTCTAATGAGACAATGTTTGTAAGTCACTTGCCAAAGTGACTGGTACAGAGCAGGTACATAATAAATGCTTGTTTCCTTCCTCTCCCCTCCTTTCACAATTCTGTGTTGTGTATCTTCCCTCTTCCTTGTACTCCTGAAGTAGTCTACATTCTGCACCACACAATGAAACATTTAACTGTAAATAGTTTTGTATTGATCACTTTTTTTCACAGTTATTTTTTTGTTTCCAATGAGATTGTAAATTCCTTAAGAAAAAGAACCATGATTTTCTCTTACCCCAAGTTTATTGCTACACTCCTGTGTTTGGATGTTTTGCCTTCGTCTTCTGAATTTTACCTGTATTATCAGTCACATTAAAAAAAAACTTAATTCAACTAGATATAAAAATCATGATATGAAAAATAAAAAAATGTTTAAATCATGATAGCATAATGACCCTTGTGGGTACTTAATAAACACTTCCCTTTACAAGGAAATACCAGCATTCCCATTCCCATTTGTTGATGAAAGATCTGAGATTAGAGAGGATGAAAGATTTGCCTAAGGTCCCACAGGTGGTAGCAGAATCAGGTTTTGAAACCAACAGAACTTTTCAATGACTCCACTTTGGCACTTGTCTGTAATCATGCAACTAATAAAAACCTGAACCAGAACTTGAGTCTCAGGGTCTTCTGACTCCAGTCTAGTTCTCTTTCCAACACACTCTGCATGATTTTGTCAGTCTGAGTCACTATGGCATCAATGCAATATTTACAGTGCCCACAATCACTACAAATGTACCTGCATAGTGCTCAATCACAAAACATAACAAACTCTCCATATAGAAGACAGAAGCAAAACATTTATTCAGACACCAGAAAACTGAATCCCAAAACCAGTAAACCAGTTCCATCACAGTAGCAAAGAAGTTAATAAGCCACAACAGCACGGAGAGCCATACCATCCTTTAGCCTTCCAACAAACCAATATTTATTCACAAGCCTAACTGTTCGCTTGCCTGCCATCCTCTCTCCTCCCACCATCTAACTGTTCTGGCTCCCAGCTTCCTGTGGACTTCACCCTTCAGCAAACTTCTCCCACCACAGGCTCCATGTGATTACATTCAGCCTATTAAGGGACAGAGTTTATTTTCAAAGCAGGGAAGGTCTTCAAATTCCCTTGGGCTTATTAAGGGGCAGAGAAGATCTTGTTCAAATTCCCATTACCATTACAGTCACTAGTATTAAAAGCTTATTTCAAACTTCTATTAGTAGCTTCTCTGGAATGGACATCTCAATTCACTTCCAAGTCGTTCCATGTGTTAATTTCCCTGTTAGTTTTTATTCATATTTCCAATGCGACCAAAAGCACTCATGATCAGATGGGGCTGGAGACCAGATTTTGCAATTTCATTTTAAGCCAGAAATCTATTTGTCAAATGAGGATAAAGCTACCCTGCAGGGATACTTGTAGAAGCTGAATTGCTGATGCTACTTACTTTCTACCCTTTCAAATCAGCTCTTTAAAAACCATATCAACAACAGCAAAAGAGAAAAAGAAAAAAGGATCTATAGAGAGAGTTTTCTTATTAAGCAATTAGCAGGAATAAATTAACTTTGCACTTTGACGTTTATATGTTGAGTCTTTAGAAAGAAAAAGAATAAAATTAAAAATTATATTTTCTAGAGCAACTAGGTGGTGCAGTGGATAAAGTATCAGGCTTGGAACAAGGAAGATTTGAGTTCAAATGTGACCTCAAACACTTACTAGCTTTATATGACCCCAGGCAAGTCACTTAGCCAATTTGCCTCAATTTCCTCATCTGTGAAATGGAGACAAAAAATAGCACCCACCTACCAGGATTATTATGTAGCTCAAATGAGAGAACAATTGTTAAAGCACTTAGCACAGTGCTTGGCACTTAGCAAACACTATGTAAAAATTAACTATAAATAATAAACATATTAGTTTTTACACGTTAACTTTATTCCTCCTCTCAAGTAGTACTTTTTGCACTAAAACAAGCAGCCTCTCATTTTCAACACTATTTCTCTGAGCAAGTAGTTAACAAACATTACTTAACAGCCTACTGTATACAAGGAACTGTACCCTTCAAATTTCAGTCACTAGCAATATGTTCTCCTAAATACAGAAGAGAGAAAACTTTTCCTCTCACCCCCTCTTGTGTATTAAGATGCAGAGAGAAAAATCATTTGTATAAGATTCTCCTTGTTTGTGGAAATTGGTTATTTAGTGTTCCCAGCAGAGTTGGTGAAAGCTAGAGAGGAAAGTCTTAAGGAAAAGCCATAGTTACAGATATAATTGCAAGCAGTGCAAAACAATATCATAAAATCCAGTGACAGGGGATTAGATGTGCTTTTCAGAATCTGAATCCATAGGGAAAATCACATTCATTTATGGTTGCGTTCTGTGTGTCCTGATTGCCAAATAGTAAGCAGACCGAAGTAGACATAAGAAACCACGTGAGACTGACTGCCCTTTGGAAGGGCGAGTTAACCGATATCACACACAGTACCATTGCAGATGACAGGAAGAAAACCCTGGACCACCCCCAGCCAAGCCATTGCAAGCTTCTTGGGACTCATTTTTGTCTTCCACTTCTGAGTTCTCATGCAAAATCTAAAAACCCTCACAAGAGTTGGACTGATTTGACCAGAGTATACCAGCAATAAAAGCACTATAGAGTTGGCTTAAAGCCCATTGGATCTGTGAAGAGTCTCTGGCGCTTATCTCTAGTGTTCAGTCCTAAACCAAACTGTTCCTCTCCCTGATGGTTGCTAAATTATGAGTGCTAGTGCTTAAAGAAAAGCAAGCTTGGGTCAGCTAAGTGGTGCAGTGAGTAGAGCCCTGGCCCTGGAATCAGGAAAACCTGAGCTCAAATCCGGCCTCAGACACTTGACACACTTAACTAGCTGTGTGACTTTGGGCAGGTCACTTAACCCCAATTGCCCTCCAAAAAGCAAAAAAGAAAGAAAGAAAGAAAGAAAGAAAGAAAGAAAGAAAGAAAGAAAGAAAGAAAGAAAGAAAAGCAAGCTTCATTATATAGCATGAAGAGGAAGAAAATGGAGGTTTTGCTGAATTTCTTGAACTGAGAGGGCACTAATTCTTTATTATGTACATTTTTGCCTTTAAAATTGTGACTTTCTTTTTCTCAATGCAGGAGTTTCATGAACTAGTTATGTTTATTGACTGTGATTATGATCTCTCTGGCTCATAAGAATAGAGAAAGGGAGAGAAGAGGAGAAAGATTTCCCTAGGATAACTAAGCAAGAAATAGACAAATGAAAGAAAAAAGGGGGTCTAAAGAAAATGTATGTATGGTTGTGTATACATAAGAGATTGTCTGAAGTAAAATTACCTGAGCCATGAACACGGATTAAGAGGAGGAAGAGGAGATGCAGGGATAGGACTAGTATAGAGTGTCCTTAAGGGAAAAGAAAGGAAGTAGTTGCAAAGAGTTGTTGAGTTAGACACTTCCTTGAGTCTCTGACACCTTAATTATAGCCCAAAGTTGGTGGGGGGGAGGAATAAAAATAATTAGATTGTGGGACTATTGGGGAAAGGAATAAATAGTGCATAGACTAGACAAGATATTTGGAGACTGAATATTTTGAAAGTGATCTACATGAACATGATCTATAAGATCTACATGGATTTGGCTCTAAATTGCCCCCACCCCTGCACTATGTGTTTATCTTCTCTGAAGCAAGGATTCATTCCCCTAGTACACAGTCCACTTCATGCTTCTCTAAGGACTGGGAAACACTTAAAGATTATTAACGTTATTTTTTATTTCAGAATAAGCTTTATAGTATTTGGTGAAACTGTTTCTACCTGATAACAATTGTGCTTAAACCTTTGGCAAACTGCCTGGTTCTAATAGTCTGGGGGTCAGATTCCCAAGCCCTCTATCGTGACTATTGACATCAGCATGTTATGAACAATTATTATTGCAAACACATTTAACAGGCTGGATTGTGCCCTTCAAATTCAGTCCCTACTGCTCTACTGAATCTGAAGGGCACAGTCCAGCCTGTTAATTTCTCTTCTCCTCAATACATTTCCTTCCATTCCAAGGTTTTGTGCATTTTCCCGAGGAAAAAAAATTATGGTAGTCTTGTCCCCTCTTGTGTTTCCATATGCAGATAGACAACCTATATGAAATGGAGATGGGGAGGTACCATGTAGGAAGGGCAGCCATGCCTCAGCCTGTAGCCTGGGACCTTCCTTGTTCTCTGGGTCAGCTCTTCTAAGATATTTCTGATTTTCCCAGATTCTTCCCCTTTCCATTGCTGAATCCAAATAATTTTCTAAAAGCTCTAGTGTTTCAGGATACTCCCCATGGCAATCAAACTGAGGTAGAAGCTGGGCAAGGATGTTTCTGAGTTCCTTTTATAAAGAAAAGAGTTGTTTCCTTTCCCACTTATAGGTAAATACCTTTCCTTCCCTACCATAGTTTTATGATCCATAATTTTTTTTTCCTTTGGGAAAATGTACAAAACCTTGGAATGGAAGGAAATGTATTGAGGAGAAGAGAAATGAGGAATAGGGTCAGGAATGGGGATGATGGGTTAGCAGCCACTTAAAGACTTCTGATTCCAAAGTGAAGGTGTGGAGAAAGTCCCAGAAAGAAAGATATGATGTAAAATTGCCACATGCTAAAAATTTAAACAAATAAAACTGATTTTTGTTCCCCACTGCCAGATTGGAAAACATTTGGGATAGAAATCATGACAACTCATGCTGCTGTCGAATGACCTCTTTTCCTGTAGTGCTAAATCTCTGTAAGACGACTAAGTGCCTTTCAACTTTTCGGTATTCTTTCACATTTTTTTTTTCTTGAAAACCATCACCTAAACTAGCTGAAAAAAAGCTAGGGTAATGTTTTGCATTAGAGTTCTAAGACATGTTTGGTCAAAAATCAAAGCAGTAAGCCCTTCTTTTTAAAAAAGTCAGTCTAAATTATTTTCAGCTTAAATACTCAACTGGTCATTTGGGAGCAATACACTGAAAACAGTATTGGAGTTTAAAGCATAGGAGAGGAAGCACCATCAATATACTTGCATTTAAGATGTCAGCTGCTGTTTTGCTTTATAACGACCTATAGAATTTCCTTATCATTTGGGAGTTTGAAATGTTGTCAGATTTAGGTGAGCAGGAGATGATCCAAGAAGGCATAAAAACTATGCTTTTATAGACAAAGCTAAACCCTTTCATCTTATCATTTTTTCCATATGTCATTCATATATGCTTAGGTATGTAAGTGTATATATACACACACATATTTAATATGTGTGTATGTATATGTGCATATATGTATATGTGTATATGTAGATATGTGTGTATATACATATATATTTATATATGTTTATCAATATCCCTATACTTCTGTGGACCTTAGTTTCCTTGTCTATAAAATGAGCATCTTGGCCTAGATAACTGCTAAATTTCCTTCCAGTGTCTGATATTCTCTCTGTCTCTCTCTGTCTCTGTCTCTTTGTCTCTGTCTCTCTCTCTGTGTTTCTCTCTCTCTCTGTCTCTCTCTCTCTGTCTCTCTCTCTGTCTCTCTCTGATAATTTACCTATTCAGATTTTCAAACAAGAAAGGGAAGAGCTGCTTCAATAATACCACAGGTGTCTCTACACATATATGAATAGCAGGGAAAGACCCATGATTTTAGATATGCAAGGAAATCAGAATTCCCTAAAGCAATTATTCTTTTACATCATGAAACAGATACTCTCTGTCTCTTTCTCGGTATCTCTTTGTCTCTCCCTCCCTCCCTCTCTCCCTCCCGCTCTCTCTCTCTCTCTTTCTCTCTCTCTCTCTCTCTCTTCTTCCCTCTCTCCCTCCTCAACTCTTGTTCTTTTTCCTTTCCTTCTTTCACATCTCTCTTCATTTCCCTTCCTTTATTCTTTCTTTACCCCCTTCTTTATTCCTTTTCTTTCCTTCTTCCTTTCAACAAGAATTCAGTAACCAACTACTATACTTGTTTCATGATGTAAAAGAATAATTGCTTTAGGGAATTCTGATTTCCTTGCATATCTAAAATCATGGGTCTTTCCCTGCTATTCTTATATGTGTAGAGAAACTTGTGGAATTATCGAAGCAGCTCTTCCCTTTCTTGTTTGAAGATCTGAATAGGTAGATTATCATCCAGTCTTGAGGCTTTCCTGTTCCACACAACTCTAACTGCAGTAATTATTTTTTGACAGTTGGAGCAATATCTATGTTGTTGTATACTGACAGCTGCTCTGTGCTCCATCAGCCTTTCTCCTGTTATATAGTTACCTCGACAATGACAGATTTGCTATCTCTGTTTTGCAGTTCATATAGCAAAAGATAGATCTCTTTCAAGGTTATCCCATTTTGTTCTTATATCCTTGATTACAATCACCCAACTGTGCATCCTACGGCTACATTGGTGTGACTTTCTCCCCTCTCCCTCCATGATAGAACTCCAGACTTTAAGCTAACTGTTATTTCATCTGATATATAGATAGAAGCATTTTTGTGTAAAGCATATTTACATCAAACTGACATGGTTGCATTCTTAGACCTTTTATAGAAGCTGAAATAGTAAATGAAATGAAGAAAATCAAGCTTATCCTTATAGACTCAATTCAGTTGAGCAGCTACTCTATGACAGGTGCTGGGGAAACAAAAATGAAAGCTGAAGCAGTCTCTCTTTGAGAGATGTTATAGTCAAGTGTCATAGGCTTAGTGCTGGAAGGGACTTAGAGTCAACCTGTTCTACCCCTAAGGTTTCACAGATGAAGAAAGTGAAGCCCAGAGAGATTGTGACTTGACCAGGGGCATGCAGCTAGTGAGTGCCTAAAGGAAGAATCTGAACTCAGGTCTTCCTAACTCTAAAGTCTGGTACCCTATCCACTGTTTCACACTGCCTCTCCTTCATCTACTAGAGGAAATATAACAAGTCCATAAGTAAATATGATGCAATGAAAAATAGGAGAAATTGAATTCAATTTAAGAGACAGCCATTAAGTATCATGGGCAAGGCACTATGCTAGTGGCTAGGCATTTAAAAGTTTTCAATGACACAAGCCCCGCTCTCAGTGAGATTACAGTCTGGTAGGGAGCTGTGGAGCTTATCTAGATGAATACTATGCCAGCCAAATAGTGGTGGTGACCAAGGTAAAATGCAGACGTTGCTTTGAGGAGTGAGAGAATATGGGCATTTAGGGGTGTTGGAGAAGGCTTCATATTGGAGTGATTCCTGAATGGATCCCTGAAAGAATATTTCAGTGGTTGAAATGAAGAAACAAATTCCAGGTATGCTTCTGATATGTAGGTGTATGTCATTATTACAGCATTAGCCTGCATGAATTCATGGAGGCAAGAAATGGCAAGATATGGTCAGGGGACAGTGAGTAGTACAATTTAGTAGTACAATACAGAGTGGGTGACATGAGGCTAGGTTGACATAGGAATGGGAAAGCAGTTTGGAATTAGGACACAGAGAGTCTTAAATTCCAAGCTAAAGAGTTTATATTTTTCCTAAGAGCAATTTGTGTGATAACTGAATGAATGAGACCACCAATGGAATACGGCAAGAAAAAAGGACTTGAGGGCATGTCTTTCTTTCTGTACCACTTTCCATAGCATATATCCAGTTGTAATACCAATTCCCACAGTTACATATAAAGATAACTTTTAACATTCATTTAAAAATTGCTTTCAGTTCCATATTTTCTCTCTCCTTCCCTCACTTCCCTCCTCCCTGAGATAGTAAGCAGTTTGATACAGGTTATACACGTTCAGTCATCCAAAAGACATCATCATGTTAGTCATGTTGTAAAAGAAGACATAGATCCAAAGGAAAACACATACACACACATCCATACACATACACACATACCACACACACACACACACACACACTATAGAAAATGAAAAATAGTATGCTTTGATCTGCGTTCAAACTCCATCAATTCTTTCTCAAGCAGTGGATAGCATTTTTTTTTAATCATGAGTCCTTTGAAATTGTCTGGGATCATTGTATTGCTGAGAAAAGATAAGTCATTCACAGTTGTTCATTGCGTGGTATTAAAAAAGTTTGTTGGAACTGATTTATGGAAGGGTCTTGAATTTCAGGATAAGCAATGGGGACTTAATATGATGGGCTATGGAGAGTGATCAGAAGCTGTATAATGTAGTAAAGTAGAAGGAAAAATGGGGCAGCTAGGTGGTGCAGTGGATAGACTGCCAGACCTGGACTCAGGAAGACTCATCTTCCTGTATTCAAATCTGGCCTCACACACTTACTTTTTTTTTTTTTTTTGGAGGAGGGGAAGGCAGGGCAATTGGGGTTAAGTGACTTGCTCAAGGATGCACAGCTAGTAAGTGTTAAGTGTCTGAGGCCACATTTGAACTCTAGTCCTTCTGACTCCAGGATTGGTGCTCTATTCACTGCACCATATAGCTGCCCCTCCTCACACACTTACTAGCCAGTAAACCCCCAGGTAAGTCAATAATGGCAATGGGAGGGGACAGTGGTAAGATATTTTCAAGAATTTGGTAGTTAAAGAAACTCATGATCTTAGAATTAGAAGGGACCTCATGTCATCTAGGCCAGTGTATGCCCAATGAGGAATCTTTTCTGCAGTATAACTTCCCAGGGGTCATCTAACTTATGCACAAGGATCCACTCCCCCCATAGACATTCCACGCCATTTCTGGGTAGCTCATGTTATCAGGAAGTTTTTCTTGACATCAAGTCTTAACTTGTCTGCTTGCAATTTCCACCCATTTCTCCCTCTGGGACTAAACAGACCAAGACAAATCCATATGACAGCCCTGCAAAATACTCGAAGATAACTACCATGCCTTCTGACCCCCCACAAGTCTTCTTTTGTCCAGAGAAGACCCTCATTTCCTTCAAATGATTCTCATATGGCATCATTTCAAAGACCTTTATTATCCTGGTTATCTCCTCCAGGTGTTCTCCAGCTTTGCCAATGTCCTTCCTAAAACACGGTTCCTAGAACTGTCAGGGCAGGACTACCGCCTCCCAAGTCCTGGGCATTCTGCCTCTCTTATATTTCTTGTCTTGGCCGCCCTGTCATTGTATTGACCCATATTGAGCTTACATATCACTTAAATTCTCCTCTTTTTCATTAAAATTAATCTTTAGCCAAGCTTCTCCTATCTTTATTTGTGAAATTGACTCTTTGAACCCATGTGTGACTTTATATTTATCACTATTAAATTTCACTTTATTAAATTAATAATTTAATAATTATCAGCTAAGTGGCCCAGTAGATAGAGTATTGGACTTGGAGTTAGGAAATCCTGAGTTCAAATCCAGTTTCAGACCTTACTAGCTGTGTGATGCTGGTCAACTCACTTAACGTCTTACTTCTTCAGCTGTCAAATGGGTATAATAATAATTGTGAGAATCAAATGAAATAATATTTTTAAAGTGCTCTACAGTCCTTAAGGCACTATATAAATGCTAGCTATTAACATCTCATAGAAGCTTACTTGAAGTGAAAAGGATTAATATATGTATACACTAC
>CM053592.1:34550050-34567131 GCA_028646515.1 Pseudochirops corinnae | reverse complement strand
TTCTCAACCTGTGGGTTATGTTCAATTTGTAACAATGAAAATACATCCTGCATATCAGATAGATTCATAACAGTAGCAAAATTACAGTTATGAAGTAGCAACAAAAATAATTTTATGGTTGGGGTTCACCACAACATGAGGAATTATATTAAAGGATCACAGCATTAGGAAGGTTGAGAACCACTGCTAAAGTCTTCCTAGGACTTCATATTGTATCATATGAACCTCTTGACAACAACTTAAGGTCGGTGCTAATTATCCCTACTTTACATGAGGAAATTTCGGCTCAGTGAGGTTAAATCTCACAACTAGTAAATATCAGAAGCAGAATCCCTAAAAAGGGTCTTCTTAACTTTACAGTTCAGCATATGACCCGCCGTGCCATGCTATGTAATGTACTGTGGTGATAACAACTACTTGCAACACTTTATTTCATAATGTAGGGAGCCCCAATTAGATGGGAATCTCCTTTCTAAGGCTGGGTAGAATTCAAGGACATATTTAATGCAGGCATTGTCATTTTCTTCAGTAACATCTTCTGTTTTCATTTGAGGGTGAACCTGGTTTGCCTGGAACAGCGGGGCAGGATGGAACACCTGGACCTAAGGTTAGTTTAAAAAAAAAAAAATCCTGTACAATTGCTGTGTGCTATAAAAATCTGCATAAAAATCCTGTGATTACCATTTTTGATGTGCTTGATAGCTAAACTTGTGTGGTCTTCTTTGCCTATTAACACCATGACACAATAGATTTCTCTTATATACTAAGTGAAAAAAATTATTGCTTGTGACATTCTAATTAACATGCATTATGCTTCTTCTGAAAAAAAAAAAAAGCAGAGAGGATAAAATTAAGTCTCCCTTATCATGCCAGGCTTTTCTCCTCCTTTTTTCAGTTTTGTTGACATATTTTGTATTCATATTCATTATTATTTACAAATATTTCCCTCTCCCCTCTCCAGCCCAGGGAGCCATCCCTTGTAACAAGAGAGGGAAAAACAGTACAGCAGAAATAAGCAATGCATCCACACCCCAACTCTACAAAGAAGGCAGGGAGGTCCAATTTCTCATCTCTTCTCCAGGGCCAAGCTTGGCCATTATAATTTCATAGCATTCAGCTTTTATTGTTTTATTGTTGTTTTCTTTTCCTGTATGTTGTCATAGTCATTGTTTTCCTTATCTTGCTTATTTTTTACTTTACTAAATATTTCATAGGTTTTTCCCATGCCTCCCCATTTTCTTCATGGATATAAGTTCTTTTTTCTTCTCTTTTATTCCTTTCTTTTTTTTTTTAAGGCTTGTCTTCTTCTTTCTTCTAGGATAGAAGTTCAAGGGCTAATCACTAGCCTGGTCTCCCTCTGATTATCATTAGAGTTTTGACCTGCTCCATCCCAACCTGGGGCTGGACTCCCACTCCCATGAGTTTGCCATATTGTTGCTAGACTTAGTGCAGACATCTAGTGACCTTAGATCACTGCAGCTCAGAATTCCCAAGCTCAAGAGGTCCATAGCATTAGCGTCCTCAGTAACTGGGATTGGCACGATGGATCACCACTTCTAACGTATGTTATCAATGCTTACAGAAAATATGTTTTCATTGTTTGCCATAATACAACCGCAGCTTGTTTAGTTATTCTCTTGATCACTGGGCATCTACGTTGTTTCTGGCTAATTTACAACCACAGAAAATTGGCAGAGATTATCGACTGTCATTAGAAGTCCCTGGTTCCCAAGATGACTTTGTTTCCCTAGTGGCCAATGAACAATAATTCACATTTACATAAGCTTTCCTCCAACTAGTCTCTGAAGAATGTAGTCTAAGTATCAATGTCTTTATTTTATAGATAAGGAATTTGGACTTCCTCTCAGCAATTAAGTTTCAGTGCAAACATTCAAACCTCAGTCTTCTACTGCAAAATCTAGTGTGTTTTCTGCCTTCATGATGACTTTCTGCAAAATCATAGATCATATTTATGTTGCCCAGAATTTTCTATTCTTTCAAATGATTTCCACAGTTTCTGTTACTGGTCCTAGAAACTTACCTATTCAATAATAAAACATTTCCATAGTTAAATGGAGGTGTAGCTCCATTTAAAAAGATGTCTAAATAGTTAAGAAAGGTCCTGAGAGGGTTTGGGGCTATAGGTGTCATTGACTTCTGGGAAATTTCAAATTTTCTATTTCTTGAGAAATGAAAGAGTCTATTAAGGACAATATAGGTGACAATATAGTTCAGACAAATTCCAAAAGCTTTGCTTGGTGGTCTTCCCCTAAAACAGCAGGATTCTGTATAATCCCATCAGTTGTGTTTTTGTGTATCTCTAGCAATAGATATCATCAGCTGATTTCACAGATCACATCACTATTGACAGGTGCCAAGAACAGACTTCCAAGTTTATAAATGTTTCCTTTGCCCAGAAAGGGAGGCAAGTGAATAGGTCTTTGAGAACTCAGCCATCTTCCTGTCTGGTTCTTTCTCTCCACACTAAAATGCCAAATGACTGCAATTCATGAAGAATGGATGTTCATGGTGCTATTTTAGTGTTGCCTAGCAACCATCTCGATAGGTGTTGGGTGATGAGAGTGGCCAGAAATACATGAAGCCAGAAGGTCACTGTCAGCTCCCAACAATGAAAGAATAGCCACTGAAACTAGGTTATGAGTTTGAAAAAGAACATGGAAGTTGTCCTAAGCTGTCTGTTCAGTAAGAAGATCTGAGAGGACTGGAGACTTCTGCTCAGACTTTACACAAAAGCAGCTATTTCACAATGCATATAATTCATCGTAGGACTGTTTTCTGTCCTTTTCCTGTAAAGTTATATTGAAACTCTCTTTACCCCAGGAATTTCCCTGATTTTATACTTTCTGAGCAGAGAAGACTCTCATAAAATCTCTAGGTTTCTTCCCATTCCAGTATCCTCCAGAGGGGACTGTAATATCCCAGCAAACAATGGATTCAGAATCTACGGGTTGGGTTGGGAGGTGGAGGAAACCAGGCTACAGAGGGTATTATGTTGCTGGGACCATTGCGTTTGGCTCAAACTTTTCATGGGTCTTTAAAATCCACACTGCTGAGAGTGTCTTGGGGTTGGAAGTTTAGAGATAGGATAAGGACAAATAACCCAGGGGACCTTTGGTCCTTCAATTGACAGGGCTAGTCAGAGGTCTTCCTGATTCCAAGTCCAGCAGGCTCTCTCATTACACAGATGTTGTAACTTATTCTTTCAACAATTTCTTTCTTTGGTATTTTGATAATGGTGTGGCATTGTTGGTCTCATTGACTTCATTTATGTAACAGAATGAAATGTGGTATTTCCTGAATATGCCAACCTTATTTTAGGGGAAATCTGAAGGTTGTACTAAGCAACATTTTTTTTAAACAGCAACTTTAAGCAAAATGAAAATTACCAGGCTATTTACAGATGCTGCAATGGAACTGAAGTTTTAATGCCACCAAGTATTCACATGACAGTATATTGAATTTGTTGGATCTTTCTTTAGATCTCAACAACAAAGATGAAAAGAATCAAGATAATACCTAGGTTTGAATAGTCTGCCAAGAATCAATATTTTTTTTTCAGGCAGTATCTATAAAGCCAACATCCTACTTAAGTCATTGAATGACAGACTTTTAAGGCAGTTAGAAGACTCTAAAGTTAATCAATCATTTCTCTTTACAAATTAGGAAATGAGACCTGAAAAGGGAAATGTGACCCATGGTTATACAGTATGTCAGTAACTGAGTTGGAATAAAAAACCTTCTTCTCTAAAGCCGTACAACCACTTTCTCTGGTCAACATCTCATTTTAGAGGGCAGAAAGTTCTTTAAAACTCATCACCCTTGGGGCAACTAGTGGTACAGTGAATAGAGCTTCCTCCTGAAGTCAGGAGGACCTGAGTTCAAATCTGGCCTCAGACACTTGACATTTAACTAGCTGTGTGACCTTGGACAAGTCACTTAACCCCAATTGCTCTGTCTTTCCCCCTCCAAAAAGACAAAAAAAAAAACCCCAAAATCCTCATCACCTTTAATATGAAGTCACGTGTCCTCTTGTTAATTTTGAACTTACCTATTCAGATTCTGGAGCCTCTTTATCCTAGTGTTTTAGAATTTAGTGGATGATTCTTCATTCCACTTTGTCATGTTATTTGTGGCATCTTCAAATATCCCTTCATCTTCTCAGGCACGCCCAACCAAAAACAATCATCAACAGTATGTAGCTGAACATGTGAATAATTCATCTACATTTTTTTTCATTTTCCCAGGGTGATCCTGGAGAGCGAGGAGAAAAGGTAAGGTTGCATTTATCTCTTTTTCCCCCTAGAATGAAGCTTATTTTATTTATATCTTGCCTATTATATGCCAAGCACTTTACCAATATTATCTCATTTGATTCTCACAACAACACTGGGAGGGAGATGCTACTATTATTGCTATTTTTCGTTTGGGTGTTATTTTTGTTCAGTCATTTCAGTCATGTCCAACTCTTCATGACCCCATTGGGGTTTTCTTGGCAAAGATACTGGAGGGGTTTGCCATTTCCTTCTCCAGCTCATTTTACAGATGAGGAAACTGAGGCAAACAGGGTTGGGTGGCTTGCCCAGAGTCACACAGCTAGGAAGTGTTTGGGGCCAGATTTAAATGCAGGTCTTCCTGACTCTGGGTGTAGCACTTTATCTACTGTGTAACCTAACTGCCCAAAGAGCTACTCCAACTAAAAATGTTCAGTATTCCATGGCAACCTTTAAAAAACTTTTTAAATTCACTAGGCCTGAAAAATTTGGCTCACTATTTATAGAAATTTTGTGCTGAAAAAAGTAGATTATCCAACAGAAATATGGGTTTCCAAAATGAAACCTGAAATTTTGCAAACGGAAGACAAGACTAGGTATCAAAGTAAGTATTCATGACTAGCACTGAGTATATGAAGGAAAGGAAAGGAGGGGTATATCTAGAAACTGACCAAAGCATCCAGGGATGCAAGAATTTCTTTTTTCAATATTTTGATGATTTTATTTTAATATAATTGATTTCTTAATGCTATCCAAATTGAAGGCTTACAAACGTAATTCTGAGAAAGGTCCATAGAGCTCACTAGATCACCAGTGTGTGTTTTATGTGTGTGTGTGTATGTGTGTGTGTGTGTGTGTATATGTGTGTGTGCATGCACAGTCAAAAATTTAAGAACTCTAGCCTCTATTTTCTCTATAAGAAAACACTTTAAGCAATCTCTTAAAGTCTACACTGAGAGTCTTGATGGCCATGTCTATAGAGCTCAAGTTCTTTTTGGACCTGAGCTGATCTGGCAACAGACTGTGGTATCTTGGAGATCTGAAGAGTTTGGGGTACTATTACTAGGTTGACTATTATATATTAGTCAGCATTTCATTAAAGATAAATAAGTATTACTTACATTTAGCATTAAACTAATGAAAACAGAAGGGGGCAGCTAGGTGGCATAGTGGATAGAGTGCTGGCTCTGAAGTCAGGAAGACTCATATTCCCGAGTTCAAATCTGGCCTCAGACACTTGCTAGCTGTGTGACCCTGGGCATGTCACTTAACCCTGTTTTCCTCAGTTTCCTCATCTGTAAAATCAGCCAGAGAAGGAAATGGCAAACAACTCCATCATTTAGCCAATAAAACCCCAAATCCCCATCAATCACAGTGATTGAATGTCTGTCATAGCTACACCAAGTGCTCAAGATACATACAAAGAAATGTAAGACATATTTTATAAGATTTACAAATCTGTTGGGGGAGACATCCTATTGACTTTTTTTTTTTAATTTTTTTTTGCTTTTTGGAGGGCAATAGGGGGTTAAGTGACTTGCCCAAGGTAACACAGCTAGTTTTTGTGTTAAGTGTCTGAGGCCAGATTTCAACTCAGGTCCTCCTGACTGCAGGGCCAGTGCTCTATTCACTGCACCACCTAGCTGCCCCTCAACTTTTTTTTTTAAATAGCAAAACCAAGTCCCGTATGCTAATGGTACAAATAATAAATGCTAATAGAGTTCAGGGGACTGATTGCCTAGGGCTGAAAATAGTCTACAAGAGACATCTGCCTCTAGATAGCCAATTTATATTTAGCCAATTAGATTGCTGGAGCTGGAGCTTTAGCAAGATCTTAAAGGAAGGGTAGACGTTAGACAAAAAGAAAGAGAGGAGAGCATACTAGCTCAGAGAAACAGTAAAACAGATCAGGCACAGACAAGAATGTGGGCAGGAAATGGTTTTGATGCAGTTGAGAGAAGCTTGAGATGTGCAGAGGCCAGAATACAGAAGACTTCAAATACCAGTGTAAAGACTGAAATTTAGCTACATTAGAAAAGGTGCTGGGGGGCTGCTAGATGATGCAGTGAGTAGAGCATCGGGCCTGGAGTTAGGAGGACCTGAGTTCAAATTTGGCCTCAGACACTTAACACTTACTAGCCATGTGACCTTGGGCAAGTCACTTAATCCCAATTTCCCTGCCTTCCCCCCTCCAAAAAAAAAAAAAAAGGTGCCAGACAACTCTTAAGTTAAAACATCAAGTAGTAGAGGGTGTGTAAGATGCATTAGTGGTAGGAGTATTCATACTTGCAAAATCCCATAAACTTGGAATATAGAAGTACAAGTATAAGGTCACCTCATTAATTATTTGTCACTTCATTTAAAAGAAAAAAGTAAAATCCAGTATTTACTAAGCATCTACTATTCACTAGGTACAGTTAGGTGGTTTAAGGGATATAGAGTGCCGGGTCTGGAATCAGGAAGACTCATCTTCCTGAGTTCAAATCTAGCCTCAGACACTTACTGGCTATGTGACTCTTGGCAAGTTCACTTAACCCTATTTGCCTCAGTTTCCTCAATTGTAAATGAGCTGGAAAAAGAAATGGCAAACCACTCCCGTATCTTTGCCAAGGAAACCCTAAATGGGGTCACAAAGAGTTGGACATGATTAAAATGATGGAACAACAACAGAAATGTGCTAAGCAATAGGCATACAAAAAAAGGGAAAAAATCTACCATTAAGGAGCTCACAATTGAATGGGGGATTCAACATGCAAACAATTATGAACATAGAAGATATATACAGAATAAACTAAATCTGAGAGGGAAAATGTTAGGATTCACATTAATTTCCTTCTATCTCTATTAAAAGAAGAAATATCTTAATGATAAAAATCCACAATAATAACTAGCTTTAACTTACCCGAACCATTATATTACACCAAAAACCATACATTAAGAAACACAGATCCTTCAAATCTCATTGATATGCATCCTTTCTCATCACATGTACTATCGCTTTCTATTGATGTTAGGTTTCAACCTTTCATTTATATCAAGATTTTGAAATTTGTGTGATTTCTATACATTCTAATAATCCCTAAATTCAGAGTCATCCAGCCAAATCTGAAGAAGATATGAGAGCCTCTACCTTCAAGATATTCCTGCAAACCAACCACCCCCAATAGCCACATAAAAGAGAAAGATTATGGTAGGGGAAAAAAACAGTGGTAATTAGAACCTTAGAAAGAACAGAGTCCTTCAGGGGAAAACAATTTCCCAGATTATGGTCAGAAGAGATGAATGTGCCTGAGATTTTTGAATTGTGTATGAGCATCTCTATCCTCCTAGTAATCTCAGTCCTCTTCAGAGTTGACCTGAGTCAGGTGCATGTTCCTGGAACTGTTTGGGAGGTATTTCATTGAGTGTGGGAGATTAAAACTCATAGTAGGAATTGCGAAATTGATTGTCAGTAGTCAGATGACTTTATAAATCAAAGAGCTGAGACCCAGACTACAATACTATTTTTAATGCATCACCCCATGTAACTTTCAAGCATATTTTTCCTGCTTCATTAAAATTAAATTGATGAAAAATTCTTTGAAGATATAGTATTGGTGACACTTTGTGGCCATTTCTTTTGTCCTTATGGTTTCATTCAGCCAAATTAATTATTTTTTTTTATATTTGTGGCTTTGCAAAGAATTTACAATTTGGTAAACTATATACAGGGGAAGGGGGGAAAACACTTAATTTTACTTTACTTAATTTCTCATTACTGTGTGAGACACTGTAATGGGAATGGGAATTTGAAGACCTCCCCTGCTTTGAAAGTAAACTCTGCCCCCAATAGGCTGAATGTAGTCACATGGAGCCTGTGGTGGAAGGAGTTTGCTGAAGGGAACCAGAGCCCACAGGAAGCTGGGAGTCAGAGCTAGCCAGATGGTGGGAGAGATAGGATGCTCATTAAAGAGAGAGAGAGGTTTGTGAGTAAATATTGATCTTGTAGTGGTTTGTGGGAAGGCTGAAGGATGCTGTGGCTCTCAGTGTTATTATGGCTTCTGAATATCTTTGTTACCATGATGGAACTGGCTTACTGATTTTGGGATTCAGTTTTCTGGTGTCTAAATAAGTGCTTCAGTTCTATCCTCTACCTAGAGAATCTAGTATATTTTGTGGTTGAACATCATGTAATATTCATAGTCACGGTCTTGATTGTGATTTTGGCGCTACAGACATTAAAGATCTTATTTCATCCTCTCCCTTTTTCTCCTTAGGGAGATGCTGGAGAGAGTGGACCCAAAGGTGACATGGGTGAAAAGGTACATTTTTTTGTGTTTGAAATATGAAAGTTTATGTGTATAGTAAAAAAATATAATCTAATCAATATGATGTGATATATAATTATGTGTGGTTGGCTAAGTTCTCAGTTATATTTGTGAATCTCAGGGCAGTCGTAATCTAGGAGTATGCTGCACATTAGAACCATTTTTATTACTAGGAAGATGCATATACCATGGTATTTAATCAGGATTGACATTAAAATGTTTCTTATTAATAAGGTTAATAGCATTATCCTGAGGACTCTAGAAACCAGATACATGAACATAAACATCCTTTTAGTTTATGTTTGAAAGAAAGAAATAAGTTAAGGTTAAACTTGTGAGGTAGGTGGTCTTATTGTTCCAGTTCTGTAGATGGAGTAATCAAGGCATGAGAAAGTTTGAGTGACTTGTCTGAGGTCACAGAGCTTATAAGTAACAGAGATGGGCTTTGAATTAAAATCTCCCAGTTCCAAGTTAAGAAAACAACTTCTAATGGATTACTCATACGGATATGTTTAAATACATATAGATTTATTAAAACTACAAAGTTTTAAAGTGGATTTATGCAAAATATCCAGCACAGTGCTTAATACTTTTTAAAAATTAAATTAAACTTAAGCAAAAGGATCCAAAGCACTTTCCATATGTTTAAAAATATAATATTTAGAACACATGTCCATGATGAATTTTAAAATTAATCATTTTTAATTTTCAAACTTAAAACAACTCTTTATTTTAGAAAAATATATTTAGCTTTCCTCAGTAGTTTTCCCAGCATGCCCTATTTGTAAGTTTCTTAATTTGTTATTTTTTTAATTAAAAGCAACATTTCATTATTTCATGTAAAATTGAAAGGAACTAATTTAGATAGTATTTTTATTAAAAAATTTTTATTAGACAGCTGAAATTAAGCTCAGGGAATGCATCAGTTAAAAAGGAAATGATTTTAATAAAGTCTGGATAAGTCTAAACTATGAGTTGTAAATAGAAATCTGCATTGTATTATATTTAACTTGTAGTGAACATCCCCATGAATGGTATAATTTGAATGTAATTTTTTAACATATTTTACAAAATGCTACTTCTGTCATAGAATTTATTTCCAGGCTTTTCATGGCAATTCATTCATCGTTTGCCAAAGCTTGGGAGTAAAATCAGCAAAAAAATATTTCTTGTTTTTCATCAATGTAACAAGTTACATCATTGACTAGTCATTTTAATAGGGATTGTTTTCCCCCTTTTGATCCAAGTCTGGTTCTCTGGATGGTAAAACAATCTAAGATTTCCCAGACTGATCATCCGGAAATCCTGGGAAACCAAAAAAGCACTGGGCAATTATTCTCTACAGCCAGCAGTGAGAGATATACCTTAGGTTTAAAAATGACTTAACAGAGATTCGTTTTACTCTAGTTAAAAAGTTTTTAAACTGAGGCAGACAGATTACTTTTTTGGGGGGGGGGAGGATTGGGGAGGTGCAAAGATAGTCATGAATTAATTTTTTTTATAATCACATTTCAGCATAATTAGTTTCTCTTGTAATCCTAAATACTTTGTTTTATGCATATAAAAACATGACTCTGAGAAGGGGTCCAATCTGGCCATACCAGACAGTAGCCAAAAGGGTCCCTGGCACCAAACAAGTGAAGAATCCCAGTACTATATTACTATCAAAAGGTTAAGGAAGTCTTTATGATGTTGTACTTATTAATCTAATATTTTAAAATGCCAACTCAGATTCTTTCTTTTGTTTTCTGGCTGTTTGAAAGTAGATAGTTTGTCCAGCACATTGAATGGTTTAGAAATCATTATCCTTCCTTTCTCCTTTGGCCTTATCACTCTGATATTCATTATCTCTGAAAGTTTCCTTGGTCTTCCGGATCAAAAGGTTTCCATTCACTTGCTGTGTCCTGTCTGCCTTCACTTGGAGCTCTGTCTCTGACTCTCTCTCATTGAACCTTAGTCCCAAAGCTTCCTCCCAGATAACACTCAGGGCTCCCTTCACTCCTTCTAAATCTAAGTTCTGCTCAAGCATGAATGAGGGGCAGTAAGGCAGGAAGAGCATAAGGTTAAGAAAGAGAAGCCAAGAATCTTGCTCCATCACTGACTAGTTCCATGACTGAGTACAGCCCTAAAGCACATCATTAACTAGTCATGTTACAATGAGAAAGATCAGCAGCATACTCAGCTTCTTTCTCACTACATATGTGAGAAAGCTGGATGGCATGTGGGGATAGAACACGGGTCCTGGGGTTGGAAAGACCTGAGTTCAAATCCGACCTCAGACACTTTCAAGCAGTGTGATCCTAAATCTCTTAAATACTTCTGCCTTAGTTTTCTCAACTGTAAATTGGGAATAATAGACTGCCTTCCAGGGTTGTTGTGAGGATCAGACGAGATAATGTTTGTAAAGCACTTAACACAGTGCCTAGTACATGGGTGGTTCTTAATTCTGTGGTAAAGCAAAGCATTTTATATGGGGTTTTACTACATAATAAGAAGAAAAGATAAAGAGCAGCAGTGGAAAGAACATCATCTTTGGAGATAGAAAACCTAAGTTCAAATCCTACCTTTCTCAGTTATTACTAGTGTGACTTGGGGCAAATCATTTAAACTTTCTGGACATTTTTTTGAGGGGGGAAGGCAGGGCAATTGGGGTTAAGTGACTTGCCCAAGGTCACACAGCTAGAGTGTTAAGTGTCTGAGGCTGGATTTGAATTCAGGTCCTCCTTACTTGAGGGCTGGTGCTCTATTCACTGTGTCACCTAGCCACCCCCAACTCTCTGGACTTTAGTTTTCTTGTCTGTGAAGGGGGGAGGTCAGACTCAATGGGTCCAAGATCTATGATGGTATGAATTATGAGAATATGCTAACATAAATCAGTGTAGGTTAGACAATATATTAATTGAATATGACTTCCTGTGGAAGCTTAGTTTGCTTCTTAAAGTTTGATGGATGATAATCCCTGGCATTTGTCACATACTTTTGAGTTCCCAAAGTTCTTTCATAAAGTATGAAGTTGTTTCTTAACTCCTGGCCACTATGGTCTCTCCGTTAGATAAGGGCCAAGTATAGAAGTATAAGGCAGAGGAGAATCGATGCCTAGGGCACGTACCATTATCCCCGTTCTACAGGTGATTAGAATGAGGTTCTGAAAGGATTAATTTATTGAATGACAGGATCTTCTAAAACATACAACAGTCACTTATATGTTTTCCCCCTTATATATTCTATTTGGTGGTCGGAGCTATGAAGAAGTCTAGATACATATATTCCTATATGAACACACATGTAAATGGTCTCCAAGTATAATTTATGGGATTATAGTAATACCTAATATTTACATAGTAGTTTAAAGTTTACAAAACATTTTACAAATTTTATCCCATTTGGTCCTCACAACAACCCTTGGAGGAAGGCGCCATTATTATTTCCATTTCATAGGTGAGGCAATTGAGGAACACAGAAGTTAAGTCACACAACGCATAAGTGTCTGAGGCAGCATTACAGCTTTATGACCTCACTTCCCAGCTTTGACACCTGGCTACCCCTACAAATAGTAGTTAGCATTATAAAAATGAAAAGAATAGACAACTAGATTTTAACCCAGCTTCTAAGAATGATAACTCACAATGTTTGACATATATAATATGACATGTTGTATACAAACATAAGTAAAGGTAGATTTTCTTTTTTAAAAAAATTATTTAGTGTTTTATTTTTCCCCAGTTAGATGTAAAAACAATTTTTGACATTTGTTTTTAAAACTTTGAGTTCCAAATTCTTTCTCTTCTTCCTCCCCACCTCTCATTGAGAAGGCAAGAAATTCAATATAGGTTATACATGTGTAGTCATGTAAAACATTTTCATATTAATCATGTTGTAAAAGAAAACATAGACCAAAAAAAACTCTCAATAAAAATAAAGTAAAAAAGTATGTTTCAATCTGTATTCAGACACCATCAGTTCTTTCTTGGGGGATGGATAGCATTTTTCATCATAAGGCCTTCAGAATTGCCTTGGATCATTGTATTGCTGAAAATAACCAAGTCATTCAGAGCTGATCTTCTTAGAATATTGCTGCTACTTTGTACGCAGTACATTTCACTTTGCATCAGCTCATGAAAGTCTTTCCAGTTTTTCTGAGAACATTCTGCTCATCATTTCTTATAGCATAATAGTATTCCATCATAATCACATACCACAGTTTTTGTTCAGCCTTTCCCCAGTTGATGGACATCCCCTCAATTTCCAATTCTTTGCCACCTGCAAAGAGCTGCTATAAATATTTCTATGCATATAGGTCCTTTTCCTTTTTTGTTTTTTTTTTAACCTCTTTTGAGTTACAGACCTAGTAGTAATATTGCCTGGTCAAAGGGTATGCATGGCTTTATAGCCCTTTGGGCATAGTTCCAAATTGCTCTAAAGAATGGTTGGATCAGTTCACAACTCCAAAATGTAGATTTTCTTGTAGAGAATGGATGGCTAAGCTCCTAGCGGTTGTATTTTCATAAAAGAAATTCCTCCTTACATCTGCATGTGATACAATTCAATTTCCACGTGATGATATTTGGAAATCTCCATACCAGTCTGACTTAGGGGATTGTTGGCTGTGACATTCTGATGTGCATTATTTCGTCTGAAGTTGAGCAAATAGGAGTGAAGCTATATTCATTTATATCAAATACACTGACGTGGTATTTGTCTTTCTGTCGATGTTTTCCCTTGCTGAAACTTTCATTTCCAAGCCAGTTGACTCATTAAGAAACTAAAGGTATGTTCAAGGCATACTTACATTCTGTCTTTGCTTTAATCCTGTATTCATTTTCATTTTTAAAGGAAGGAGGATTATAAACACTAAGTGTCTTATTTCCACTGCTTCCAGCGTCATCCCTTAAAATGTTTCACTTGTAAATGCCTGCCTCTCAGTAGAGGCCTGGCCGCTTTGGAGTTATAAACATTCTTTGAGACTTCTCAGTTGTACATTCTGCAAAGGACAGGAACAGTATCACTCATGCACGTCTATCAAAATGAGACAGCTCAAATTGCCATCAGTGCAACAACCCTTCAGAAAATTGTCCTGTTTTTGCTCTACTTCCTGTCTTACAGAAACTATTGGAAGGAAATTTAGTCCCAAGTCTTGTCAAGAGATTGCCTGTTATGTAATAGAAGCATTTTTAAAAGTGCCAAAGCTATGATAAAGACAGCAAATTCTTTTGTTTGTCTGTTTTTGTAAAATCAGTTCAACAAGACATTGATGCTCCCTTACCAAAATGTGAACTCTAGGGATATAACCATTAGTTTTTCACTTGGAATTGGCATTACATGATTGCTCATTCCAAAGTTACCAATTATAGCTTAATTACAAAATCCAGAGACCTTTTCAGTTCTCATCCTTGACTTCTCTATTGGGTTGGTCATCCCATGTCCTGAATGCTCTCTTCTCACTGAGTTTTCCTCATCACAATCTTATACTTCTCCTATTTAATAAGTCCTTTTCAGTTTTCTTTGCTGGATCATCATCCGTGCCCCACACCTCTTTCTGTGAGTATATCACATACCTCTGTCCTGGGCTGCCTTGCTCAAAACTTTTTCAGTGGTTTCAATTATCATGAGTTCAGTAATCATTTCTTCAGGTGACTTCCAAATCTCCATATTCTAACTTCGTCTCTCTCCTTTCTCCTTCAATATCAACTCAACATATAAAACCCATAGGTGTCAGGAATGAGATCTATCCATGACAGAATTCACTATCTTTGCCTCTATCCTAAACCCACTGACTTCCAACTTATTTCTGTTGAGAGACCTAAAATCCTTCCAGGAATCATCTTCTACCCCTTGGATCATAGCACCCCTAGAGTTCGATCCAGAAATCACCCTTGAGGTCATTGAGTCCGACACTTTCCTTTTGCAGAAGAGTTTCAAGATCACACATGTATGTGTCTGCAATAGGATTTGAGTCAGGACTTGCTAACTCCATGTCTAACGTTCTACCTGCCACACAATGTTAATTTTACTCTCCCTTCTCCCCACATAGCCAATCAATTCAATTGCCAACTATGTGCTAAATACTTGATAATGGTCTTATTTGATCTTTACAACAACCCTGTGAGGTATTTGATGCTATTATCCTAATTTTACAGGTGAGAAAATTGAGGTAAACAGTGACTTGCCCAGGATCACACATTTAGGAACCATTTGAAGCTTGATTTGAACTCAGATCACAGTGCCTGACTGAACAGCACAGTGGGTGCTTTAGAAATGCTTATTCCCTTCTTTTCCCTTTCTTTCATCATCTTCTTTCCCCCATATGGTCTTTTTTGAAAGTCATTTTTGTTGTTCCTTGGTTTTCCTCATGAGCTTTGTATCATTCTGGCTCTTTAATAAGTCTATCTCCTTAAACTATTTCTTTTTTTTCTTTTCATTGTCCATGGATTTGTTCTTTTTGGGTATTCAGAATTGCCTTCTTAAGTTCTTCCCATCCCTCATGAGCTGACTTCCCTTGTTGGAGGTTTCTACATATCTTTTCCCTGAATCCTTTGCTTCTAGTCTCCCACACCATTTCTAGCTTCCTTTCCCCTCCATAATCACAAATTTTAAGATGCAGAGTGGTCACATTGACCCATGGTTTCCATCATTTTTATCTCAGTAGTCGTTTCTTCCTTATTGGTCAGGTCCAGAATTACATTTCCCCTGGTGAGTTCCTCTACCATTTGAAGGATGAAATTCTAATTAGGACAAGCCAAGTAGTTTTTAGCTGTTCTGCTTTTGGAAGAGACACAGAGAGAGAGAGAGAGAGACAGACAGACAGACAGACAGACAGTGAGAGAGAGACAGACAGACAGAGAGTGAGAGAAACAGACAGACAGAGAGACAGAGAATCAGAGAGACAGACAGACAGACAGACAGACAGAGAGTGAGAGACAGACAGACAGAGAGTGAGAGAGACAGACAGAGAGTCAGAGAAAGAGATAGACAGACAGACAGACAGACAGAAACATAAGATTAAATCTTTCTTGAGCCATTGCAGTGACACATGTCAAATTCACTTGTACCTGTATTAGGATCTCTTGTTATCTATGTTCGTTATCCATACTTTATACATTTGTGTATGGCAGGGTGTTCTGAGCTGTGCCTGATTCAGGCTAGTCCCTTGGTGGTTTAGGGTCAATAATTAGAATAAATCAAGACACACATGGGTCATTTGACAGTTGACAAAATGAGATTGACTTGGCCATAGCAGGAGAAAGACATTCAATAAAGACAGACATTGAAGATGTCTTGAATTGATTAGACTGAGGGAAGATCCCTTGCCTGAGTTACATTATGATCTATCATCTCCAACTGCCTTTCAGGTATCTCAACCTGGATATCCAGTAAACATCTTAAATTCAATATGGCCAGAACAGAACTCAATATATTTCCCTCCGAACCAGTGGTTCTCAACCTGTGGGTCATGACCCCTATGGAGGTCGAATGACCCTTTCACAGGGGTCACAGGGGTTACCTAAGACCATCGGAAAACACATATTTCCAATGGTCTTAGGAACCGAGATACCACTCCTCTATCTGTCTCCAGGCAGGTCCGCCCACATGCAGATACGCCCACATACAAGGATTAAAAGGTCCCAGCATTAGGAAGGTTGAGAACCACTGCCTAAACCCTCCCCTCTTCTACATTCCCTATCACTGTAAAGGATAAGACCATCCTTCCAGTGCCTCAGGCTCCCAGCCTCCCAACTCTGACTTCCCATATTCAAGCTGCTAGCACCCTGGTACAGACCCTTATCACCTCACACCTGGATCGCTGCAGTAGCCTGATGGTGGGTCAGCCTCTCCCCATTCTAGTCCATTTTCCATTCAGCCACTAAAGTGATTTTCCTAAGATGCAGGTCTGATCATATCACCCTTATGCTCAATAAACTCCAGGGGCTTCCTATTGCCTTCAGGAGCAAATATAAACTGCTCTGACCAGCTATCAAGCCTTTCATAACCTAGCTCCCTCCTACTTTTTTGGTCTTCCTGCACCTTACTTCTGGACATCTACTCTGATTCAGTGATGTTGGCTCCTGGCTGTTCCATGAACAAGATTCTTTCTTTGTCTGTCTCCCATGTTTAGAATCCTGTTCCTTCTCCACTCCAATCACTCCAACTAAAATCCTCTCTCCTACAGGAAGCCCCGCTTAATTCCAGTGCCTTTCCTCTGCTAATTATTTCCTATATAGCTTATTTTGCATATATATATATATATATATGTTTGTATGTTCTTCCCTGTCCCTCTATTTGTAATGAAGACAGGAACTTGAGAGCAAGAGCTGTCTTCTGCCTCTTTTTGTTTCCCCGCTGTCGCCAAGCACAGTGCCTGTAGGTGCTTAATAAATGTTTACTACATTGAATCTAATTGAAAGGCATCGAATATACTGGGAGCTCTTCATGGCTCACCAGAGTAAGAAGGAAAAGACATCGGCAGTGTGAGCCTTTAGTTCCT
>CM053592.1:34436498-34543138 GCA_028646515.1 Pseudochirops corinnae | reverse complement strand
TTTGCAGATCCTGTACATGATTGCACGCCACCATGGGGGGGGGGGGAAGGGAGGGGAGAAAATCTGAAACTCAAGTGATTGTGGAACTGAATCTTGTAAATTAAAAGTAAATGAGTAAATTTAAAAAATTAAAAAAAAAAAAGAAAACAGTAGCTTAACATACAAGGGAGAAGGGTCAGGATATTACTCCTGCCACATTAGGGTTCTTAGCTGGGCCATGAACTTGGGTGGGGAAAAAAATCAAATCACTTCTCACCGATTTTCACTAACATCTAACAGAAATTTAGCATTTTCCTTCAGTTATAAACTTTTTAAAAATATTCTGAGGAGTCCACAGGTTTCACCAGACTACCAAAGGACTTCATGATGCCAAAATGATCGAGATCCCCTGGTGCATAGATGTGTATGGCTTTGGGTTTTAGTGATGGCTCCTTTCTTGGATTTTTGTCTCCTGTGAATTTCTGAACTCTCGTAATGCCATTTTTCTTTTTTCCTTTGTAGCTATTCTCTTCACTATAATTATTACTACCTAAATTCTAGCCATAGTTCTACTACTCATAAGCTGTATGACCTTATACAAATCATTGTCTTAACCCACCTCTGCTTTTTAATGTGTCAAACCAGGAGATCATACCTTTTCTACTCACAGGAGTGTTTTTAGATTTAAGTAAAATACTAGACCTAAAAGTATTTTTAAAGTTCAAAAACATACAAATGCATGATGTAGGCAATGACTTACATGATAGTAAATTCTAAGAAATTGCTATTAAACACCAAAAATCCTCTTTCCTTTCACACTTTTGTTCTTGGGATTTCCCCTTCTTACTTTCTATCATGACATGGGACTTTAAAAAAATGGAGATCAGTGAATCTAAGAGTTATAAGGGACTCAGAAGTTATCTAGCCCATCTCAACATGAATTCCTTCTGCAATATCTCTCATAAGTAGTCACCAAACCTCTTCTTACAACATCCAGTGATGAAACCCACCATATCCTAAGCAGCCCTACTTTTAGATAGTAGGTTTGAGAAGTTTTCCTTATCATGGGCTAAAATGTTTCCTCTACTTCTGGCCCCTATGACCAAACAAAACAAGTGTCCTCCATCTTGCACATGCCTTTCCTTTTCAAAACATCAGGAGAACTATCATGTCTCCCCTGAGATTTTTTTTTCCTTCAGGATAAATGTTCCCTGTTCCTTCAACCAATTTTCCTATGGCATGGCTTCCAGCCTCCCCAACATCATGGTTTCTTCCTCTAGACTTCTTCTATTCATGCTTGTCAATATTTATGTTAAGTGAACTGCAGCACAGCATACTTGATGCAGATAGCTTCTTTCTTTAATTTGGGTATTAATAATAGTCAAAACAACTTGTTCACTTGAAGTCGTTCTTTAAAACAATATTCCTATTACTATGTACAATGTTCTCTTGGTTCTGCTCATTTCACTCTTTATTTTTTCATGCGTCTGCCCATGTTTTTCTAAGAGCATTGAACTCATCATTTTTGATAGCACAGCAGTATTCCATCACAATCATATACCACAACTTGTTTGACCATTCCCCAAGTCATGACCATCCCTTCAATTTCCATTTCTTTGCCACCACAAAGACTGCTGCTATAAACATTTTAGAACATATAGGGCTCCCCCCCTCCTTTTTTCCCTAATCAGTTTTGGAAATAGACATAGTAGTGTTATCGCTGAGTCAAAGGGTATAGGGAGTTTAATAACTCTTTAGTGTAATTTCAAATTTCTCTCTAAAGTGGTTGGATCAGTTTATAATTCCACCAACAATGAATTAATATCCCACGTTTTTCACATCCCCTCCAACATTTGTCACTTTCCCCTTCGATTATTTTTTTAGCAAATCTGGTAAGTATAAGATGACATCTCAAGGTTGTTTTAATTTGCTTTCTCTAATCAATAATGATTTAGAACACTTTTTTCATACAACTATAAATTGTTTTGATTTCTTCATTGGAAAACTGTCTTTTCAAATTCTTTGACCATTTATCAATTGGGGAATGATTCATATTCTTAAAGATTTGACAAAGTTCTTTATATATTTTAGATATGAGACCTTTGATAAATTATCTATACAATTCCCCCCACCCACACTTTACTTCTAATCTTGGCCATTTTGTTTTATTTGTGCAAACCTTTTTAATTTAATGTAATCAAAATTATCCACTCTCTCTAAATGAAAAACAATAAATCATAATATACACCATATATGTGAATGAAAAAAACCAGAAAAATATGTTATATTATTACATTTTAATACAATCTCAAGGTGAAAAAATATGAAAAGGGAGGTTCATGTTGGTTATTAAAGAATGAGGTTCTTAATGGGGGGAGGGAACAATTTTAAGGATGTACATAGAAAATAAATTGTTCCACATCGGAAAATTATGACATCTTCATAACAAGTACATTTGTATGAAATCCTCTGGAGTACAGTCAGTCTGAATTAAGAGACATTTGGAATATATTCCATAGTAACCTTGATTGTATATGTATTGATGCTTCTCATACCACTCATTATTACATATGGTATATTTTCTTGTGGGTTTCCAATCAGGGTGACCCTGGATCTTCTGCTGCAGGAATTAAGGTAATTATATGTCTTCTGAACATAGGCTATCCCCCAGAGAGTCACAGTCTTCATTTAGAAGTTTATTTCATTTCTTCCCTTTCACCAGTTGTAACCATTAAGCATTATGTGTGTGTATATGTATATAAATATATATATATATATATATATATATATATTTTTTTTTTTTTTTTTTTTTTTCTGATGAGGAGCTACATAGTGCAGTGGGCCTGGATTTAGGAAGACCAGAAATCAAATCTGGCTTCAGACACTTATTTGCTGTGTGACTCTGGGAAAGTCACTTTATTGCTTTAGTTTCGTCATCTGTAAATGAGCTGGAGAAGGAAGTGGCAAATTGTTCAAGTATCTCTGCCCAAAAAACCCCCCAGAAGAGCTAGAGATGACAGAAAAAACTGACTAAACAACTACTTTTTCGATTATTTTAGTCATGAAAACAAGTACTGGCTCATATTCTCAGTTCCCAAAGGAAGAAGGAGAGTGTCAGATGGAAATCTGACAGTTGACCTGATGGTAAATACTGCTTATTAATATGCCCACCCATTGTCTTTGGTTTTCAAAGGTATGTGGTTTTGTGGATGAATTATCTAATGAGATACTGAACATTAAGATAAAATACAGATGAGTGACTTGAGTTATGTCCAACACAGAGCACTGAGTTCCTTAAACTTGGTAGGTGTTTAACAAATGTATGTTGGATTGACTTGAATGTGGGCTGAATCCTGAGTATCCCGGACAAATCGAAACGTGTTTGTAGTGGAGGTGTTTTCAGCAAATAATTGGCAAGACTGTTCATATCATCCTGTCATCCATCACCTAGTAGAAGTAGTACCTGACACATAGTACTAAATAATTGCTCTTTGAAATGAATTGTCCTTTTTCTTTTGTCAGGGAGAACCTGGAGAATCTGGCCGTCCGGGGCAAAAGGTAATATTTCAAAGATTTCTCTCTCTCTCTTTCTCTCATAGTCTATTAAGTTCTTTATTCCATCTTCATACATTTCATCTCTACCAGTCACTGACTACAATTAAATATTTTCTGGATATAAGCAGTACATTTTTAATAAATTGCATTGAGTTTTTGTTGGTGCTTTTGTGTTTTAACTACCATGACGTTGACTAAGGCCAAAGGTGAGGATAAAATAAATTCCTTTGTGGTAAGGAACAATTTTCTGAACCAAAGGTCTGCATATACTCAACTGTCTGAGGCTAACAAAGACCAGTTAGGGTGGAATGCTAACTATTTAATCTTGCATGTTTAACCATATTCGCTGTCTTATCTTCATTTGTTCAGAAGAGATGCATGTTGACAAAGTAACCTCAATAAAACAGCAGCTCTTAAAAAATTACACTTTTTTGTCATCATAGATGCTCTCTTGTTGATGGTATTAAGTATAAATTATTTGTAACACCCTTTGTATACAATTTTATGATAAGCAAACCAATTCTGTTAATAAACCTGAGTTTCAATTAAAGACACTAATCAAAACTATTTTAACCAGTTAATCTATAGAAACATTGAATTTGTTTATCATTTATGCCTCACTTGGGCAATAAATTAAAGGCTGTTTTAAGTATATTTAGATTTATCTGCTCATTTGAGTTTAATGTGCAGGAAATAACTGGCAATCATTTATCATGTGAACATCTGGATTTCAATGCCCAGTACAATCAGATTTGGAATAACAGATGTATTGTCACTAGCCAGTAAATGTGAATTCCACATTAGATTAGATCTTGTATAAAATTATGGCTTTGGCTTTGTCTGGTGGCATATGATGGAATTTACTTCATTAGTGAAATTGAAATGAGAGAATGCATCTTATTGTATTCATCTGGAACCTGGGGACATAATGAAATGTTGTTCTCTCACTCATGTAGACATTGAGAGGGCCAGTCTTTTGTTTTAAACACTTAAGGATTCAAGTAATTTTTGAAAAGGCCTTTTCATTTGGGACTCTAACTTCGAAGACAATCTAATGGTCTTAGAAAAAAGGACTAACCCAGTCAGTTCCACTGTAATCAGTGGAAGTTCAGACTTTCACTTCTGGGTCTTAAGAACATTTCAAGTATTAGCCTAAGATTCCTCTTATTTCTTCTATTGAAGAGAAAATGGCAAACATTTGAATTGAGTTCTGTGGACGTGGAGCCACAGATCGCTAGAATGTGAAATACACAAATGGATTTTACCCCTGATAGAGATAACTTTACATATGTAGGTCATGTTTAAATTACTTAATCTAAAATGTGATTTGGGAAGCAGGTGTGTCTAAAACCACTCCATTTAAGATACAAAAACCCTTCTATAGTTTCTGTTGGTTTCATTGTAAGATTTTCACTTGTAATTGGCATTCATTGAGCATTACCAAGATTACTTGGTTTTATAGTCTAAACCTGTTCCTGGAAGGCTCATAGATAACGCCTTTAGATTTCCTTGGATTCCAAAGAAATGTTTTAACATTCCATTTAGAAAAGAGGATTGAATTCATTTAATGTTGACCTTGGAGTTAAATAAATACATTCTTAGAAGTTAGCAGTTCCCTTCCCAGTTTTTTCACAAATATTAAGGCAAGACATAACGGGTTGATATCAGTGTTACCACTATCCACTAAAGTCATTAAGAATTGCTTATTTGAATGAGAGAATTTAGGTTTTGAAGAAATCCAAATACTAGATGAAAAGTAGAATGTCTATGGTAGTATAAATGCCATTTTCCCCCTTGACTTGGAGTTTCTGTGAGCTCAATTTCACTTCTCCACGATTATCTTTTTTTTCCTCCACATTACAATGGTTGCCCATGCTTCCATTGTAGCTGGCAATGGGCAAATTATAATTCCTGCCTTAGGAGCAACCTTGTAAAAACATAATAGTATACCAACCCAGTTGCAGATTAGACTTTTGGAATGTTTTATTTCACCCTGATGAATGCAAAACTTTTGTATCTGAAGTCTAGCATAAATTGAAAAGTAGTTGATGTTAGCTCCATTTAAAATTTCTCTGTATATGCTTTACATTAGAGCATGAATGCTCTAATGTGTATGTCCATCTGTGCTGAGTGTGTGAGTTTGCGTTCCTATGTACCGAATTCACTTTCAGAATACTGCTCCCTACTTTTCCACAACTATTTTCAATCTAAAACAGGGAAAGAAAGATTTGTCAAGTATTGTTCATTCAGGGAAAATAGTCCCTTTTTTAAGCAGGAGAGAAAGGTGAACAGCTGGGACCAGTAGTTTTTAGTGTTGATGGCTAGTGGCAGCAGGTACCTGGAGTGGGAGGAGAGAACCCTGCTGGGGGAAGCTGGACAGGGTTTCCTGGAATCAGGCCCTGTTTTTCTTACAGTCATTCAAGTTTTATTCTTTTGCTGCAAAAGGACCCCATTAGCTCTCCACATGTAACCTAGCTATTAGGGTTGCCTTTCAGCCATGACCCAAAAGAATTCCTGAGCACAGGAGAGGGTAAATATGAAAAAAGGAGAGTTCCTTTCTGGTAAGAGAAGAAATAGCTTTGATTGAACTACCCAAACTGATGGAGAGAGCCTTGATTGTGTTAAAGAGAAAGGGGAACACAGAGGTTACAGAATAGATCCTCAGACAGATGAAGGAGAAAGTCTCTGGTGAGGGAAATTATATGTGAATCAACCAAAAAATATAAATTGGATGAAAAATTAATAAAAGCCATGCTATGAAGACCACAGATGGTTAATTAGCATAATTAACAGCTGCAAAATAAACATGAACTTATAGAAATGCATATATACCACTCTCTGTATATGAAGGGAATGATTAACTGTATAAATCTCTGTTCAAACATTATTCCATTTCATTCCATTATATTGCATTATTTTCCATTTTATTCCAAAATGTTCTGGACAACCCTATCCTCCCTAGAAATCCAAAGTTGTCTTTATATTCATATTGATATTCCTTGCAATAATATTCTCTAATAAATCACAGAGACACCTTTTATTTTGGGGAGAAAAAAAACAATGTCACTATCCTAAAATCTCTTAAGGTACACTTTTGTGAATTAAACTCCATTATTGTAAATGTGTCTTCGCTTTGCATTGTATATGAACACATATCTACACCCCCCCCACATACACACACAAGTTCTACTTTGTTTTATTAGTTATATTTTCTAGATTTCTGTTTAGTATGGTTTCACAGAAAATATGCACTTTAAAAAAATATAATCTTCAGTTCAGAAAAAAAGAATATAATAAGAATATAATCTCATGTGGAAAGAATAAGTTTTATTAGAAGGAGTTAGCTTCTTTGAGAGACAAAAAAAGTTTTTGTCATGATTGTGAAGTTCAGTCTATCCAGAGAAATGTGATTTGAGCAGAAGCATTATCAATAATGAAGCAGAACTGTTGGGAAACATGTGTTGGACCTATTTTACACTTAAATTTTTAAAAATATGTACACTAAAAATATAAAATAAAATACTTGTCTTTTAAAGCTTTCAGCCAGAATGATTTTTCTTTTGCATTCTGAAAGGAATTTTGAATGAAATCAGGAGAAAACCACTATGTTTTCTCCCTTTATCTTCATCCTTCAGTAAATCATTTTGGAAAGTATTATTTTCCAGATCACTTTTTAAAAGCAAATTATTTATTTGTAGAACTTACAAGGAATAGGTATTCTAATTGAAATGTCCTGGAATTTCTCAACAGATTTGCACTTGGAATGAGTTGCTCCAACTGTACCTGGTCCTCCCTTCCTTCTCCTCTAACTCTTTTCTGGAGGCTATATCTGTCAGAGGGAAAGGGTCTAGTCATACTGGGTTACCATAGTGATAGTAATTTATGTAAATCAGATAACATTCACATAATTGTTCTAACTCCAATGTATATACTTTTTTGCCTCCATTTTCCCTGTCTTTGATGATTTAGTTAGTGGAATGCAAGGGATTTTCTGAGCAATGAAGTCTCAGTACATCTTGTCACCATACTTACTGCTTAAAATAATGCAGACAATTCTATGAAAATGAGAAGGTTTAGTGTGACTCCAACACACTCACCCAAAGTGCACCACTTAATCTCAAACCTGCCTTCACTGAACAGCTGCACAGTACCCACCAAGAAACTAAGTAGGGTTTGTGAGACTTGAACAATTGTCACAAATATATAGTGGTGTTAAGTATAGTTTTAACTACTCGCTTATCTCCTCATCATCCAAGAATGTAGAAGAAGCCTTAGTCTACTTAAAAGCTAGCAAGACTTTTGATATGCATTGTTTTGATGTTAGCATCTGTTCACACAGCCAACTCTTGATGGCATGTTGGTAAGAGGCTATTGGGCTATCACGGATATTTGAAATCGATGTTGAACCCTAAAGCTTCACTTTAACCAGGAGCTTCAATCTCCCTTTCTGCACTGTCTGGGAGTAGCAAAGGGTATTGGCTTGAGCTAGCTCTTTCCCTGTGCACCTTTTTGGGAGACTGTTAATGAAAAGTGAAATAATTCAAAGTTGTGTAAATAAACCTCTTTGGTAGGAAAGAGCTCGTGGAATCTGCAGACCGAATAACCAACCCCTGAATCATCAAGAGTTGACTGAACCACACAATTTCACCATCCTTGTTGGAGTTAGGTAGTATTTCTGTGTGTATATATGCAGAAAGGGTGTCTACAATGCTTCCAGCCACATTTACCATTTCTCTCTCCATCAATTTGTGCCTCGGTGAATACTGTTCTATAATGTTATGTAATTTTCCTATGTAGGGTGAACCAGGGCTGCCTGGGCTGCCTGGACTTCCGGGGATAAAGGTAAATACTCAATCTGCAGTGTTGGTGTAATAGGGCTTAAGAATGGAGAAAGTCCCAAAATGGAGGACAGAAAGAAAAACAAAACTCAGGGAAAACACAAGCCAACAACAACAAGGTGGTGCTGTCTTTCTGATTCCTTCTGAAGTGTTTTCAATTGATTCATTTTTTAAAAGTAGAAAATAAAATACAAGTCCTGCTGAAGTTTGTACCATCTGGACTTCATATACAACCTAACCCACTGTTATCACTGAGGGGAAAATGCAAATGCTACTCTTATTTGAAGTCAGAACTTCTTTACAGTCTAAACCAGTGGTTCTCAACCTTCCTAATGCCATGACCCTTTAATACTCATATGTGGGCATATCTGCATGTGAGCAGACCCGCCTGGAGACAGAGGAGCAGTGTCTCGGTTCCTGAGACCATCAGAAATATGTGTTTTCTGATGGTCTTAGGCAACCCCCAAAGGGGTTGCAACCCACAGGTGAACCACTGGTCTAGACTCTGCACTCTAGAGTCTCACTTTGACTTCAGATTTTGATTCCATTCCAAAGATCTTGTTGATTTGAACTAGAATAAGGGCTGAAAAAAGCTGGCATTTAGGTAGATGTATTTATTCACAAAGTGTTTCCTCCCTACAATATTCACTTACTGTCCCTAGTCGCCACCAGTAACCTTAGTATTTAAACACTTTACCACAACATACAATATTTCACATACTAGGAAATAATCTCTATATAGACTTTCCATTTATTTGATCTCTGGGAGAAAATTATTAAAGTTTAATTTGAAATTATTTTACTAAGAGGGCAGAATTAATACCATGTATTTCAGTTGGGAGCTAAGACACCTGGTTTCTCAATCTAGGATGCAATTTGTCCTTTCAGATATTTTATTTTTAGTTCCTTCTTATATATGTCCTATGGCTAATGATATCATAATCTTTGGGAAAAACAATCTACTTTCTGTAAATCTTAAATTATTTTTTAACTTAAGGAATCACTTAACAATTTGTTTCCACCCAGGCAAATTGTTCAAAATAGAACATGCATGAAATCACTAGAGATGCACCAAATATATATGAATCTCCCCAAGCTACAAAGAGTCAGTATTCCTTCTGAAACTTGTAGGTTTCTCTAAAAGTGGCTATTATTACTCTTTTTGTGTCCAGCATGCCAATAAGGCTTTGTCCCTGGTGTTTGGCTGGTCATGGCACTATGGAGGAAAGGGGGAAAGTGCTTGATGATAGTGATGGGGATAGACTTATTACTTGTGATTTTCAAATCCCGTGGGAGTTCTTATCAATTTCCACTGAATATTCTATAAAACGTATTTCTGAATCTGAGTGAAATCTCCCAGGCAGGACGTGCTAAATGAAATAAAAGAATTGCATAATAAATGTCTTAAAGTATTGAGTTACCTGGAGAATATATGACAACCACATGAATTTCAAATAAGATTACTTTGTTATGCTATATAAGATATATAAACAGTAGAATTAAATCAGTGCGATTCTCAGCCTTGTCTTTTTGGATGGTGTTCAGAATTCTAATATGTTTCCAGCCTTTTTTTTTTTTTTTTGGTTGTGACTGTTATTATACCAATATCACAGAAGTTTAGTTATTTTCTTCTTTGATTCCTTAGTGGAAGAAAAAAATACTTTTATGAAAATAACTTCCTGAACTGCCTGAAACTCAAGCAATTGCAGTCACTCAATATGCCTTGATAGTTAACAAAGAAAAATTCTTAAAAATCACTTACATTTAGGCAGTTCAGAATTACTTTGTGTCAATTTTAAGTCTTTCCATGGATACAGAGAAACTTTTGCACATATATGTATATATATATATGCATATATGTATATATACACATACATACATACATAACATATGCTTTTAATTTATGAAGTAAAATATGAAGGGAAGTTTATGAAAATGACATTTAGGGATGGTTAAAAGAGAAACTGGTAGCTATATGGGAAAGGGATATAACCTCAGGCATATTGTGAGAGCTAGAGACTGAGAGCTAACAGTCCATTGACTTCAGCAGCAACTCAGAATAACAACAGGAATCCTGTGAGATTGACAAATAGCCCCCCTGCCAGGAAGCTCAGGCAGTGTCAAAGGACAGCTCACTGAAAAGTGAATTTTGTTCTCTTTCCCTCTATTTCTCTGCCTTATTTTTTTTTCTGCATAGAATTTAAGGGAAATAAACTTATCCTATTTTTTCCATATGACGATGTTAGTTACTAATCTCTATTATTTTATCGTAATGATTTAATGTTAGGTTCTTATTTTAATAATTTCATATGCTTTAGATTCAGACTAATCCAGGGGGCATTTGAGCACTGGTAGCCCAGTGGCCTGTGGAATAACTCATAGTTTTTATGCTTTCTCAGACTGGGGAGAGGTAAAGTCAATAGCTTGCCACCTCTAGGAAAAAATGGTCTTGTGCCCAGACCCCATGGGAATTTTCCTGGTTTGCTTTGTGGAGGTAGTCCAACTAAAATAAGCACTTTCTTTTGCTAGTGGTGACTTGGAGCTATAGGTGTGGACAGCTCCTGTCACTTGACATTAATTGCTATTCAGCATCATCTGGAGAAGCTTCCACACTGAGTACTTGGAGGTAACTATTAGTATAACTACGTTGTCTTTTGGGCCAGTGTTTTCCTCTAAACATCTTGCCTTTTCTCTCTAGTTCATAGTAAGTTTGGAAGTCATTTAAGAGATAATTAGAGATAAAAGTTAGATACTAACTTGAAGAAGTTAGTAGATTTGAACATTTGTAAATGTCAGTTGGTAGCCTGTAACACATTATGACAGTTAGATGGTTTAATGGATAGAGTGTTGGGCTCCCAATCAGGAAGACTTGAGTTCAAATCCAGTCTCAGACACTTACTAGCTGTGTGACCTTGAGCACAGCTTTTAGCCTTTGCCTAGAAGGCAGCAAGTTGATAGAGCATTGTCGATGTGGCTTCACTTAGGATGCCCCTTCAATTTGCTTTGTTTTTGCCCAAATATTGGAGGAGGTGATTATGAAATATTACAACAAAGCAAAAAATACAGAAGAAGACCTGTGGCATGTTGGGTAGATCTCCTCTGGAGGATTTAAGAAAGGGATGGACAAGACTCCTACAGATTAAGAAAGATATGTGGATGGGTTGAACTCTCTCATAATTGAGGGATTACTCACATCAATGGGACAACATATTTATTTGAGGATCTGCCAAGCAGTCAATGAGATAGCCAGGATTTCAAGTTTTACGTGAGCAGGGACCTCTATAAGATGAAACCACCATGTCAAAAAAATGTAGAATGCATGGTAGCCAAAAGATTTGCTTCACCATCTGAGTTTTTGTTTATGCTTTGGAAATACTTCCTGTTGCTATTCAACCTTCCTCCCTCCCTCCCCCTTCATCATCTGCTGCTACAGAGAGAGCACAAATACCTTCCATGTTTCCAGGACATTGAGGAAATCAGCCACAGATTTGTTTTACCACCTGTTGCTGCTGTGGAATGATTGGAAACTTAATGAGTATCTGATGCCATTCCAGCCTGGCAGTCAGGAAATGAGTAAAGTACCTAACACAGAAGACTGACTCATCCATGTATCATCCTATGGAACCACTAAGAGCAAAAAGTGCAGAAACCTTAGGCACACAGAATGCTCATTAGCACTGAGAATGTTACAGTTAGACTACTCTTCATCTTTCCACTCATGCATTGAAAAGTCCTCCTTGCTATGTGGAAGTCATTTGGAATTCCTATTTCATGCATTCATGGTCCATTGAGTGTCAGGATATTCCAAGGTTAAACTAGGTAATGAGATGCTCAGTGCAGTCACTGAATTTCCAGGCATTAGTTTAGCCTTCATATTCTTTCAAAATAATGATTTAACTCAATTGCTGACTGGATGAAGTTGGTCATTGCCAGCTTTCCAATAAGAAAATAGCTTTTATCTTTCTGTGTTGCAGAAAAAGTTCAGAGTTTAGAGTCAAGAAGAAGCAAAAAGCATTTTAAAATGTCTTCTGTGTGGCAGGCACTATTCTAGGAACTGGAAAAATGAAGACAAAAATGGAACAGATTTAGACCTGGCTCCGACACTTATCAGATATTGGCCAAGTCCTTTGACTTTGCTTTGCATTGGTTGTCTCATCTGTATGGTGGGAAGAATAATACATGCAATACCTTCTTCAGTGGATTGCTGTGAAGAAAGTATTTTTGCAAACCTTAAAGTGCTATAAATCTGAGATGCAATAAGTATTGTTTTCTTTTATCTCCATGCTCATTTGTAAAAAGCAGACATAGTCCTCCCCTTTTCCATATATGTTCCTCTTCTTTTATCTCAGAATGTGGGTAGATGAATTCCTGCTCCCCCTCTATTTTTGCTCATTTGAGTTTAACTTCTCAGTTATCAACTGTGATTTTCAACTTGAGTTGAAGTACCTATCCCTTGGGCAGATGGATGAATTCAACAACCTGTCTTTAGAGTGGAGAGGTCAGCTGCCTACTTGTTGTATCACAATAACTCCCCGTCGCCTCTCCCTCCTTCCCTCATCCTATTACCTAAGGTCATGTACATGTCCAGGAAAAAGATCAGGTAACATGATGTCCTAGGCAACTGCAGTAGTGGTGAAAGGCTAAGGAGTCTGATTGAGTTGTATGACAATTCTTTCCCCCTCCTTGACAGGAAAAGCAGTGGCCCTGGCATGAATGACCTAAGCTCACGAAAATTTTTATTGTCACCAAACACTATGCTGCATAAACTATGAGTTATCCACTGATGTGGATTTCTTTAAACATACACAGCCAGCCTTATAATGAAGTAATGAAGAGTGAAATGAGCAGAACCAAGAGAATATTGTATACAGTAAGAGTAATATTATTTTTAAAAATGGCTTTGAGCGACTGAGTCATTTTGACTATAATAAATATCCAAATCAACTATAAAGAAAGAAACTCTCTACATCTGGAGAAATAACTGATGAATAGAAGTATGCATAGAATGGTTTTACATGCACACACACACACAAACACACACACAAACGTACTATGCATACATACATACATACATATTTGTGTCTAATAGTAGCCAACTTGAGGGAGGCAGAGGGAGGGAAGAAAAGAAAAAAAAAGTTACATGATAACTTTATTTAAAAGGAATAGAAAGTTATACATAATAGATTAGCAGTTTCATGTGCAATCATCTTTTTTTCTATTCTAATATGTGATAGAAATGCTTGTTTTATTAAATTCAGAATAAAATAAATAAAATTTAAAAAATAAACATAAATGGCTTACTTTAAAGCTTACTTTAAAATATGAAGAAAGACAAATGGAGGAGGCACATAATTTTCCTGGAGATGAAGGAATGAAGAGATTGAAGGAATTAATTGATTAGTATGTGCTAAGCACTGTACTAAGCATTTGGAGATGCAAATAGAAAAATAAGACAACCCCTGGTCTTTATTTATTGGAGATAAATAAAATGAAACTTTTAAAAGAAAATCATCTAAATACTAAAGAAACTTGTTTTTTTCTTAACTTTTTTGTAAACTTTTCTTAAAATGTCCTCTTTTTTATTTTCAAAAAGAAAAAAAGGCTTTAGTCTTTGGATTAATAGAAATTCCACAACTAGATCAACTCTATAGGGAGTGGAACAAGCATGAGATGCTTCTGATTCTGAGTTTTTGCCATGAAATCATCCCTGACAGTGAATTGAAAAGGAGAGAATTCCTTTTCTAGGCAGGTAAGACACTGATTCTGCCATTTGTTGGGAACAAGTGTGATTCTCCATCACTTGTTAAAAGTGTTATTTACTAAATCAACTTACACTATTATTTTTTTCTCATCAGAAAACCAGAACAGAGTCAGACTTTAAAAAAAAAAAGGAAAGAAACAGGATGTGAAATAACTTCCTAAAAAGAAAACACTGCTCGTTAAAAGGCTGGCATTGTGTTTCTGTTATCCATCATTAGCCTGCTTGCCATGGACAAAGTCAATATAAGCAACTGAGTAATTTGAGAGTCCAATTAGGAAATTCATGCAACCAGAAATGAGAAATCTCACCAGCCCCGATGAAAACCTCCAATAAATAAACTAGAAGTACTTTCATGATGTAATCCCATGAAGAAAAGAGCAGAAAGCCATATTTTCTAGGGTTTAAATAAGCCTGTGCTGTGCAGCTCATTTTTAACACTGCCACAAAAAAAGATGTTTTAACGCATAGTCAAACTTGATCCATAAGGGAAATAAGCTTTTTTTTTTGCACAAACTTCACTCTCTCATTTTCTGCTGCACCTTCTCCCCCTTCAATAATTTTACAAATCAATCATTACCTCCAAACAGGCTGCCTAGCGGTTCTTATTACAACAAATGTTTTCACTATAATCCTCCAAAGCAGATATTGTGCTGACTTGAATTCTAATTAGCCTGTAAGGAAGAAGGATATTCCACGGTTCCTGCAATCAGTGCCACATCACATTAATCAGAATTATTGCTGATGCTTTTAGCACCCTGGCAAATCAGCACTTCCCCCTCCCCCCACTCTCCCCTCCAATCTGGCTGTACTATTGTTTTTGGAAAATGAAAATTGGATCTGCTTGGAAGTAGTAAAGATCTCGGAAAACACTACCTTTGATTATGGCTGCTATGTTAGAAGTTCCTTTAGGCAGGTTAAAAAAGTCATATATTGGAGGCCTTTCACTTTGAATGACTCGTAAAATAAAACCAGTGGTCATAAATGCAAAGTCAGAGATTTCTCTGAATGTGAGATCTGCTCATTTAGGATGATATTTCCAGTTCACTTTTGCAGGTGGTCAGTTTGAAAAGTTTTTGATGAGAACACCTGGCAGGCTGCTTCTGCATGAAACTGGGCTTATGAATCCCCAAAGCATTTGGTAGCTGCTTCCATTAACCAGAGGTGTTTACTTCTATTACTTTAACTTTGCTAATGATAATGAAGAGGTTCTTTACCCTTTTATGCCTCCTGGACCTCTTTGGCAGTCTAGTGAAGCCCTTGGACCCCTTCTCAGAGTAAGGTTTTTCAATGCATGAATAAAATACACAAGTGTACAAAGGAAACCAATTACATTGAAACAGTTATCAAAATATTAGAAAAAAACACCAAATTTACTAGCCCCAGGTTAAGAACTCCCTGATTACAGAAACAAGCAGAAAATGGTCCAAGATAATCCTGACTAGATGAACTTGTGCTATCTCCTGTCCCTACAAAGGAGATACCTTTAGCAAGTAAATATAGCAAGTCAAATGGAAAGAACTTTAGTACTGTCACTTCAAGGTCAGCTGGGAGATTACCTCAAGGTCAATTGCAATTATAGCCTCTTGCTGTTTTTGGCTGTGTATGGAGAAAATTAGTCAGTGCCTTATTATAGATTCCCAGATTCAAACCTCTAGCAGTCATCCACAGTTTCTTAAAGGTAATAGGAAGGATACATTCCCTGAATCAGTTCCCAGCTCTTTAATCATCTATTTGACCTATACACCTCAGCTAAAAACCCTTGAGACTTTGGATCACTTCTCAGGATGCTCTTCAGGTAGAGATAGTAGTTGCCAAGGAGGTCAAGAGAAAACTATTCCTTAGGGATTCTTTCTCCCCGTTCTCCAACTGAGCTGGAAGCATAGCCTTCAGCTTCTCTGCTGGGCTCTTTCCTCTTGAAGTTTGCCTTCCTCACCCTTCGATGGGGGTAGCGACATTTAAGGTCATAAAAGATAAATAAAGCTTGGATCTGTGCTGAGATGTAGGGCAAGAAAAGAACTATTTATTTTTAAATGATTGTGCTAGAATAAAAGTGTCTAGTAAGGGTACAGCTTTTAATCCAGTGATTTTTGACACTCCAGAATATGTGAGGTTGGTTTAGGGTTGTTTTTTTTTTTTGGATGGCACAAAGCCAGGGTGATTCTTTGAAAAGGTAATAATTCTTTTTGAAAAATAACTATGTTACCAGGCATAGTAGTACATTTTTGTAATCGCAGCTACCAAGGGGGATGAGGCTGAAAAATGTTTTGAAATAGGGTTACTATGGGCTGGGCAAAGCATCTCCCATCAGCATGGTGAGCCCTTGAGAGCAGGGAAGCCACCAGGTTACCTGAAGGTGGGGAATGGGAGAATCACCCATGGTTGAAAATGAAGTAGGCAAAACTCTTCTGTTGATCATAGTGGGACTGAGTACACGAGTTGCCCCCTGCATTTCCAGTTTGAGTGAGATTGGGAGACTCGGTCATATTAGACAGACAACTAGTATTTATTAGACACCTATTGTGGGCCAGGCCCTATGCTAAATGTTGGAGATACAAAGAAAAACAAAAAAACAGTTCCTGCTCTCAAGGAGCTCACAGTTTTAGGGGGAAGACAACATTTAAAAAAGCTATGTACAGAGAAGCTATAAAAAGATAAATTGGGGATAGTCTTAGGGAGAAGGCACAAAGATTAGGGAGGACTGAAGAAGGTTTCTTGTAGAAGGTAAGAAAGGGAGAGGGGAGGAGGGAGCGAAGGAGAGAGAGAGACAGAGAGAACTGCATATGGGCATGTGTATGTCTATAGATAGTGTGAAATGCATGTATGTATGTGTACATCTCTATATCTGTGAATATAGATATATCTGTCCTTCATATTTGAAGATGGCGTTTCTATCGACGTGCGTGAGAGTGATTGCAGAGACCTGTGTGTGATGCCTAGTACTTCCCACAAGGGGTTCACGTGAAGAGTACTTTGGTTTGCAGCAATAGCCTCCTCTCCCCAGAACCTATGACTATTTGAAACTCTCCCCATTCATCTCCTGGGCTGCCTATAGCCCACCAATGGTGGGCAGACAGGTGGGTCCACCTGCTACCCTTGTTCTCAGTATACTCTAGCTAAGCTGTACTGTTGGAAGCTGGGCTTCCATCTCATTCCTTCTGTCCCCTTAGAGCTCCAGCTCAGCCTGCCACTAAGTGGCTCTCCAGGCATCTTGGGGTTGCCCAGCATTCACCCATGGCCTGCCCTGGAGCACACCCTGCTTCAATGACTGGGCTCAAAATGAGTCTTCTCTCTTCCACTCCGTTGAAACTTGCTTTGATCACACTGCTAAGACTTAGGGCAGTTTAGGAAGTGATAAGGGGATGATTCTTCCCATTGTGTAAGAGAGAATGTACCCTGTGCCTGGAGGTGAGACTCTGAAATAGCCAAGAAGTGTTTGGGGTTCCTGGTTGGCTGGTGAAAGGTTTTGCTTAAATGTTTCTTTCATTTGAGCGCTAGCAGGGATTTCTAACAGCAGGAGAATTCTTGGAGCTATTATTTAATTGCTAGCTAATTCTATCTTTAAAACCAATGAGCTAGAGAGCATCATAAGCCTCTTGAAACTCAACAGACCTCTTCATCTTTAATACGTTGAATTATGCTGACTTGACTATAAACCATAACCTAAAGACCCAAGTGTCAAAATGTTGGGAAGTTTTAGTTTAGTGCCTTTAAATATCTGCTAAACAGGACTCAGTCCAGTAGAAGACCAATAAGAAGTCGAGTATCAAGACAGCCTGGTAGAGAGAATAGAAAGGTAGCCTCAGAGCCAGACCAACCTGGGTTCAAGTCTTGCCTCCAACACACATTGTCTTTAGGACCGTAGGCAGATCTTTTCTCAGAAATACCAGGCAACTCTTTGAAAACACTAAGTTGTAGAGGAGGTCCCTCAAAAAGACCTCCCTGTAGCAATGAAACTGCAGACGTAGTTTTTTTCTAAAACATAGTAAAACTGACTTTTAGAGATGTTAATACAAGGTGACCCTATGTCTAGGAGCCAAACCATAACCATTATGGATTTCTTCTCAGAGAAGAACCTTGGTCTCAGAATTGCGGAAATGACAAATCAGTACTAGCCCTTGGGACATTTAAAAGTGGTGGTGTTCATTAAAGCACTGTTTTGGGATCTTGAAATATGGAATTTTCAAACTGGAATAGACTTAAGAAATTCTCTACCCCTTCAACCTAAAGAGAAGGAAAACCAAACTTAGGAAGGTAAGGTCATGGAGCCAGTTCGTACCTCAAGCTGTGTCTAGAACAGAGGATTCCCAATCCAGTGATCTTTCTAAATTAGTTGTTTTAGTTCTACCAAGTTAGATTTTTAGCAAATGAATTATGAGGATATATATGCATATGTATATCTATCAGTCTATATATTCTATAAAATAACACTGTTTGACTTGACTCCTTTCATACCCAAGACATCCTACTACATCTGATCTCTCATTCTTGGAGGTTTTAGGTTCAGATGTCCCTTACATTCAATTTCTTGCCACTCAGAAAGTCATTTAAAAGCATACTTTTGTATTGCTTAGGTTCTGTCCAAATATATATGAAAATGGGTCAAAAATATAGTCGTGGCCATCCAGAAATGTAGGCAATGTCATTGATGTTCATCTTTTGTTTTTTGTCCTTGAAAATCATTGATGCATTGACACTTGTACGTTGGTACATTGATGGCTTAAGACATAGGGATCCTAGGTATTAGCCTATATTAAGAACACATGTCAAGGACCACTGTTTTTGTGTCTATAAGAACGTGATTTAACTTTATTTTTAGAAAGCAAGAACAGCATCCTATGATATTCTATAAAGCAGCGACTGTAACCTTTTCATTCAGATTTTTAGTATTCATATTTTAAAATTCAGTTGCCTCATGATGAACAGATATTTGTTAATAATGAATATGAGCAGCTAGGTGGTGTAGTGGATTGAACACTAGACCTGGAATCAGGAAGATTTATCTTCCTGAGTTCAAATCCAGCCTCAGAACACTTACTGATTGTGTGACCCTGAACAAGTCACTTAACTCAGTTTCCTCATCTGTAAAATAATCTGGAGAAGGAAATGGCAGACCACTCCAGTATCTTTGCCAAGAAAACCCCAAGTTGGGTCATAAAGAGTCAGACACGAATGAAACTACTAAAAAAAAATAACAAATATAACACTTAAAATTTGTTTCGTTGAAGTTAATTTTGACCAAAATATTAATCCCAGTCATTCAGTGACTTCATATTAAAGTTCATTAATAGGTAACATTGTTCTAAATTTAATTTTCTGTGTTATTTATTAAATAAAAATTTAACTTTGCTATTCTTTTGCTGCCCCATTCCCTTGTGACCTCCAACTGATCAGTTAAGATTTGTCTTCTCTCCCCCATCCAAATCATGGTGGCCCTAGCCATGCATAACTGATTGAGATAAGTCTGTTAGTTTTCATCTTACTGTTTATTTTTCTTCCTCTTCACACATCACTGACAGACCCAATCTGGCTGGACTCCCAATTGACTTTGCTATCTGGGTGCCGGGTACAATAACACAAAACCAAAGCACAATTGTTGTCTGCCACTGAAGAGAGTACAGATAGGAAAGAGGAGAAAAAAATCAACAACTTGATTTACATGAAGGGATTATGAGAGGAAGGCTATAGATTGTACAAATTCAGAAATGATTTGTACTATTCTTATCTCTGGACAATGTTCTTAGCTGATGTCACTATTTCTATAACATATATTTCTATTTTATATTTCTATAACTGTCTGCCTTCTTTCTTCCCCTATTTCTTCTAGACGTCAAGGTTTTCCCATTTTTAACTGTTTTGCAGAAAGTTTGGGTTTTTTTCTCCTTTCTACTGTAAAGCAGTTGCTTGATAATTCCAATTGATTTCCTTTTCCAAGTGATCATTTGTTTGTATTTCTTCCATAGGCATAGTAATTTCTTTCATTCATAGACCTGAAAATTCCAGGTAACTTAGTCTGGGAGGAGTCTGCTTCCCTCCCAAGAAGAGTCCACCCAAGTACATTGTCTTGGGATCACTGTCTCTGTTTTTCCTGAACCATTCTGTTTCTCTTCCAGCTTCCCCCAAATGTGGCTGCAATATGATGTCCCTCCTACTTCCATCTGCTATTTCTTTCCTGACTGTCAGGGTGATTATAGAGTCTTGAGTAATCATGGTCTATCTCCCAAGAGTTTCAGGAAACATAAAAGGTACTTTGAATCCTCCCATAGATTTTAGATTAGCTGTGATGGCGACATATTGAAAGCATCCTTGAGCCAGCAGACAGAAAAGAGCTAAGAAATGGGCTCTATACTCTGACAGTCTGAACTACAAAAGTGGATCTATTTTTTTTTAAATTTCTTCAGGATCTCCTTCAGTATTTTATTTTCTTTCCATTCTGTGTGACAGATCTCAACAATTGAGGGGTGGGGAATGGTGATGAAGGAGAGGTATGGCTTACTGGCAGCTAGATAGACCATGGACAGAGCTCTGGGCCTGGAGTCAAGGGACCTTAGTTCAAATGTGGCCATATACACTACCTAATTGTGTGGCCCTGGGAAGCTTCTTAACCTTTGCCTGCCTCAGTTTCCTCACCTGAAAAATGAAGCACCTACCTCCCAGGGTTGTTGGGAGGATCAAATGAGATAATATATGTAAAGTTCCTGGCACAAAGTGTGCATTTGATAAATATGTGTTTTCTTCCTACTGAAACAGCAGTATGGTGCTGTGGAAAGAGTACCTGATTTAGAGTAAGGGAACCTCGGGGCAAATCTTGCCTCTATCTCTCACCACCTATTGATTTTAGGCAAGCCACTTCCCACCTTTGGATCCCAGCTATCTCATTTGTAAAATGAAACTGTTGTACTAAATGGCTTCTGAGGTCCCTCAGAGCTTTGCGTCCATGATCCCAAGATTCTTTCCTAACTCTAGGTATCAGTTTCCTCATTTGTTAAATGAAGGTGTTGGACAATATGGATTCTGAACCCTCTTTCAGTTTTAAGTCTATAATCTTATAACCTCACCCTTAGTAGATTGCTGCTGCCATGCATTGTGTTGACTCCAAAACATAGTGCCAGGTCACTGAAACAAGCCCAGAGAGTCATCTTGTACACCATTGGGCTCCAGAGAAGGTCCAGCTGAGGGCTCACAGCACCAACCCCAAGCATTTAGGTGAATGCTGTGGAGGTGACAATAGCGGGAAGGTAAAACAATCTGAGTTTTGCAACTGCATGTCCCTGGCTTTGTAGAGACATTGATTCATCTCCTCAGAAAAGAAAAAGAGCAGCTTCACCATCTCTGGTCTACCAATAGCTCCCAAGAACTTTTCAAGATGAAAGGGAGTGATTCATGCCCTCAAGGATAGCTCTGTAGTCTTGGGATCAAACCAAAGAGGGGAATCAGAGGACAGGTCTAATTTCTAGTTTTTTTCAGGACTATCCTCAGGCAAATTACTATTAAATTCTATTTCCTTATGTGTAGAATGGGTATAACAATTCTTGTCTACATATCTATCACATCAAGAAATTACAAGAATGTTGATTGTGAAGGTGGTTGAGATCTACGAGAGGGAAAAATAAATAAATGCAAATTGATTTTTCCTAAAGTTAAACATTCTTTTTTTTTTTTCCTTTGACTAGGTTGAGAGTTGAAATAAACATGTAGGAGAAACTAGTAGTGGGCTTTTTCTTTTTGTTTGTTGGGTTTTTTTTTAATTGATGAAAAAATGTAGACTCTGAGAGTCATGATGACAAGGAACTAATAATCATTCTTATGGAAAACTGTAAGACTAAACAATGCCAATGTTGTTTGAAATACTGGGATTGCCAAACATTTTCTTTTACCATGAATTCAGAAGATATCTCTATCAGTTGATTAAAATTTTAGATCCTATAAACTCTTTCTAGTCAGCAATAATACAGGCTCTGAAATTTTGCATCCCAAGGGTCGAATGCTTTCTCTTCCTAGTAACATGACCACTAACCAGCATAAGAAACATGTGTTTGTGCATCATTTATTCCTTCCCCTTTTCTTTTGCTGTTATGCCCTTCCTGGTCCTCCTGTTTGCTTTGCACTCTTACTGGTATGCTAACCAACCAGAGAACTTATTTCTCTTTAGAAATATGAGAAGTCTGACTTACCTATACATTGTCAACCTTTAAAAAAAAACTTACATTTTTTTTAGTGCTAGCTAGTCATTTAAAGAGACACTGAGTCAGAAAGTATTTCAGGATAGTTTATTTATTTGTTTTTGTGGGCAGGGGCATTTTTAGTCTTCAGTAAGGAGTGACTCCAACAACAGTAGATTATAAATTTGTGGTTGATCATTTTTTGCCTGAAATTTGGATCTCTGTTGTTGACAGTCCTGGAATACTAGAGTTCAGAACACTTTTGTTAAACATGTTGTCTACTCTGATTCACCTGTTTACGTGTAAAAGTGCAGAGAGGAGAAAGAATCAGAAATGTTCATGAGAAGTCCCTCTACAGCATTATTCCCCTCCTTTTTTCTAATAAAACAGTGCCAAGGGTATCAGGAATAGGAAATTATTTCTCCAGAGAAAGAACTGATAGGGTCTGAATGCAGAACAAAGTATACTTTTTCTTTATTTTTCTTGGTGGGTTTTTTGGTCATGTTTCATAGCATGACTAATTTGGAAATATGTTTTGCATGACTGTACATGTATAACCTACATAAAATTGCTTGCCTTCTCAATGGGATGAGGGAGTAGATGGGAGGGATGGAGAGAATTTGGAACTCAAAATTTATGAAAAAGAATGTAAAAAGTGGCTTTTACATGTAACTGGGGAAAAATAAAATATTAAATCTTTGGGGAAAATGGGGAATGGAACCTCTGGAGACAATCACTGGTTCATACCCATGTCTATGTCTACATGCATACATTCAAACATAATAGAAAGATAGTAAAAGAAAAGGAAAAAAAAACCATTTCATCCAACCCTTAGTATAAATATATTAGATTTTGGCTAAGTAAATAACGATAGGCACCACACAATAAATGGAAAAGGAGAATTAGAAATTTCTCAGCTGTCTTTTCTTTCTTTCTTTTTCATCTAAATTCTATGAAGATTTGCTCCAAATAATTGTGCGGAGGAAGACCCTCCCTGATTAATTTTGTCCCTGTTGCTGGATCTCAGTTGGAAATAAGTGGGTGATGGAAAAGGAGGGTGGGTGAGAAGAAATGCATTAGAAGAAAACCAATTTTGTTTTAAGTACTTATGGCAAATAAATAATACTGTGATATGCTCGTCTTTTTAAAGGGAGAACCAGGTTTCATTGGTCCACAGGGAGAACCAGGGTTGCCAGGGTTACCTGGAACAAAGGTAAGTAGATTCTCATTCCTTTGGCTTCTGTGCAGAAGGAGATGGGCCAAGTCACAGGGGAGTAGAATAAATGAGACAATATACCTCACCCCTACCTCCATTATATAAGCTGCTAAATAGCTCTGTAGTCTAATGGCCAGATGGAAGGAGGGAAATTTTTAAGCAGAGTCAGGTAGCCCACTAACTTCAACAGAGAATTATAACTCACCCTCATCATTGCAACTCCTTTGGAGTCAGAGGCTAGAAATAATCCTTTCATAGATTCCACAAGCACCTGGTACCAGAACGAGACACTTTGAAGAGCAGAAGGATTCTCTAATATAAAATCTTCAATGACTTGTCCCACCAGACAGCTCCAAAGAGTATGCTAAAAGCATCTATAAAAGCCTGTGTGCCCTTCATATGAAAATTTTTTTTGGCTATTTATTAAATCAGGATGAGGTTCCCTTTTCATCTCCTCAGGAGGAAACAAAAACACCCACATGAACTTAAAAGATGGGGATCTGAAATTTTAGTTTTGTTTGTGATAGCTACTAGTCCTAGATAAATCAAAGAAGGTAACATTAGACCAAACAGCATTCTTTTATTTTTAAACCCCTGCATCCTCTTCTTCCACGTGCTAAAGTCACTGGAAATAACTGAGAGTTAGTTTCACATAGTCAGATCTGGATGTTCATAGACTGTCCCTGGAAGAAAAGACATGAATATGTCGGTCTGTAGATGGAGGACCCCGTCCCCCCTGGAGAAGGGCAGACCACCTCTCTTCTTATCAGCAGAAGTGACGTATGACCTATGAGAGGTGACCAATTCACTTAGCTTTACATGAGAGCTGGAACACAGACAATGGATGCAGATTGGGGGTGTTCTCATGCACTTTTCATACAGTTAGGTGTCCCAGCATATGTAGCACCTGTTTTAACCTGGGCAGATTTTAGCAATCAGTCTCTTCACTGGCCTTGGAGTCAGGAGGATCTGAGTTCAAATCCAGCCTCAGATATTTCCTAGTTATGTGACCCTAGACAAGTCACTTGCCTTCTCTCTGCCTCAGTTTCCCCATTTGTATAACGAAGGTAATGATAGGACCTCCTGCTCAGAGTGATTGTATGGATACAATGAGAGAAATGTATAAAGTGTTACATGCGTGCTACTTATTTTCTCATCCTCATTATTAGTGGGAAGCCAGATGTCTTGCCTAAAGTCACTTAGGTTTCTATGGTGGGAATAGGAGATTAGGGTGGGGTGAGATAGAAGGACAGGAAGCTATTGCAATATTATAGACAGGAAGTTACAAGGGCCTGAACTCAATTGGTTGCAATGAGATGGAGAGAGGTGGAATGAATGACTTAAGAGATATTGCAGAAGTGGAATTAATGGGATTTGGCAGCTGGTCGGTTGTGCAGGATTAAGGAAAAAAGAATCTTTGTCACTGCTCTGATAAGAAAGCTCTGATGACTTTCCCAATAAGATAAAGTCCAAATTCCTCAGCCTGGCATTTGGAACCCTCCACTGTCTGGTCTCATTCTGTCTCTCTTACTTTATATGCCCCCTTGCTCCCCAAAACTAAGCCTCCAGTCAGGTGGACTCCACTTTACCCCCAAATTGTATTCTCAATCTCATCTCTAGTCCTTTGTCTGTAACATACTTATTCCCTCTCCTACCTTTCTATCTGAATTTTGACCCTCATTCAGGGATCAGCTTGATTCCCTTCGCCTTTCCTGAGTCCCTCAGCCCACACTGATTAAGTACTGCCTGGCACTGTTGCTTCTCTGTCCCTTATATGTATGTCTAATCTCCCCTACTTGATTGTAAGCTCCCTAGAAGGCAGATACCAATTTTTAAATTTCTTGTGTATTCTCTCTTTGAAATTTAGCACAGTGCTGACTAAACACACAGTAGACATTATTAACATACCAAATGAATAGAAGCCTTGTCTGTTCAAATTAGAGACAGAATCATAGACAATATGAATTAAATATCTTTTAAAGTCACTCTCTTAAGGTCTTTTTGTGTTGTTGTTGGGAGAGTTGAGAGTAAGGAGTCAAGACTTTAAGTGTGTTAGACACTATTAATTAGGAAACTCCCTCTCCTGATAAAGACAATCTGTTCTGCAGTTTAGAGAGTAACTTGTAATTCTATGCAGTTAGCTGACTTGCTCAAAGTCACATAGCCAGTACATGGTCTAGAGGGGGTCTTCCTGATTTCTAGGCTGGCTTTCTAATGCTTTTCAACAATAATAATAATAATAATTAATAATGATGATGATGATGATGGTGATGATGTTGATGATGGTGATGATGATGATGATAATGGTTATGATGATGGTGATGATAATGGTGATGATGATGATGATGGTGATGATGATGGTGATGATGTTGATGATGGTGATGATGGTGATGATGATGATGTTGATGATGGTGATGATGATAATGGTGATGATGATGATGATGGTGATGGTGATGATGTTGATGATAGTGATGATGATGATGATGATGGTAATGATGATGATGGTGATGATGATGATGATGATGATGATGATGGTGATGATGATGATGATGATGGTGGTGATGATGTTGATGATGATGATGATGATGATGGTGATGATGATGATGATGATGTTGATGATGGTGATTATGGTGATGATGATGATGATGATGATGATGATGATGATGGTGATGATGATGATGATGATGATGTTGATGATGGTGATGATGAAGTCCCTTGGGAGTTTAAACCCATCAGATTCTAATTTAGACCTGATGGTTTGCTGATGAAGATTACATTGGAACATGAATCCATAAAAACTTTTGTTCTAGGATAAAAGGTGAATTAAAAGTAGGACTGGAATTCAGAAAGGCCCAAGTTCAAATCCTGTCTCACTTAGTAGCTATGTGACCCATGATATTGTTACGAGATTTAAATAAGCTAACACATATAAAAACTTTGTAAGTTTTAAAGTTCTATATAAATGCTAGCTATCATTTTTAAATAGTGTGTGGATTGTATTGAATCCATATTGCCACATTCTTCATCACTAAGATTGTGGGGATTTTTTTTTCCCCATCAGTCATCCGGACTGACTACCTAGTGTCCCTAGTTTAACAAGAAATCTGTTTTACTGACTGACAGTTGAAAATAAGATGTGATCCAAAAATAAATAAATTTCATATCATTTCTGTATGTCATAAGTTTCCTTGGAGAAAACATTTTCTATAGACAACTATTGGAATCAAAGTTGTTGGAGTTTTTTTTGAGCAGGACCATTTTCTTGGCCTCTATTCAATTTCCCTCTACCCCACCCCAAACCTTAGTATTCTATAATGATCAATATTGGTGTTCTGTCACTTATGAATGATGTGATCTGTGACAGGGTGAACGTGGAGAGGCCGGGTCTCCTGGGAGAGGTGAGCGAGGTGAACCTGGAGCTCCTGGACCGAAGGTCAGTTGTTTTTGCCCTATAAAGTGTTCATTGGTCTGAAAACATGTACCACCTGCTTCAGACCATGAAATCAAAAGAAATCTCAACAGGTATTGAAGGGAACTACCAAATTCCCAAATAATTTTTGAAATGTGTGCATACTGGGTCTTTTCCAAATGGGATTGATTCTATAATTTCAGTTTTCCAACTTGATCTATTCTGTTTACTCTCTCATCTTGATTCACCAAGTCCAGTGAGATAGGGACAAGAAGAGGAGGGAGATGCTATAGCAAAGTCTTCCCCCTAGATAAGTTTAAAAACTTCCTGGGAAAATGTAAAATCTCTGCTTATTTGTATTATACGATGGTGAATAACACCTTGAAAATATTAGAGAAAAAGATTCGTTTGATTGCTTGATCTTTATTCCACTATACTTTCCTGGCAGCTAATGTGGTAACACTTTATTTTAATTGCCCATCCTACTGACACAGGAAATAATTGACTCTTTGAAGAAGAGGAAATTTATGCAGACAAACACTATTAAGACTAATGAGAATTATTCATGTAAATCCTCCCTTTATTTTGATGAGAGAATAGTCTTCTGAATCATCATGGAATGTCTGGGTTGGTGGGAAGAAATGGGACCCAGGAACCATTATGGTTTCCTCATGCTTGTGGTTATAGACCCAACTGGATATATACCTATCCTTAGTGTTGGGGCAGCTAACAAAAAAGATTCAGCATTCTGCATTATTTCATGTCACAGCTAATTCCTTTCTCTCTTCTTAACTTCACCTGCCATTTTCTCTTTTCCACCATCATGCCCTCCTTATAACAGGGGAAACAAGGTGAATCAGGAGCTAGAGGTCCCAAAGGGTCAAAGGTCAGTAACACTTCAAAACTTTCTACCTATGCTACCCTTGTTTCTCTCTCTCCCTCCCTCTCTGTCACTCTCTGTCTCTCTCTGTCTCTCTCTCTCTCTCTTTCCCTCTCTCCCTCACTCTCTTTCCCTCTCTTTCCCTTTCTCTCTCTCTCTGTCTCTGTCTCTCTCTCTTCTCTTCCTCTCTCCCTCTCTCTCCCTCTCTCTCACTTTCTCTCTGTCTCTCCTCTCTCTGTCCCTATCTTTCTCTTCCCTCTCTCTCTCTGTCTCTCTCTGTCTCTCCTTCTCTCTCTCTCTTTCCCTCTCTCTCCCTCTTTTTCCTTTTCTCTCTCTCTCTCTCTCTCTGTCTCTCTCTCTTCTCTCCCTCTCTCCCTCCCTCTCTCTCCATCTCTCTCCCTCTCCCTCTCCCTCTCCCTTTCTCTCTCTCTCTCCTCTCCCTGTCCCTGTCTTTCTCTTCCCTCTCTCTGTCTCTTTCTCTCTGTCTCTCCTTCTCTCTCTCTCTTTCCCTCTCTCTCCCTCTTTTTCCCTCCCTCCCTCCCTCTCTCTCTTTCTTCTCTCCCTCTCTCCCTCCCTCTCTGTCCTTCTCTGTCCCTCCCTCTCTCTCCATCTCTCTCTCTCCTCTCTCTGTCTCTGTCTCTGTCTCTCTCTCTGTGTCTCTCCTCTCTCTGTCTCTCTCTCTTTCCCTCTCTCCCCCTTTCTCTCTCTCTCTCTGTCTCTCTATCTCCCTCTCTTCTCTCACTCTCTCCCTCCCTCTCTGTCCCTCTCTGTCCCTCTCTCTCCAACTCTCTCCCTCTCTCTCTTTTCTCTCTGTCTCTGTCTTTCTCTTCTCTCTCTCTCTTTCCTCTCTCTCTCCGTCCTTCTCTCTCTCTCTCTTTCTCTCTCTCTCTCTCTCTCTCCCCCATTCTCTCTCTCTCTCTCTCTCTCTCTCTCTCTCTCTCTCTCTCTCTCTCTCTCTCTCTCTCTCTCTTTCTCTCTTTCTCTGTCTCTGTCTCTCCCCCCCCCCCGCTCTTTCGAAGTAAAGATGTATAGTTTGGAGAATTTAATTTTTACAAAAACCTGATTTTCACACTAACTCTTTCACACACCATCATTACTATATGTCTACTCATTATTCCACCTTAACAGAATTGGAATTTGTTTCATATCAGTAGCTTTTTTCAGGGTGGTTTCTGCTTTTCCTTCTCGTGTATGGGTTGTGTCTAGGCTATTTTCTTTGAGTGAGGTTAAATTTCCATTTTTTATCAAATCAAATTGAATTCATTAAACAAAGAATAAAGCTAGGTATTTTTTTTATTGATGGAATTGCAGAATCATGCACATCACATGTCTTCTAAAGGCCTCTCCTATATCTCAGTTTCAATAAGGGTGAGTGCCAGTTTCTTCAGTGAATATTTTATCAGATGAAAAGTTTCCCCTAAAACACAAGCACTATCTCTTGTAAGTAAATAAATACTCAGTATTCATTGGAACTTGCTATTCATCAGGGCTGTTTACTCACAAAACTGCAAGTGGGTGACAGAATGGGGGAAAAGAGAAGACAGGAGGTCATAGCTCTGCCAAACTCAGTCAATATGGTCATTGTGGTCCTTGCTATTAAGTATCATGACATTACAAAGGGTCCTGAAGGCCAGGACTGCTCAGTTTCAGGTGGATGAATGACATATTTCAAATGAAGTCTTTAAAGAAGAAAAAATATAAACTGATATTGCAAAAGTTCCTGTGAGAAGCTTCTGATTGGCACACTTAATCCTAAAAATGTTTATAGGAAGATTGCTGTGTTATAGATAAATAAGGGGTATGTGTATACATGTATTATATGTATATATAATTTGTGTATATAAATGATTTATAATGCCCAGTGAGTTCATTTCTTCTACATTATGGGATGTTCTCTTATTACTGACTAAATTATGTATGCCAACTACAAGTCAAAATATTATAAGTTTCAAATACTGACCATTCTTTTCCAAGAAGGAGAAATTTGTTTTTTGTTTTGTTTTCCCTGGACAATAGGGTGATCATGGAGACAAGGGTGACTCTGGAGCTCTGGGACCAAGGGTAAGTGTGCCTGCCATCTTGAATTGCTACTCTTAGCCTATAGACAAGGTAGAATTTGAACTGTGTACTTGTAATGTTGTGACATATACACATATACATATATGTATGCATAAACATACATATACATGTATTCATGCATATGCATGCATAAGTGTGTATATATGGGGTTGCTACCACTATGCTTATATGTATCCGTATACATATGTGTAAATATACATGTATATTATATGTAATGTATACTTTTATATGGGGAGAGAGAGTGCAGAGTGCAAGGGGTAACAAACATTCACTATAACTATTGCTGTCAACACTACTGGCCCATCCAACAAGTTCACTCTCTCCTTCATGGCCCTAAAGCAGCGTTTCTCAACCTGTGGGTTATGTTCCATTTGTAACAATGAAAATACATCCTGCATATCAGATATTTACATTATGATTCATAACAGCAGCAAAATTACAGTTATGAAGTAGCAATGAAATAATTTTATTGTTGGAGGTCACCACAACATGAGGAACTGTATTAAAGGGTCTCAGCATTAGGAAGGTTGAGAACCACTGCAAAGGAAAAGGGTGAAGAGTGAGTAAATGATAATAAACAAACCTAGCTCTAAGAGGAAGATCTTAATATTCTCTATTTTTCACTCTGTTCAGTCTCAACAGTTACCCTATGATCATCTGTCTATAATGTTCATTGGGCTGTTAATGCCTAATGACCCTAACCCATGAACCTTGGGCTTAAATGAAATCAGGGAATTGGAAGAGGCCTGGTGGAGGTTAAAGAGTGTCAGCCTAAGAACTAGCAGATAAAAGTAAAAAGAGAAGCAGCCTAGTGATGAACGCTGGACTTGGAGTCAGAAAAATCTGGGTCCGAATACAACACCAAGCACTTACTAGCTGTGTGACCTTGGGAAGATTACTTAAGCTTTCTGGGCATCACTTTTTTCATCTGTACAATGAAGAGGTTGAACTCCAGGATTTCTAAGTTTCCTTACAGCTTTAAGTCTGTGAGCCTATGAAAAAGATTTAATAAACAACATTCTCCTTTCTATTCCCTATCTGTGCTTCCTAAGTCACAGACAAATTAAACTTTTGTCACGTCTAATGAAATAGTATTGTTTGTTGTTAAATGGAGCCCTGTACCTGTGGGTGACTCAGAAGTGCTTTGCTGCAGAAAGATGCTTTGTTCTCTTAAAGCCAGGGATTAGAAATTGTCTATAAGGTGAAAATGAAGAAAAAGGAATGACTTGGGTAAATAGAGATAAATCCAGTGCAAATGTTGACATCTCATTTTAATTTTTATTCTAATAACTATTAGAAACTCTTTATAAAGTTAAATTTCTTCTATTTCACCTTTGGTGAAGTTCATGCCTTTTGTATGTACCTCAAGGAAGCTAGAAGTTGCCTAACAGTGCATGAAAGAACAAAATTTGGCCATAAATGTTTGTCTTGAAAGGATAAGCACAAAGATATGGGGGTTTGGGTGGAGGGGGCTCAGAAATGGTGGGGGTAGCTATTCTGAGGGTACAGGAGTATTGCTGGTGTATACTTTTCCATCAACAGTTTCTTCTTGATGTATTCCTAGGGTCCTCCCGGGCAAAAGGGAGATCCAGGAGCGACAGAAATCATAGACTACAATGGCAATATTCATGAGGCCTTGCAGGTAGGTGAACATTTCCCTCTACAAAAAGAGAAACATATTTTGGTTCAAACTCTTTTAGTTTCTTGGCATTCATAAATATTTATTTCTAAAGTCATTCTCAGAGGGAAAGAATTCTTTCCTGTTTCCTAAAGCAGACCGCTTGATTCCATCCCTCAGACCTTGCCCCCATGATTATCATTCACTTCCTCTCACAACCTCTTTCCCTTTCACCTTTAAATACACTTGAATCTTTTCCCTTATAACTGCTTCCTCTTTCCATTACTGCACAATCTTTCTTCCCCTGCCAAAAGCTTTGAAAATATGTACTCCTTTCTCTGCATTGCCTACACAAGCACCCGTTCTCTCCTTAACTCTCTGTCTTTCATCACTGAAATGGTTCCATCAGTCTACCGATGACTCCCTTCTCATCAAAGCCATGAACTTTTCTCGCTACTTACCTCCCGTGACCTTTCGATGGCATTTATTCCATAGCGAACATCCACTCTTTGATAGCCTCTTTTCCTTGGCTTCTGTAACACCATACTTTCTTGATTCTCCTCCTGCCTCTCAAACTAATGCTTTGTCTGCTTTGCCATCTGTTCTGCGCCTTCCTACCCACTAAATCTCTGCGTTTGAATCTCTATTCTTCCTTCTTTCTCTGGATAGATTAGATAGATATGTAGATAGAGGTATAGATACATGTATATGTATTCGTGTGCAGATTTAAGTACATATACATATATTCTCTTTCCATATTATTACTCGATTATATTATCTATAATATATGATTATATTTCATATGCATTTATATCTATATATTTTGCACAATATTTGTGTATATACTCACACACGCACACACACAGAGTACCTGTGATTTCATCAGTAAAGGGAGTTCCCTGTAAGAAAATTTTTTTGTCAGTGTAGATTAACACCTACTCTTAGTCTTAAGAATTATATGATTTCCCCAAGGACATACCATCACAGGCAGAACTTGAACCCCAGTCTTGATAGCTTTAAGACTAACTTTTTGCTGTATCTTTTACATTTAGATAAAATTTTCATATATGTGTATATATAGAGACAGGAAGGGAGGGGAGGGAAGATATATGGCACAGGGCTTAGATATGTGATTTCATTGGTACAGGGAGTTCCTGACTAAGAAAAATTCCTCTGCCAGTGCAGATCAACATCTTTGAAACTTAGTCTCAGAGAGTTGCCTAGAGCACTGAGAGGTTAAATGACTTTACCTAGAGTCAGAGAGCCAGTGTGTGTCAGAGGCAGGACTTGAACTCAGGTCTTCCTGGCACTGAAACTAGCTCTCTTTCCACTTTGTCACAGTGCCTCATAAAGAGAATATTAGATTATGCACACACATATATCCACACGTATACATATATGATAGGACAATATTGTAAAGAGAGACCCAGACAGACCTCAATGGGTCTGGGTCTCTTATCCATTTTCATAGTTTTGGTTCTCCCTTGTACAAATCTATGTCTCTTGCTTTGACACTTGCTTCTACTCCAATCACATTTTTCCAACTGCCTACAGATCTTGTTACACCCAGCCATCCTGTTCCCATCCAAAATGCAAAGCACACAATACTGAATTCATTGCTACCACTCTCCCCTCATTAAAAACCAGGTGTCCTTTTCGACCTCATTTCTATTAGCAGTACAACCATATTATTCTTTTAGTCTCCTGAGATAAAAACCTAGGACTCATCTTTGATTCTTTTCAATCTTATGTCCCTCATTTCTAATTCATCACTAAATCCTTTCATTTCTTTCTTCAAAGAGTTTCTTCAAGTACCTCCCCATTCTCCCAGTTCAAACTCTGATCAGTTCAGGTCTATTACTGAGAAAATCAGCTGATCTTGCTTCCAATGTCTCTTCCTCCATTTCATTCTGCCCAACTAATCTTCCTGAAATGGAACTTGGAAAATGTAGCTCAAGGACCCACAGTGCCTCACTGTTACCTCCTGCATTATGCATAAACTTTCCTATCTGGTTTTAAGGCCTTCCATGTTTTCCACCAAATCTCTCCAGAAATCCTACCTAGTACACTATATTTCTCCATTCTTTCCAATATACTCCACTTGCAAGTCAGGTCACTGTCTACCTTGTCTCCCATAAATGCTGTGTCAATTCCCACCATCTCTGTCTATTTCCTTCTGCTCTTCCTCCTCCCTTTCATTTGTGTGAATCCTTGCCATCCTTCAAAGCTGACTTAAATCCCTCTCTCTTCCTGGAGGCCTTTGTCTACTGTAGCCCTCACGGACTTCCATTCCTTTTCTGCTATTAGAATCACCACCATATAATTTAACATTTAATTGTTCCCTAGCTGTTGAATGTAAATTATTGGGTCATCTCAAGCAAATTGTGTCTCTCTTCTCCACTGAATAGACCTAGGCATAAATGAGGGTTTCAAAATTCTTATTATTTGAATGAATGGCTGCTCAATCACCAAATGCATAGTAGCACTAGCAATGGCCTTCTCTGCTTGAAGCTTGACTCAATTTTGTCTCACTCTGTTAGTTTATTCCTTTCTACATTAGATTGTGAGCACATGACTTTACTAATATTAGCTGGCAAGGTAAGAAAAAGATCTGGAAGAGCTTTATTGCTCAAAAAACTGATTTTAATTAATAAAACATTAGTAGACCTTGCAGAAACATCTACTTCTTAGTTCAACATCATTTTCTTTAGCTTTAAAAAAAAACAACCTTTTCTCATTGTTCTATATCTGAAAAATACAAAGGGAAACATGTTTAAGGCTTGGGAAAGCATTGCTTTGATATGTTAACATGCAATATATAAAGTCAACAATTTGATTTAGGATCCCAAAGAGCAAGAAGATTGGATGTAAACATCAGCCCTGCTTCTATCAAACTCCAGTTTTCCAATTTGATTTCCTTCTACATACATGTATTTGTATATCTACAGTGTATTTGTAGTGTAAAATTACTGCATTATTTATTTATTAGTGATTGAGAAGTGTATCTAATTACAAGGTTTGGTCACTGATCAGATATGTGGGATGGGAGAAAGAAGCTAAGAACATTGAGATCGTGAACGTGAGAGCCTAGAGCAGTGGTTCTCAACCTGTGGGTTATGTTCAATTTAAATACATCCTGCATATCAGATATTTACATTACAATTCATAACAGTAGCAAAATTACAGTTTTGAAGTAGCAACGAAAATAATTTTATGTTTGGGGGTCACCACAACATGAGGAACTGTGTTAAAGGGTCACGGCATTAGGAAGGTTGGGAACCACTGGACTAGAGGTTGGTGGTGCCCTTGATGGGAATAGGGAAATTCAGAAGAAGGGAGACATGATGAGTTGAAGATGCCTATGGAACAGTGAGTTCAAAATGTCCAACAGGCAGTAAGTCAGTGATGTGGGACAGGAGGTCAGGAGAGAGACTGGGACAGAATGATGAGCAGATCTGCATAGAGATTGTTATTGAACCCACAAAGGCTGATGAGAGCACCAATGAAAGTGTATAGAGAAAAAAGATAAGAGCGCCCAGGACAGAGTCTTGGGGGATACCTACAGTGAGTGTGCAAACCTGGATGAAGATGTGGGGTGGTCAGATAGGTAGAAGGAAAACCCAGACAGCAGAGTCATGAAAATGCATAGAGGGGAAAATGATTAAAGAGTGTGAAATGTTTCAGAGAGGTCAGTTAGGATATTGGGGGAGGTAGGAAGCACAGTACATAGAGTCCAGATCTGGAATCAGAAAGACCTGGGTTCAAATCCGTTCTTAGACTCTTTGTATCTCTGTGACCCTGGGCAAGTCCCTTAACCTCCCTATTTCTTCAGCTGTCAAATGAGGAAAACGATAGTATCTCCCTCCCAGGGTTGTTAGAGTATTAAATTAGATAATGATAGTGCCTGGCATATAGTAAGCATTATATAAGTATTAGCCACCAGTATTTCTTCCAGTCTTTAGCACAGTGCCTGGTATGGAGTAGGTGCTTGATAAATATTTATTGAGCCATTGGGGAATAAGAAAATATCATTCAATTTGGCAATTCTAAGAATGCTGGTAATTTTGGAGAGAGCAGTTTTAGCTGAATGATGAGCTCTGACTACGCAGTGTTTAGAAGAGTCAGAGAAATGGAGACGCTAGATTGTAGCCAGTCTTTTCAAGGAGCTTAGCCGGAAAAGGGAAGGGAGATATAGGCTGGCAGTTGGTGGGTATGGTAGAACTTAGAGGTGTTTTGTTTTTGTTTTTGTTTCTTAGGATCAGAGAGATCTTGCCATGTTTGTAGGCATCTAGGAAGGAGGGAAGAGATAGGAAGGAACTGAAAATCAGAGGGTAAGGGTAATGTCGGGAGCAAGCTGCTAGAGAGGACAGGAAGGCTGGGATCAAGGGTTGACCTTGGCTCCTCCATGCACACTCAGAGACTGGAGTGAAGGAGGAAACATTGGGGAATAATGTCAGAGGACTCTGAGCCACTTGAATGGATAGAGTGCGTATCAGTCATGGGGAAGAGCTCGTGCTAATTCAGAGGTAGAAAATGAAATATTAACTTCAGGAACTGCTAAGAGTTGAGGTTGGCCAGAACACAGTGCCCTCTGCCCTTTCTCACTACTCCGTTACTCACACAGAACTGAGGTTAACTTTTATTTGTAGCTATTGCAGGGTTTAGCGTGGCCAAAAAAATGGCTTATTGGTGGCAAACTCACTGAGTCTTCAGGCACAGCTAAGTTGGTCCTCGGGTGGCCGGCCAGAAATCTGGACCATAATTCAAGTTTTTCTAGCTTGGTATAAATGTCCACAGTTTTTGTTTGATTGTCCTAGCCTTTGTCCGAGAAGGTGTTTAAGCTGAGCCTTGGCAGAGATTAAGAGTTCTAGCCAGCCTACATAAGCAACAAAGGCACAAAATGACACAGAGGACAGCAAATATTTGTGGTGACTTCATGTGACTGTGTATCAAAGAAGCAAAATTTGGGGAATCCAAAGGACAATGGGGAGAGAGGTGGGGTAAGTAAAATAGACTCCAGTCTATTTCCAGCAATGTCCTATAGGCACAAACAGCATATAAGGCACCTCCAAGGACATCGTATGACTAGAAAAGGACATGACAAGAGTGAGGGTAGCAGATGACCATCTAACATTTTGCTCTGGTATTTTGGGAATGGTAAAAGACCTAGAAGAACACTAATATGCTGGATATCTCCTCCACAGAGAATTTATGGAGATATTTTAAAAAGAACTTCAGGATGAGAGGGCATGAATAGGTTATAATTTATATGCACAAGTGAAGAGTGTAACATCAAAGGCAAGTAGAGTAGCAGATAGACTAATTGGAGTCAGACCTGAGTTCGAATTCTGATTCAGACATTCTCTAGCTATGTGATCATGGACAAGTAATTTAACATCTGTTTCAGTTTCCTCAGTTTCCTCATCTGTTAAATTGCAATAAAAATAACACCTCCCTTATAGAGTTGTTGTGAGGATCAAATGAGTTTATATGTACAACACCGACCGGGCAAACCTTAAAGGCATTATATAAATGTTTGCTATTATTGAATAATGTACAAGATATGGCATATTTATAAGGCATCACATTGACAATATAAAACTAAATGATTATACATCATTTCATTGCATAGCCTGCACTCCATAAGACATTTGTTTTCATTTTAATTTGCCAGGCAGTTAAGTTTCACGCAATTAGCAATAAAAAACCCTCTGCTTCCTAACTTAAGCTTTAATATTTCTCATAAACTGTACCTCTTCTTCAGGTGTAAGGCAGAATCAGTGATAGGTAATTTCAATCTGGCATCATTATGGGACACAGGGGACAAAACAGTCTTTGATTCTAAAGGGCTTCATGTGGGAGTTCTTGGGGAATAAATTACGGAACAGCCTGGCTGGCTCAAGTCAATTTATATTTGCTGTAGTTCATGCTTCCCATTTCATTTCATGTCTCACTGGAGAGAACAAGACTCCTTATTCTATCACTACTGAAAGCCATGGTTTTCAAATTACTACCAGAGTTCAAGAGAGAACCCTGCTGGGTTTATGTATCTTCAACTTTACAGGACTAGATACAAAATGCGTCTTTCATTGCAGATGTTAGAACAGCACTGTGTGGTTGCATGTGGGCACTTCCAGGTGACCATAAAAAACAGCAGACCCGTGAAGTTGGCTTCATTGGTACTCATTTGTCCTACAAGTTAGCAGGACAACAGTAAATTGCCCTTCCTAAATTTCAAGGCTATCCAAGACCAGGTGAACTTTAACTATGTTGCTCTTTTAAAGGAAGTCTGTGAGCTGTTTGAGTTGTTAGCATCAGCTTCTACAAGCATCATTTTCAGATTATCAGGTATATTATTCATTGGGCAACTCATAAAACTGTTCAAAGACAGAAAAATATCATGTTTATGAAAGGTAAGAAAATGTATCTCAAGTTTAAGTGTAAATTGTGATTTATATGTGCTATTTGTTCATCTGCTTGGTTTTGTTTAAATATCACTAAAGGCAGATGGACTAGATTATTTCTCTAGGACCCTCCCTACCCTCTGGTTTTGATTCCATGTTTTCCTGTTTTAAAGTAATCTTTTAAAGGATGCTCACAGAAAACTCCCTCCCCCTGTCCCTCCCTCCCTCCCTCTCTCTGTCTCTCTCTGTCTTGTCTCTCTGTCTGTCTGTCTGTCTCTCTCTGTCTCTGTCTTTGTCTCTGTCTCTCTGTCTCTCTCTCTGTCTCTGTCTCTCTCTCTCTGTCTCTCTGTCTCTCTCTCTTTTTCTTTCCCTCTCTCTTTCTCCTTCTCTCTCTCTCTCTCTCCTCTTTCTCTCTCTCCCCTTTTCTCTCCCTCTCTCTCCTTTCCTCCCTCCCTCTGTCTCTGGTTTTCCAATTGCTTCTTTGAAACAAATGAAAAACAGTCATTAAAATAAAGGAACAAAGAATTGTGCCCCTAGTACCTACAAAACCAGTCCAGACAACTCCTCTCCAGGTAACCTGCTCTAGAACTGTCAGCATTGTCCATTCCCATATTTGCTGGAATATTGTGTTTGTATGAGTTTTTTTTCAAACTGAATTCTTAATTATAGCCGTTTTCTATCTTGTAGGTATATAGATTTAATCATCTGTTATGTTTTTGATTAAGGCTGAAACACACAATCAATTTTATTGTAGAGATGATGTCACTGAGGGACTTGTTGGAGTTGTTTAATTAAGTACTGCTTTGATGAATCTGAGATCTCATCAGTGGTTTTGCTCCTTCCATCAATGTGGTTTGCAATCCATTTATTTCCCTCTCAACCTGCTTGCCTCTTGTCCATAAAATTCTAGAAACTTCAGACAGAGGTGTCTTCCCAAAAGCCCAGGGGGTTATTCTGTATCCCTTGACATTGTCTAGATACCAAGAAAGTATATGGCCACCCCTCCCTGTCACAACATGACTGGCCTACCTCCTGTGCCTCATACAACTCATTTGGACTGTACCTACAATTTCATTTTATAGGGAACCCATGGTGATGAAACTTCCTATATAATGATGCTTGTTCTACAACTTACCCAATGTATCCCCAAAATCTAAGTGCAATGTCAAGCCTTAATAACTTAAAATTGTAGTAAGACTTTTTAGGACACCCTGTATTATTCTTAGAGAGGTGCCCGAGGGATGGCAGAGCCAAAAAGTGCCAAAAGCAGGACTTGAACTCAGAACCTCATGATTCAAAGTTTGGCTTTCTCTACCTACTATACCATAGCTATTTCTCAGTTAAATATCAAGATCAAGAATAATATCAAGAATCAAATACCAAAATCAAAAAAGAAAATTTTAAGTTTTTTTTTTAATGATATTTATAAGTTTCTTGCAATTCTGGGATGCAAATGGGAAAGGTGTTTTTTTTAAATGATATTCACAAGTCTTCCAGATAAACACTAGGAGGCAAATGCCAAGTCTCAGCAAAGTGTAAGATTCCAGGGTGGATTTTTAAAATAATGAGAATCAATAGACCTTCTGGGTCCTCTAAATCGGGGCTTTAGAGATGAAGAAATTCAGTTATTCTGATAACAAGCACAGCCACTGAAGAGTTTTCTCCCAAGAGGTTTTTTTTTTTTTTTTTTTTAGAACTTTTGAAGAGGAAGCAGACTCAATAAAGCTATTACAGGAAACAATCAATCCTCTTGGAGTTGTGATTTGCAGGCTCAAATATTCACAGTGAGCCATGCCAACCCACGCTCCCTCCTTAAATAGCATAATTATGCTTTGTTGCTGTCTTTTCTCCACACTGTTATAATCAGTATGTGGCAGCTTTACAGTATTAATTCATACCCCTAATCAAGGTACCCAAAAGACCCAAGAGGAGAGAAAATGGGCATTGATGATCATCACAAGACAGCACAAATGGAATTCCCTATTTGAAAGATTCTCTAGAAAGAAACTCAGTAAATGGCAAGGTTCCCCTGTACTGGTGGTTGTAATAATAAACTTCCATACCATGTATGTATTTTTAAAGGCAGGAAATAACCAATGCTTCCCTCTACTGAAACACACACAACTTTCTCATCTGGGATATTTTTGCTTATAAACCTGTGATTTTCATCAGTATAAGAACTCCTACTTAGGGAACTCTTTTTGCCAAAGCATATTGACCCCTATTTTCAGAAAGAACTAGTTGCACTAGTAAAGTAAGTGACTTACCTAGGGTCATACACCATGTGTCAGAGGAAGGATCTGATGGCAAGAATTCCTATTCCTTTTTCTCTCTGGACACTATTCCTCCCCCATAGTCCTGCTGGTTTTTTTCGCATTTAATTATTTCCCTTGATTTTTATTTTTGTTCTCTAATGGGAGATATAACATCTGTATGAATTACTGTATATAAGATAAATCTGGGGTGTTCTAAAAGTTTTGGTGCAGTCTTTAAGCTACCAAAACATAAAACTGTACAGAATAGGAAGAAAGGAATGATTGTTAAAAGACTGAAAAGATTAGCATTAGGTTGTGAATAGCTTTTAATGCCAAACAAATGACTTTGTATTTGATTCTAGAGGTAATCAGGAGCCATTGGAATTTATTGAGTTGGGGGGAGGGGCATGAATTGGTCAGACCTATATTTGAGGAAAATCACTAGCAGCTGTGAGGAGGAGGATTGATATAAAGAGAAACTTAGGGAGACCAAGGAGGGGGGAAGTATTACAATAGTTCAAATGAGAGGTGATGAGAACTTGAATTGGAGTGGTGACTGTATCATAAAAGGGTATAAGCGTGAGAGATGTTATGGGGAAAGAAATTACAAGACATGGTAACAGATTGTATATGTGAATGAGACTAAGGAATTGAGGGTGATACCAAGGTTTTATAAGCACGGTGATGGTGAGAGTGGTGATGCCCCCTCATCAGCAATAGGGAAATTCAGAAAATGGAAGGATTTGGGGAGAAAGATGGTGAGTGCTGTTTTGGAGATGGTGAGTTTGACATGTCTACTCATCCAATTTGAAATGTCTAATAGACAGTTGGAGATGCAGGACGTATTCATCTTTCTCTATATTCTCAGAAGAGTTCATTATTAAGCAAACGTAGTAGTATATTTCAGTGTGCCACACTGGTAACGTTGTCTTTTGTCGATGCATTTTTTCCAACAGAGGATTACTACCTTAACTGTCACGGTAATTCCTATTGCATGTTTTTTTTCCCAGTTTGTAAATGTGTCTCTTCTGTGTGATTGCATGTTGGCTGTAATGTCACTTCTCTAGTATTCTCATTTCCTGATGTTTATCTCTGGGTTTCCTCAAAGTAATAAATTCCTACATCATGCTAGACCTGGTTGAGTTATACTAAATTCTATCGTATGGCACAAAGAAGACGTCTCTGTCACTTTTAGCTTATAAAAGAAAACATGGTTAAAAACATGGAGAATATGAGATGAAGCTGGTGGAAACTTATTATTAAATATCATAGCTATGGCCTTAAATGTTCATAAAATCTGGCTTAGGGGGAGAGAACATCCAGAAAAGTAAATATTTGTAGGCCAAATGTCCCAAAAGAATGAATACAAGGACCGAGCAACAAACCTCCATCTCCAAAGAATTCCCATTGCTACTCTGACCTAAATGTTTGTGTTTATCATTAACATATGAAATTATAGCGTTCTCCTAACTTAGTGATCTGTTAATGCCCTGTAGGATTAATCCAAGTTATAAATCAGTTTTCATCACAATCATTGTTTTTGTGTATAATGTTTGTGTACTGGCTGTATTTTAGAGTTGTTTTGGTACCTAATTCTGCTCTCATTTTTTGATATCTATTTTTCTTTCTCGATTTAGGGACCCCCAGGACCTCCTGGACCACAAGGATTGCAGGGTCCAAAGGTTATCTTTTATTTTACTTGTTTCCATTAGCAATATGTACATGTATCCATGCATAGTTCCCTAAAGCAGGTAGAAGGATCCTTGAAGATCAGCAATAGTTTTGGAGAAATAGGGATAAAAGTAACCACTTGGGAGGGGTGAAATTTAATCAATGAGCTAGAGTATGAATCTGACATTTTAAGAAAGTATCACTTCAATTCTGGGTGTACAAGATTCTGATTGTATCTTCTTAATTGTCATTAAATTGATCATTGAAACAACTTGAAAAATATAGTATCTGTTTATACATTTAAAGGCTGTCTACTTGCTAGACTCTCCAATCATCAAGGGCGTGATGCCATCTCTGTGTATTTAAAAGCAGATTTGCTTTTGTGTGATATGTTACATGGCAAGGGCTGTTGTGATGGTGATATGGTAGACAGGAAATGTACTTAGAGCTGAACACCTTACATCTGTTGGGTATGCAGTTTCAAAAAGATTTCACATGCTTTGGAAGTAATGAAATAATTTGATCATGCTTAGTAACCATTTCCACTTTGGTGTTCAATTAAATTGCAATCTATTGTGGTCTCATTCAGTATTTGTTTCTTGGCAAAATAGTACTTTCTGAATTCTTGAACATCAAATTACAATATTCTGGTGAATGACGGGTCAATGAATTCATACATGTGGATTACATTTCCCTGTAAACATGTGGGGTTAAACATGTAAAGGGGTAAATGCTTAGAAAAACAACCATTATCCAGCTCACAGTGACTGCATTAAGTGCCATTTAGGCAGTGAGCAAAACTAGGACCTGGCCAGTTCATCTTGTTCCAGTCTTCCTTGTCATTTGTGTATGGCTACACTTTGCTACTATAATAGAGAGAGAACACCAAGCTAAGAAAGCTCTTTTTTTCACCATATGGATTTCATATGTTCAATTTCATACCTTCCCAAATAAGCCTTGGAAAGCTTTAAAGTTCTGTTGTAGCCCACAAAACTCAGAGGTTTGTTTTCTTTTGTTTTTCAACCAGTGAAAGCAACTTTAGTCATTTCATGTTATGGTTTCTTATTCCATCACACCAAATCTTTCTGCAAAATACAAACTTGAGCCTACTTCCTTGAAAAATGGTCTGTTTGAAAGTGAACTACAAAAAGTTCACTTGTAGATAGTCATGGATAATTGTCAGAGAATCTGATCCATAGAATTTAATAAATGATATCTTATGATGGAGATTCAAATATATACAGCACATCAAAACATCTCCCCTAAAACATAATAAGTATATACAGGCTGTGAAATTGTTTTTCACATAAACACTACCTCTGTAATAAATATTATCAGACCTTTCATGAAATCTGTTGGCTTGTTGTCTTTCCAAATGAAATATGGCCAGATGTCTGTAAATTAAATAAACCTTGGTCTGGTATCTGTGGCACAAATTAATATTTTTAATAGCTTCAATTAAAAATATAAATCATTATACTCGTAGCATAAAGTAAATCAAGAACTTTCATCATACTGTGAACTGTAAATAGTAGTTCCTTCCTAGCATGGTATAGGATATTAAATTTACCTAGAAGTAATTTTTTAATCAGATGCTCTTTGATTTATTGTATTCTCCAACAATCATAACTCTTAAATCACAACCTATTCACACTGGTTATCATTTTTCAATCGGAGTTTAAAACAGTGCCAGTTTGGGGAATGGTGGTGTGCTCTGATAGCCACTATTAGGGAGGCTGAGGCTAGTGGATTGCTTGCGTTCTGGAGTTCTGAACTGTGGTAGGCTAAGAGCACTGAGTGTGACACCATTATGGCAAGCCCCCAGGAAAGGGAAGGAGGGATGTTGGGTTATCAAAGGTATGGAGAGCCATCTGGGGTAGGAAACTGAGCAAGGCAAAGCTTCCATGCCTGCCCATGGCCATTGTACTTCCAACCTGGAGAAGAGAGAGACCTAGTCTCAAAACAAAGGAAAACTGTGCCAGTTAAATAGAGCTGTAAATTCAAGAAGCATTGCTTATTATGCTTTGGGAAATTTTCAGTGCTTGACTTTGTTCCAACCCTTGGTTACCAAGAGAGAGCATAGAGGATTTTGGAGTGAAAAGAATTTAACTCGGGCTTATAGATTTTTGCTACAGGGCATAGCCTGACCTGCCTTTAAATTCCCTTGACGAGTTTACTCTTACTGCAAACATTTAGTCTAGTTCTACTGTCACAATTGTAGCATTGGATCCTAGCTACTATACACAAGCACTGATTTCGGAAAGCACCCACATCCCAAATTCGACATGTGCTATGATGTCAGAATTTCTTATTCGGTTCTGATTTGTATCATTCTGATTTATTTCATCTGATAGCTTAGAGTGTGCTGTTACTTAGCAAAGCAAATGATGAATGGAGACCAGGAAATACTGTTTATTTTTCCTTTTTAACAGGGTGAACCAGGATCTCCAGGAACACCAGGAGTTGATGGTGAACAGGTATATTCCAAGTATATCATCTATGCTGTTGCTGTTGCATCATTACTTCTAGTTTGATTATAGGACAAGAATTTAGGATCTGTAAGAATTGATCCATTATCATCACATAGTTTAACAAATGATTTGAAATTATTTATCATAGGCCTAATTTTAATCAATCATATTTCATTTCAGAGATCATATTTGATTTCAGAAAATATAACCTGTTTGATGCTTTAGCATTAAACATGATAATGGTTGTAATATGTAAATTGTATAAATTTGTATAATTAAATTACAATATTAATTTAATCAATTAATTAAAAATTAATATTAAATTATAATTAAAAATGTATAATATGTGAATTTCTGTAATACATTAGTATTACACTCTTTATAGTGCTTAAATGTTTGCAAAAATGTCATCATGTATGGAATCATATAATTCTATGAGGCAGACAGAACAGATATTATTTTTATGCCCATTTACATAAGAAGAAACCCCAGCTTAGGGATTAAATAACTTATCCATGGTCACTTAGCTAATAAGCATCAGAAATGGTATTTGAACTGATGTTTTCTCACCACTACGCCATGCTTCCTCTCTATGATACTCAATGTCACTTTGTACTTGTACGACGATTTTACATTAACACTTTTACTAACCTGTTATTCCCAATTTGGCCTCAACAACCTTATGAAATAGGCACCCTTTGGATCAAAATGAAAAAGGCAGAATAACATATCAAGATTCAGATACTATATCATTTCAATGAACTCTTTTTATTCAGTAATGAATTAAGGAAGAAATGATTTTTTTAAGATGCTCTATGCCAATGGTCCTCAATAGATAGTCTGAGTACCATTTGCAGACCACATATTGATCTCTTAACAATGATGTTCATGAATTATCCAGTCCAGTCCTCTTCTTTAGCATGGATGGAACATAGAACTTGTGGACATGAAGCGGAGAGGAGAGAAAAGGGTAGTCCAAGGTCAGAAAGCTCATTGGTAGAACCCAGGTCTCTGTTTTTTCCATTCCAAGGTCCTTTTCAGTAGAGCACACTATCTCTATTTTATAGATGAGAAAATTGAATCTTAAAGAGGTTTTGTGACTTACCTATAGTCACAAGCATCAGCTCTTGGATTAAAACCCAGGAATTAACACGTCAAGTACAACACTCATTCACGCATGTCTTACTGCCTTGTCACATCCCATTTGATTTCCCGAAAGAATTGTGCCCCTATTTCACTTAGTCTCAGAAGAGGTCTTCGTCTTACAATAAGAGGTCCATGGTGGGTAGAGAGCTAGCCTCAGATTCACATTCAGAGGTTTGAGTCTCACCCTGGCACACGTTAGTTTTATGACTCCAAACAAATCATCTAACCTTTCAGTGGTCCCTGAAAACTCACAGACTATAAGCAGCAAAAGTTGCCAATCTCATTAATAATGATAATGATGATACTTAATATTTAGATAGTTCTTTAATGTTTACAAAGCTTTACAGATATTATTTCATTTTATCATTATTGTGAAGGTCAGATGAAGTATTTATAAAGAACTTATTATGATGCCTGGCACATTGTAGAGGACATATAAATGCTTATTCCCTTACCCTTTGTTCCCCCATTATCATCACAAAAACCCTGGTACTAGTACTATGCCCATTTTACAGATGAGAAAACTGGGGCAGACAGATGTTAAGTCACTTGCTCAGGGTTACACAGCTGGCAAATGCCAGAGACCTGATTTGAGCTCAGGTCTTCCTGGCTCCAGGTTCAGCACTCTGTCTATCTACTGTACCAAGCTGCTATCTTTAAAGGAGATCTCCTCACTGGTAGTTCCCTACACAAATTAAGTCACAGGTCTAGATAAAAGCAAAACAAAAACTCACAGTGTAAAGGATCTGCATTTTTCAATAATTCCCAAGGATAGTTATAAAGATATGCTAGGAAAGGTAATACCACCTCAGTATGAGAGCTTGGCTGTCCTAGAGTCGGTCCTATTTGTAATTTATTTAGAGATATTTGTAAAATGTTCCTATCATTCACTCTTACTAAATGAAGTCATACTAGGATAAGATTTCTGGGTACAATTAAGATCAGACTGATCTATAAACTGTGAAAATATTGGTCCAATAGAATCCTTCCTGATTGTTGATTCATGCATGACAATTTATTAAATTACATGCATGGTTCTGTACCAGGTGTTATAAAGCCAGATACAGAATAAGGAAAGGAAAGGACACTATTCTGTACTTTCAGAGGCTATAGTATATCATCTGTGATGGTTCCTAAAAGGAAATGAAGGTTTCCTTCTGGCCACATTCTATCTCTAGTCTGATCAGGACTCAGCCAGGGACACTTCATTGATGACAATTCTTTCCCAATAGAAATCACTTCAGTGCTGATCTTCTGAAGCTGTGATTTAATGATCCTCTCAGCATAATGCAAGACAAACAGCCATTTCTTAGATGTAAAATGGATACAATAATGCCTTGCTGCCTCTTTCAAAGGGCTGTGAAGAGGATAAAATCCAATAAGGGATCTGAAAAAAAAAAAACATTTAGAAAGAGCACTAATGATAAATGTGAAATACCATTAAGCATTTGGGGCTTAGTAAACTTTGTAGCAGCACCAGGAATTGATTGTTTCAATGAATAATGTCAACAATATTTACTTGTACTTTAAAAAAACAACTCAGTTTTGAGGACACAATGGGTAAAGTGCCAGGCCTAGAGTCAGGAAGACTCATCTTCATAAATTCAAATCTGGCCTCAGACATTTACTAGCTGTGTGATCCTGGGCAAGTCACTTACCCCTATTTGCCTCAGTTTCCTCATTTGCAAAATGAGCTGTAGAAGGCCTTGGTGAACCGCTCCAGTATCTTTGCCAAGAAAACCTCAAATGGGGTCATGAAGTCACAAACAGTTGAGCATTCACAACAAGAAAAAAAAATAGATGTGTTTGATCTTTAATTTTGAATTGGCATCCAGTTGCATGGGAGGCAAAATGAAGTCGTAGATAGAGAGATGGCTTTGGAGTCAGGAAGATTCAAATCCTACTTCTGAAATATGCTGGGTGTCTGACCACAGACAAGTTATGTAGAATGCAAGCACTCTAGGTGTCTTTCTAAGACTGTATGTTGCAGAGAATTGCCAACTTGTATTGAGAGACGGAGTCTCTTCATCTGGGAGATTCCTTATTCCATCAAAGTCACAGGTCCAGTCTCTAGTCTCCTGTCCAGTTTTATAACAAATGTAAGGTACAATGCTGAAATTTAAGCTGAGCACTTTGCTCCCAGAAAGGGTAACAATGGCAAGTTTGAATGGCAAAGTCGAATATAAGGGCATGGACTGCTACCACCTCATGCCATGTTTTCCATACTTCATGGGAATGAGCAAAGCACTTTTGGGTCTTCCTTGAAATGAGAAAAGCAGTTTTGATGTACTTTATGGACTTTCTGCAGTGGGAGTAATAAAAGCATCGTCTAACTGTGTGACCTCAGGCAAGTCACTTCTCTCTGGGTCTCACAGTTTCTTCCCCTGTATAATGAGAAAGGTGGATTAGATGGTCTCAAAGGTACATGCCAACTCTGACATTCTATGATTCCATGCCTTTGCAATTTTACTGGAGTCTGGATATGACTGTTCAGAATCATAATCAGTATAATCATTCCAGTGTTGAGGGGGAAAAAAAAAGGTCTTTGTTCACCTGCCCGTTGAGGCAGCTGTTCTGGAAATTTGCCTAACCCCAAATCTGACTAACAGGTGTCCATATGATTTGTTCTATGTTTTAGGGTCCTAAAGGCTCAAAGGGAGACATGGGGGATTCAGGTCAGCCAGGTGAAAAGGGAGGAATTGGACTTCCTGGATTACCGGTGAGTATGTATACATAAAGGTTTGGGGAGTAGTTAGTGTGTGTGTGTGTGTGTGTGTGTGTGTGTGTGTGTGTGCGCACGCTTGGTGTGCTGACTTCCAGATCAGGAAATATTAAATCACTAGAAAACATTATTTGTTAGCTTCAGAATCACAAAGATGGGCAACATGATTTTTCGGTTGGAAGCATGGGAGTGTTCGTTTATTAGTCCAGCTCTGAATACTACATTGTATTATCAAACATCTGTAGTGATCATAATAATCCAAACTAGGGTGGCTATGGATGGGAGAAGTAACTCTGTAGATACCTTTGGACAGGCAGAACTCACCAGAATGTTGGGGGTTGCCTGTCAACTCCAAGTTCACTTCATCTCTGAGGGGAGTTCAGACTACAAGCTTGCAAAATACCTTACCATACATTTTCTCACTTGATCCCCTCAACAACTCGCTGAGATGGGTACTATTGTTATCCCCATTTTACAGATGAGAAAACTGACATTTATAGAGTTCCAAACAAACTTTCATGGGTCAGGTGGAATTTGAAACCAGATCCTCTGGCCTCTGAGACTAGCACCATGCCATGCTAACTTTTTGTAGGAATCCAACTAACTGATCAAAGAATACAACCTCTCATTTTTTTTTTTCAAAATCATGTTTAAAGTATCTACCAATTGGAGTGTTAAATTATAAAGTTCAGCTTTTAACCAAAAAGAAAAAAAAGTATAGCATAGTCTGAAAATATATCTAAATTAATTAGAAAATCTAAGAGGTGAGATGTTCATTTGCAATTTAGAGAAATATTAAAGTAAATTTTGAGTAAAATATAAAAATAAAATCTCTACTGTATTTTTGGATTGATATGTCCCAAGAGAACTCGTAGGTTTCAACAGACTTTTTAAACACAGAAAGGAGACAATACTATTTGTGTATTGAATGTACATAATTTTGTGATCCTTCTGAAAATAAGCAATACATTTCTGTATCATATTATTACAGCAATTGATCACTATTAGCTCAAGTGTGCCCCATTATGTGGGGGTAATGGACACTAAAGTGAATTTTTCTTCATGTTCTTTGCAGGGTGCCAATGGCATGAAAGGAGAAAAAGGAGACTCTGGTTTACCGGGGCCGCAGGGACCTTCTGTAAGTTCCTTGTGGTTATATTCCTGTGGTTCTCCATAAAACATTGGAAAACAGGTCTTACATTTACTGAGCCCAGACCTGTACCAGATGGTTTAACAACTGTAGGAACTGCTAATGTCTTGGTGTGTCAAACTGTAAAGGAAATTTCTGTCAGCCTTGTACAATGGGTGTCTCAGGAGAACAGGTTGGAAGTAATTTTTCAGAGGACTGTCTAACTGCAAGGAAAAAAAGCAATGACTTTCTATCACTGCTTGTGGGTAGAATTTTGAAGGCAGAATGTACTTTCAGTTTTCTCTAGAGCCATGTTTTTGCTCATTGTAATATTTGGAAATATGGTAGTAGATGTAGCATTTATGGTACTTCTTAATACTTGGTTGCTTTCTTTTTTGGACCAATTGGTATTTGATGGAAGGAATTTAAAACATAGAGAATTTAATGCATCATTTTCTTGCAAGGTCCTTCTCCCTATTCCAATAATGAGAGCAGCAAACTAGAGGGAATCAGTCTAATTTATCTGAAAGAAATAAGCATGTTTTATTTTTAATATGTAGATCATTGGCCCACCAGGCCCACCAGGCCCCCATGGTCCACCAGGTCCAATGGTAAGTCTTTTTTTTTTTCTTTAGCAATTAATGTTTTATTTATGAGCTAAAACTAGAGAGAGCCTGAATGCAGCTGGGCTCATCTTGTTGACCAGAGTGAATTGCCAATGGTGTTTGTTTTATTCACCAAGAAACATTTAGAAAGAAACTAAGTTGGTGCTTTGAGCTACAAAGACTTAGGACAGTATCTTTTCCTCAAACAAATGTATGACTTAGTTCCTAGCTTTGAAGGGCATATGGAATCCTTGTGAAAATACAACAGGTAGGTTCAGGGGTCTACTGTAGCGAGCTCCTACTGTTTTGACAAGAGTTGATTATTAAAGTTTCAGTGTGAGAATTTATACTTCAGAAATCAGCACTAATTACATTAGTGCTTGATAGATTGTTTTAATTGATTGTCTAGACCAGTGGTTCTCAACCTTCCTAATGCCACAACCCTTTAATACAGTTCCTCATGTTGTGGTGACCCCTAACCATAAAATTATTTTCATTGCTACTTCATAACTGTAATTTTGCTACTGTTATGAACTGTAATGTAAATATCTGATATGCAGGATGTTTTTTCATTGTTACAAATTGAACATAACCCACAGGTTGAGAACCACTAGTCTAGACTAAAGAAAGTAAGGAAGAGTTAATAATGCAGGTTAAATTTAAGAATGTGCCCTGGGTAAGTTGTTGTTTTTCCAGAGATCCAGTTTTTAAGCAATTTAGAAGCACATCCCTGAGAGTAGCTTCTACTCATCTTCAACAATATAACATTAATAAAATTCTGACCAGTCGATTGTATTTCTGAAAGGTTTTGATTTATATAACATAGTTGTTTTCTATTATAAATGGGATTCATATACAGTTGGATTGTTTTTAACAGTCTTCAGCATGGCAGGCAATGAAAAATATCAAATCTGCAGTATTGCTCAACAGAGAAGATCTCTTTCATATACATACACATGTACATATATACATATAATAATACATATATGTATATGAATATAAATACAAACATGTATGCATGTATGTACAGTGTGTACACTGTATATATAAATATACTTGTACATAGCTACATCTCTGTATCTGTCTGTACACACACACACACACACACACACGCACACGCACACACACACTACCCAGAGATGTGCTGATCAAGTGTTTAACAACTAGGTCTCAGGGAGGATATACACACCTATACATTCAAGTGACCGTAGTTGATTATATAATACATGTATTATACATATTATACATACCTACACACAAACACGCATACATCTGTGCATGATCAATGTATGTTGTGTATATATAAATATAGATGTATATGTGTTTCTATATCCTATATTTCTATATCTGTCTATACATATACACATATTACCCTAGGATCTGTTGGTAAATATTTAACAACTAGATCTCAGGGGGGGGGGGTGATATGTGTGTATGTAGATATATATATAGTCATGTATATCCATATCCATATCTACATTATTATGTTATAAACTGTGGTTACTTTTCCTTTCTACTGTGTTCCAGTGCTTGACTCAGCTTGGCATATAGTAGAAGCTTGACAAATGTTTGACTGAATCAAGAAAAGGCTGGTAAAATGATTGAAAGGCCCAGGGTCCCAAGTTACAGCCCCAGGCACAATCGCTCCATCTCATAAATGACCGCTTCCATTCTGCAGCAGGTGACACCTCCGTATGCTTTCTTAGGACACTACAGTTCCCAGCCCATTAAGCCTAGTGACTATGATGTTGGCACTTCAACACTCCCTCCCAAAGCTTTAGAGAAAAGGAAATGAAATGATACTGTGTCCTTTTCATCTATTCTTAGTCACGGATCTTGTGAAATACATTCTAGCCAAGTTGAAGGTGGAGACAACCTCTGATAAACTAAGAAGCTGATTCCAGAAAAATGTTTTATCGGTCATCTGTCCAAAGTGAGCCTATTGCTGCAATAAAAAAAAAAAATCCACACATAGTCCTGTAATATTTCATTGCATGATAAATTCTTATGATTTTATATGCAAATATTATATTTACCTCCTTCTGTTTTCTAATTAGAGTCCTTTGAGATAGTTATTAGAAGCCCAAATAGAATTCCAAGGGCACAGTTTTGTTGAGACATCTACTTAGTCTCTCTGGATTTCTTATCAACCTCCCTACAAAGCATTATTTTGTAGCCTGATTCATTCACTTGTGAGATCTTTCTAGTAAGTGATTAGACTGATTGATACTGTGATATGTCATCACTGAGCCATAGGAGACATTTGCCTGCACTTACCCCTCTATCCAAATTCTACTTTTTTTCCCCAGTGGGGCAGAGAGTTGGACAAGGATTAATAGTTTTCTCCGCAGGTTAAGAGATCTACTAGTGAGTACATGAAAGCCTAAGATTCTAGATTTCTTTTCACTCTTGACTTCCCAATCTTTATTACATGCTCCACACCATTCTGACAAGACCTTTTGCTTGCCCCAATCCCCTTATTGACAAAATATTTCATAGTTTTTATCTTTTGGGCAGTCATTCTTATGAATTCCATTCTGTCAGAGGACACATACACACGCATGTACACATGTTGGACAAAAAAGTCTTCGTGAAGTTTAAACCTTTAATAGTTTTAAGATTTTATTTTAAGGCAATTGGGGTTAAGTGACTTGCCCAGGGTCACATACCTAGTAAGTGTCAAGTGTCTGAGGCCATATTTAAACTCAGATCCTCCTGACTCCAGGGCTGATTCTCTATTCACTGTGCCACCTAGCTACCCCATAATTTTTAGTTTTAATAACTTAAAATTGCACTAAGACTTTGGGGACAACCTGTATAATGATCTCAAGAGAAAGAGGTAAATCATATACCACAGTTCTTGGCATATAGAAAATGTTTTTTCAGTCATTTTAATAGTACAACAAAAATTTCATGAGCCCTTATTATTATAAGGCTTGTTTTCTCCTCCTTTATATTTTTCTATTGTGTTTTTTTTTTTAAATGAGGCAATTCCGCCATGAACCTACCATACCCTTCTGTAATAAGTTTGCATCCCAAATTAGTGTTGCCCTTGGTTCACATGTCTCTTTACCTGCAAAGGAGATCAAATACCTCCTGAAACAGTTTTTAGACTGTTTTAATCTCCTTGTTGTAGTGACCGCTTTACATTAGTTAAACTTCTGTAATAGATAATGACAGTCAGTCAGTATCTTTACCCATTTCCCCTTTTTTCAGTGTAAGCAGCTTGTAAGAATAGGTCGTGTTTGAGTAAGGTCAGATTTCAGGTGTTTTAATACACCTCATCTTTATTCTTCTTATTTGTTGTTGATTCTGACCTTTGCTCTCCCTGCACATTGACAGCTGATTCAGAAATTATTCTAAGGAACCAGTTAACCTGTCAGTTTGGATACAATCAATTTCATTTTTAGATATAATTTTGTATTCTTTGTGTGTCCCTTCTTGAAGGAAGTATTAATAATATGCAAGTGTGAAGTCTGGACCTTTTTATTTCTTAATTTTGAACAATATTTTCTATCCTATTTTTCACTCTTGACTGTTGCATTGAAGTCGTCAAGTACCAAAGGTTATACCAATTCACTTTGAAGATCTTGTCAAGTTCTTCATAGGACTCCTCTATTGCTTCACCCTCTACAACCAATTTTGAAGCATAAATTCCAGTTATTTTCATGATAGTCTTTGTTTCTATTCTTCATGAATCTTCCGGGGTGAGATGACCAAAGAATGATCTTTCTTATTGCCTTTGGATATAGTTATGTGACATCCAAGCAAGCCAAATTATAAACTGAATGTTTTTAGCAGATAAATAGAAAGGAAACAATGCATAGAAGGAAAATGGAATAGATATGCCAGTATTTCTACACCATCATGGTCTCACTATCAAAAGCAAAAGAACCACCAAAACTGTATTCAGCAATCCCCTGATTAGACCTCAGGAACCAATGTACTATTTGAAAAGGGAGAAATGGTGACTGAGAAAAATAAGTTAAGAAACATTACTCAGCCAGACAATGCACACACATAGGAAAGACGTGCTGGAGGTTTTATAATTTTAAAACTACTAATGGATTGATTTTTCAAAGAAGGAAAGATACTAAACAATTGTAAAAAATTACAAATGGTGTTATTATTTCTCCAAAAAGTGATCAAGAAGACACCAGTAATAAACTAACCTAGATGACCACTTTTCCATCTTTATAAAATCTTTGCATCATTTTTTACAGTGAAAAAATTATTAATATGAGGATTTAGAAAAATAGTGGACATAAAATTGGTGCAGAGTAAACAGAACCAGGAAATTGATGTACAATGTAAACAAAAGAGAATACAAAATAAAATTGAGCATTTTTAATGCCCCAATGAAGAATTAGAAAGTGTACCTTGAATATGAAATATCCACGAAGAAGACATGAGAAGAGAATAGGCAGACTTTTGCAGATGATTTTATGTATATCTTTATAATATACATACCTTTTTAATTATGCAATCGACTGAGAGGTATAGACCCTACCTCATGGTAGATACATATCTTAGGATCATATAAGAATGCCAGAATCCAATCCTCTAATCATCAAAAGTGTTCTTCTGGAGTCCAATGGAAAGATTCCCTATAGATGGTGAGGTCTTTCACATGTTCTTGTTAGCTTGTCATCAAACCTGAAAATATCATAGGACCTCTTCAGTGAAAAACATAATCAATTAAAAGAGAACATGCTAATGATCTATGAAAAAAGTGGATTGAAAAATATCCATTCTCCAGTACATATACCTTGGGCAGGCACTAAAGATGGATGGGAAGTGGGGCTCAGAAAAGAATAAAAGGAACTGGGCTAGATTGTATTTGGGAAATTTTGCAGTATTACCAATGAATTCAAGATGTTCACACACACACAATTTTTTAAAACACCCACTAGTTTTCTCTTGGTAGTAGTATATAATCACAGAACACGGAAAACCGCAATTCCCCAAAATCATGATTGCAGGCAACCCAAAGGACAATGGAGTAGGCATCATATTACCTGTGATGACTTGCGTCCAAAAAGTGTTGTTAGAGATATTGAAGAAATGAATGACTAGAAAATTGAGTTGGCTAAACATATAGAATGAGAGACAACTCATAGATAGCCCAAGTGCTATCCTGATGGTCACAAAATGAGACATTTCCATCTGATTTGCAGTTAAAATCTTCCTTGTGTGTCTCCACCTTGAGAATGTGAGCCTTTGACAGGAGGGAATGTCTTACTTTTCTATACTTTTCAAATAGCACAATAGTTTGTATGTAATAATTTCTTAATAAATGCTTTATTTATTCATTCTTTAAAAGGAAAGCCTCTCCAATGTTGGGTATACTCATTATAGATTTATGGGAGAACACAAACAAGAATCAAGTGGGTTAAAAAGGGGTGAATGACTCCAAATCTACATTGTTATATAAAATATCTGTATCAATGAGATCCTGAATTCACTGAAATATTGAAATATGTGTAAGACACAGTGTTAGGCATTGTGGGGTTATAAATATGACTACTAACCAGTCCCTATTCTTCAGGAATTTACGTTCTAATGTCGATGCCATTAAATAGATACACAAAAATAACCATCAGACAATACTTTCTCCCTGTTCCTCTCTGTACCCAGACACATTTTTCAATACTAAGTGATTTTTTTTAATGGGAATCTTATTGTGATGGAATTTTAAGATCTGTTAGAGAACTCAAAAGGTTATCCCAGATCTAATTCAGCCCTCTTCCCTTAACTATGTCCCTAAACAATCACATCTTTGCTATTATATTTACTTTATATATATCATATTAATTATATTTATATCATATTATATCATATCATATTATATTATATTGTACTTTTATATGTTCTATTTATATGTTGTATATATTTTTCAGATTATATATTATATATGTTTTCAATAAGTTGTTTCTGATTATAAATGACAAATAGTGGTCTAGTTCTTAATCAGAAATTTCTTCTCTACTTCCAGGGACCCCATGGACTTCCTGGGCCAAAGGTAATCAAATATCTGCCTGGCTCCTTTCTATTAAATTTCTTTGTTAATCATTGTGAAGCATGACCCAAGCATGTCTGTTGTCTCTGTCTCATTCATTTGTCCAATATCAGTGGTATTCTTTAAGCCTTTAAGCATCCAGATGTTTAAATCTTATGATGAAAAATGACTCACAGCAAATTTAAATGATATCACCCAGAGGTGGATTTCTTCTTTTGCATTCCTTCCAAGCACAACTCACATTTATGGTACTGAGATAATAAAAATCAGCTCAGCATACAGTGAGCTGATGAAACTTTCAGGCTATCCCAGGTGTTGCTTTGTAACTATGCTATCTTTAGAACCAATTTAGCTTACATTTTAAAAATCATTGGGTATTATTAATAATTGGGTGCTTCCTGAAGTTTATATAGGCTTACTGATCTAGAGCTAAGAAAGGTTTAAGGATCATCTAGTCCAATGTCTTCCTTTTACAGATGAAGATACTGAGGCCCCAAGAGTTTAAGTAACTAGCCCCAAACCACATACATAATGACAGAGAGGGGATTTGAATCTAGATTCAGTGTCTCCAAATCTAACATTCATTCCATCACACTATGAATATAATATTGCCATACTTCTAAATTTCCATTTAATTTTTAGTGTCTGCCATTTTCAAATTTCAACTACCCTATGGGGCATTTATGAGATTACACGTATGTTTTATATTCATTGAGATGGAGCGTGTAACCAGACACAGTTCCCTAGAAACCCATAGTAATGTCTCCTTATGCTTTGCAGAAGAGATAACCTCATCTTGCCCTTTGTCTTTGTTAAGAAGAAACGTTAGAACTTTAGCAGTGAAAGGCAGTGTAAAGATGATTGATTAATTCCAGTGCCTTCAGGGAGCATCACCTCTCTATGGAATACTGAGAGCTGAAAATAAACCTAATGAAAGAGACAGATCCACTTCTAAGACTGTTGTGACTCCTTATGAAGGCAACGAATTCCAGAGATGTCTCAAGGTCTAGGGGAGAAAGTAGGCAGAAGAGGGATAAAAGAGTGACCACTGGTGAGATAAAGGGAGAGAGGGAGGGAAGGAGGGGGGAGAGGAGAAAGAGAGAGAAGGAGGGGGAAAGAGAGGGAGAGTGAAAAAGAGAGAGGAAGGGGGAGGGAGAGAGAGAGAGAGAGGGAGGGAGGGAAGGAGGGGAGGGAGAGAAAGAGAGAGAGAGGGAGTGAGGGGAGAGAGGGAGAGAGAGAGAGAGAGAGAGAGAGAGAGAGAGAGAGAGATCCACCCAACCCAGGAGATGTGTTAGCAAAGCTTCTGCATTGTTTGTATTGTGTCCAAAAAAAATCCTTGTACCAACCTTACCTCCAAGACTGCTTCTTTAGAGAACGGGAGCCTACTTCCGAGGAAGCCTGCTGTTTCCTTTGAGAACATCCAGACTATACTGAAGAAAAGTAGATTTGGTAAACCTCTTTCTCTCTCTGAACTAGAGAAAGGGTAATGATGGTTATATTGAACAACTCAAGAAATATTTATTTGTGCGCCGTGTAGGAGGTACTGTGCTAGACACCAAGGGAGATTAAAAAAAAAAAGATAAACATGCTTTGCCCTCAATAAACTTACAGTCTAATTGGGGAGACAAGACATGTGCATGCACACACACATCACCCCTATTAATAGCTAGAGTGTGTGTATGTGTGTGTGTGTATGTGTGTAGAATAAGAAGAAATGAAATGTGAATTTGTGAAGTACCAACTATGTGCCAGGAACTTTACAAATATTATCTCATTTGATCTTCACAACAATCTTGAGAGGTAAATGCTGTTATTATCTCCATTTTGTTGTAGTTCAGTCATTTTTCAGCCATGTCCAGCTCTTCATGACTCCATTTAAAGTTTTCTTGACAAAGATCCTGGAGTAGTTTGCCATTTCCTTCTCTAGCTCCTTTGACAGATGAGTAAACTGAGGCAAACAGGGTTAAGTGACTCGCCTAGGGTCACTCAGCTAGCAGATTAGAACTCAGGTCTTCTAAGCCACATAGCTGCCATAATTTTACAGTTTAAGAAACTAAGTCATATAGAGGTTGAATGACTTGCCCACAGTTACACAGCTAACAAGTGTCTGAAGCTGGATTTGAATTCAGGTCTTCCTGACTCTAGATCCAGCACTCTAGACACTATTTCACCTAGTTCCCTCATGCACAAATATATGTAACTTACATTAGTATGCTATAAATACATATGAAAGGTTGAAAAAGTGCCATGGAAACTCCAGGGAAGGAGAGATGATTTATAGGTGGAGGGAACCTAAAAAACCTTAATGGACAAGGAAACATGAATCAGGTCTTGAAAGATGGGGAGGATTTCTGCAGGGGGAGAGGGAGCAAGGCAAGAAAGCTGAGGAGGACTTTCCAGGTATAGCCGTACTTAGGGTTTGGTGTGTATTAAAATTTGGCTAGAGTACAGAGTATGAGAAAGGGTGGGTGTGAGATAAGGAGAGAGGAAAAATGCAAGATAATGTGGAGAGAGTGATGTCACTCTGTAAGGAGCCTTGGTCTTAATTCAGCATCCAATAAAGTTCTGAGCAGAGGAGTGATATCTCTTATACATGAGGAAAACCTGACAGGGATTTGAAGGACAGATAAGGGAGTGGAAACAGGCAGACATGTTAAAGAAGAGAATAAGGGAGGAAAATAATAATTAAGCACTGACTATGGGCCTGCCACTGTGCTAAGCCCTTTATAAATAATGTCTCCTTGAGCCTCACAACAACCCTGTGAGGTAAGTGCTACTATTATCCCCATTTCCGGAAGAAGTGGATAAGTGACTTGCCCAGGGTCACACAGCTAATTCCATCTGAGGCTGAATTTTAACTCTGGTCTTCCTGACTCCAGGTCCAGGTCTCTGTTGACTGTACCCCCTAAGTGGCTCACTGTTTGCACTTGTGTGGGAGAGGAGTAATTAGATATTGTGCTAGGACACTGCATAGGGAAACAATGTTGGGGCGGCTAGGTGGCTCAGTGAATAGAGCACCAACCCTGGAGTCAGGAGGACCTGAGTTCAAATCCAGCCTCAGACACTTGACACACTAGCCATGTGACTTTGAGCAAGTCACTTAACCCCGATCGCCTTTCAAAAAGCAAAAATAAAGGGGGGGGGGGGGAGCAATGTATATGAAACATTGTTCAAGGACTGACAGCCCCGACAGCTAACTGCACTTAAGGAGGGAGAAAGGTATTCAAGTCTTAAATTTTGAGTGTAGTGATTAAGTGAACAGTATAAAGAAACAGATAATTTCCTTTCTCTTGGGGATGTAGTGAACCCAAAGGAAATATCCCATAACCCTGGATAGTGTCTTGGAAACACAAATAGCCAGATATCTGGTCTGGGTTCTAGCTGTAGGACTTTGGGGATAACACTTCTAGTCTTCATTGTCTCCAGCTATAAAAAGTTTTAAAAAAATTATCATCTGAAATTACATTATTCAAAAAGTTATCAGTTAAGATCCCTTCCCTCTTTAAAATGCTATGATTTTATTTGCTACTCTATTTACAAATCCATGGTTAGTCTCAAATGGATTCTATTTGCATTATTCAGATTTGATGTTCCTCTGAAACTAGACATTTTTTCAGTCAAATCTTCTTCCCACTTAATTCTCAACTTTCATGAATCAAGACTTCTTACTGAATATTATCACATGAAGAAAGATTGCCTTGTCATTGTGAGCTCAATACCATGATTTGGTACTCTATAAATATACAAGGCTATGGACCTCATACTGAAATCAGCCTGACTACCTGAGCTTTGTAAGATTCTCTGTTATTTTGCAGAGTTCTCAGAACACAGGAATTCCACCTTGTTGGACATAAGGGAAATTAAACCAGTAAGGGGCAGGGGACCAGAATGCATGTTTCTTCTCCCCTTGGACTACTCCATCCTTTAACTAACTTATCCCCTCCTGTAGTGTAGCCACAAATTTTTCCATACTGAGAGATGCTATGGTAGGTATAATTCTGAAATATTACCTTCCCGATTTTTGGAAGCTGTGCCTGGTATATTTAAAGTCTATACATGAAAGTCACAAAGACTTTGGGTTAGGGCTGTCTGGAGTTGACTGCTTGTTAATGGAAAAATCTTATCTTCATTTTCCAGTCTCATGGAAACATTAGATAATTCTGATCTCCCACCTCCCAATGAAAAAAAAAGTACAACAAATTAACATAATTTGAAACATTTATCAGTGTGGCATGGTGCTGGTGTCAGGAGACCTGAATTCAAATGTAACCTTAGACACTTAGTAGCTGTCTGACTCTGGGCTAGTCATATAAATTCTGTTTGCCTCAGTTTCTTCATATATATATATATATATATATATATATATATATATTATCATATATATCATATATTATATATAATATATATATAATATTATATATTATATATATAATGGGCATAATAATAGCTCTTATCTCCCAGAGTCGTTGTGAGGTTCAGATGAGATTATAATTGTAAAACACAGTGCAGAGCATAGCACATAGTAAACATGATATAAAAGTTAGCTATTATCATTATTTTATTAAGATATAGATTATGTGATTATAAATGTATGAAAAAACAGGTACTAAGCATCTGCTATGACACAAAGTGGGAAGGCATGGCTAGCACATTAAAAAGCAAAGTAAGCCTCCAAAAAATCTCTGAAAAGTGGGCAAATCTTAGATTAAACCCAAGAAAGGTAAATGTGAAATCCTACAGGTGAGTTGAAGGAATGAATTGTGCAAGTGTATCATAACATATGAGTAGATAAGAATTCACACGCAAAAATACAGATAGTGTTTTTGTATGTTCATGACAAGCCCAGTATGACTAGAATATAGCAGCCAAAGGAAGGGAAAAGGCAGCTTTGAGTTGCATTGAGAGGCAAGGTGCCCAGAGCAATTAGGTTAACAGTCCCACTCTACTCTTCCATGTTCAGACCCCATCTGAGGTATTGCAGTCAGTTCTGGTACCAACTTTTAGGAAGGACTTTGAAAATGTGACCCTTAGCTAGGAAACGGTGGCCAAAATAAAGATGTGCTGTGTAATGATAGACTGAATGAAATGGTAATATATTGCCAAGAGAAGAGGAGATTAAGTGGGGAGTGGCCAATGAAGGCTGTTTTCAATCTGTAGTTGAACAGCTAGCATCTAGAGAGAAGAGAGAAGCAATGGGCAGAAGCTAAAAAGTGGAAAATTTAGCCTTAATACAAGGGAAAAACTTGCCAACTATTAGAACAATCTGAAAGCAGAATGGGGAAGCTAGGTGGCCCCATGGTGCATAGAGCCCTGCGCCTGGAGTCAGGAAGAAGCCTTATGTTCATAAATTCAAATTTGGCCTTAAGACACTTCCTAGCTGTGTGACCCTGGGCAAATCACTTAACCCTGTTTGCCTCCGTTTGCTCATCTATAAAATGAGCTGGAGAAAGGAAATAGCAAACCACTCCAGTATCTTTGCCAAGAAAACCCCAAATGGAATCACAAAGAGTCAGACACAAATGGAACAACTGAACACTAGCAAATTGCAGAATGAACCTCTTTAGAAGGAAGTGGATTTCCCTTCACTAAAGATTCTAAAGCAGAATCTGAATGACCTCTTTTGGCAGATGTCATAGAAGGAAATTCCTGAGTTGGATTAGAGGACTTCTAATTCTGTGATTCTACGATAATTTTTTGTTGTGCCAATGACTTATATGGGTTTCCCAAAAGCCTTAGTGCAGTTTTAAGCTATATTGTTAAATTGAATAATTGATTATTCATTATTTTTCATTTGTTAAATTATTTATGTTAAATATGGAATTAAAACAATCATATTAGACCTTTAGCTTTAAAGGTATTAAAGCTACACTAAGACTTTAAGGACACGTCTTGAGCTTCCATTTTATTCTCCCTTTATTTTAATATTACACATATGAATGACAAAAAATTTTCTAAAAACTTTATTTCTTTGCATACGGGATAGCAGAGACTGAAAATAGGCATTCTGGGCATTTTGTCTCTATCATTCTGATTCAGCCGCAAAAGAAGGTATTTGTATATCTGAAGAAAACATTGTTTGATGAAGTCAGTGGACTTAGGTTTCCAAAATGGCATTATTATAGAACATCAGGTCCTCTTTGGGTGAACATAAATGCTTAAAGGTTTAAAGTATCCATCCTTAAGACTCTCCTGCATATTACAGTTTGCTGTTCCAGCAGAATGGGCTTTTGTTACAAAAACTCCCCCAGCACCTTCCCCTTTGGTTTTTACCAGTACATTTTGCCACAGCTGTGTGATGCAAATATTTCATTTCCAGATGTGAGCAAAGCAGAGGGACATAATCCCACCCTTAAATTAATTCAGTCAGGAGGGTTTTTTCTTCTACGAAGATGATGTCAACAATTCCATGTTCTTTTATTCTATCATACATTTCAATTAGCTAATAACCATCCTCCCTCCCCTCCAAAAAAACCCCAGAAATAACTGTATTGAATTGATAAAAGATAATTCTAGTTTGCCTCTGCTGTTACCTAAAACTGCAATTTGCAGCCACTTCTAAGACTGGCTCTCTCTTCTGTCCCAACTTTAAACACCCATTATAGCAACCAAAATTAGCATTTACTTTTGCATTTAGGGTGAACCAGGGTTAAATGGTCTTAAAGGATTGAAGGGTGACCCAGGTCAAAAGGGTGACAGAGGACCCCTTGGTCTTCCAGTAAGTAAAGAAAACTATTCAATTTTTAGTGCAAATCTCAGACATGTCTTTCTATTTTAACCAATAACTCTGGTTTACTCAGGAACACTTGAATGTTGTCGATATTCCTGTTGTGGAAAGCATCATCTTTTGGAGCAGAGCTCAATCCCATTCACTTTTCCCTAGAGTCTGCATTTTTCGTCACTTTAGCCACCTCATTCAGTTGCATAGATGCCAACTCTCCCCATATACAAGTGAAAGTGTCCCCCTCTTCCCTATTAAAGCCAACACATTCATTGTTTCGCATGGTTCCTCCAAAAATATTCCCATAATTCAGTGTAGATTTAAAGACTTCTGGAAGTTCGTTTTTTCCCCCAATGCCACACTTTGTAGTTCCCCAGCATTGAATGGCATGCAGTTGGTCATTGTTCATGGTGTGAGGACAATGCTGTGTGATTCCCTATATTAATCCTATTGTCTTCTGAATGTTTCATGTTGTTTGTTTTGCACATACCATTCCAGAAGGTGGTGGTAGATCTTGAAGAGGAGGATTTTTAAATAAGTTTTCAAAACCATGAAAGTTGGACTCCTCCTTCTCCATACTTTACACCAACCTTCTCTTTATAACTACCACAAAAAAAAAAGGGAATTAGATCTAAGTTTTAATCACATTTGATAAAAGTTTAAGGAATCTTCCAATTTAGGGCTATGCTGCAAATAGAAATCCAAACAATAACTAACTGAAAAGCCAATTATTAGTTGGCTGTTTTTTTTTTTAAATTTCTCCCAGTCTTCCAGGTAAATGCCTGGAAAATTTCTGCCAGTATTCCCCGAACTTGTCAATATCTCAAGTGATGATGGCTCTGAAGAAAGAGCATCCATTGGTCAAAAAAGTACAGAACTGGTTTGAATTTTCATTTTTTAAATTAAGTTGATTTCTCTCAATCAACCTTAAGTTCAAGTTCTGTTAATTTGCTTAGTCTAAAGCAGTGGCCCAAATGACTTGCCTACTGAAACAAGAGATATTTTCCTATCGTCCATAACTCTTGGACAAATAGGATTGCCCATAGGTATTTTTTATAGTAACAGATAATATGTAAATATGTATGGGTGTTAGCATCATCTGTACTGGTTGCGGTAGGAATAAGATGCCCCCCCCCTCAGTTTGTCATTACTAACTACATCTGAAGGCATAGGATGGGAATATATTAGTTCACGGGCAATCTAGCCAAGAATAAGACCAGTTCCTTATCTTTCTTAAATACTCAATCACATCAATGATATGAGTAAAAAGAGCATATATAAATATTTTAACCTTTAAATTCTATCATCCATGTCAAGTCAAAAATAGTGCTTATAGTCATGTTTGAAGTAAGCATTGGAAATCTGTCAGGCGCTCCAACTTTAAATCCTACCCAATTGATCCCAGGCAGAATGTTCCTTGTAGTAATCAAGGATCAAAGAAAACATACATTTTTTTTAAAGAATAGAGAAATTGAAATAATTACCATTTGCTCTCTGATATGTACTTTATTTAGGGATGACTTTGATTTAGAAGATTTTCATATTTAGACATTTTGTTTGTTAGACATTCCCTGTTCAAAGTAGTCCCTCTAGTGGTAAATGAAATGAACCTTTGATGGTCTGGCAGTTCATATCTGATAGACTACCGGGTGTCATCTAAGCCCCCAACTAAACTCACATTTTATAATCCCACCAGAAAAAAGAGGAGCAGGGAGGGATACAGTTTAGCCCAGGAATTTTGTGGGTTTTGTCAGAGGCCTCTTTGGCAGACTGGTGAAGCCTATGGACTTCTCAGAATGATTTCTTTTTTTTTTAATAATTGAAGGAAATGCTAAATTTCAGTTAGAAGTTAGTGAAAACAAAAATGTAGGTTTTTTTTTCCCATCCAAGTTCTCTTTTTTAAATTTGTGGGATAAAACAAGCATTTTCATAGCATAGTACAATTTTTTAAAAAAGATGATTGTACATAAAACCACGAATCTATGATGCATAACTTGCTAATCCTTTCAAATATACAACAAAATTATCATGTAAATTTTGGGGTTTTTTTTCTTCCCTCCCTACTCCACACCCTAGAGATGGCCACTATTAGACACAAATAGGCAGATTTTCAGACCCCTTGAAAGCTAACTACAGACAGTTGAAAATCCCTGATCTAGTCATTCACTTTATCATTCCTCTCAAAATTCCAATATGTAAAAACAGATTTTTCCCTCTTCATCTTTTGGAATATTGAAATATAATAATTGGCTCTTTAAATGAAGTTTTTCCTGAGGCAACTAGGTGGTGCCAAGTCCTGAAATCAGGAAGACCTGAGTTCAAATCCGATCTCAGACACTTACTAGCTTTGTGACCTTGGGCAAGTCACTTAACCCCGATGGCCTCCAAAAAGGGGGGGGAAATGAAGCTTTTCTTATGAGATTGAGCCACTTATTAAAAGAAATGAATATGTTCTGAATTTTATAGTCTCTGTGTAAATCATCTGTTGTGGTCCAAATGGCATTTAGATAGAACTTCATGGTTATTATGGGTTATTATGTTAGACTCTTCAGTCTACTTCATAAACCTCATAAAACTGATTTTAAAATAAGGATTTGTGGGATAGAAATGTCATAAAAATGTCAGGGTCTGGGGGACATTTATTGTTGTGTGTTGTTGTTGTTTTTTTAACTAACAAGTTGTAGCAACGTGGTGGTCAGTTCAGAACCCTATAGCCATAGAGTCTGTTGTTAGAATTGTTATATTTGTTCATCAGTTCTACTTACTAATTTCATGTTCTTGTCATCCGTGTTACACCCACCAACCATGCTTCCAACCTAACCATACAGGGAGCATCTGGCTTAGACGGAAAGCCAGGATCCCGGGTGAGTCCCTTGTCTTCCTCCGCATGCCTTCCTCATGAGTTTGTGGTACTCTGGGACACATCTCTTGGCTCACGTGGTTTGAGTAAAATAATGGATAATGTTCTTAGTGCTGAAATGGAAGAGGGAAGCAAACATTCTGGGAGGACTGGGGGAGTGAAATCGCAACTTTCTGTGGATGAAGCCCGTATCTTTAGGTCTGAAACTTAGGTCCAAATTCTGTTTACTTTACAAAAGGACAAGTATAGCTCATGCCACCAAGAAAACTCAATTCTGTTGTTAGTCCATATAATCTCATGGGACCATTCCACCAATGGTGCTAAAGAAGATTTTATTCTAGCCTTTTAGTTACTGTTCATTCTCGGCTTATGTACATTTGAAATACACGCACACACATGCACACACACATATACAGAGAGAAACAGAGAGAGAGCAAGAAAGCAAGCTTCTTTCTTAGCACTAGATAATCCTTATGTGAGCGCATCTGCTCTTTTAGATGAGGCATGTCTATTTATTGTAACATTGCCTCCTGCCTTGGCTTTATAATCTCCCATTTCCCGCCATTTCTTGGATTTCAGCATTTGAAGTGTTTTGAAGGTGGCTTTTGAAGCTAAAGGCAAAACCAGCTGAGATTAAGAGCTCACCAGCACATTGGATTAGATTTTTAGAGACTGGTTTTTAAATCCAGATTGCCTTTTCATCAGTTTTACCAGTATGCATACTACAAAGTAGAGAATCAGTAGGAATGATTCTAAAATCCTTCCTGAGACTCCATATATTTAAAAATAAACTTTGTAACTCACTTGCCCAAACAACATTTTTTTCCACAAATAGCATGTCTTAAGAGTTTCCTCCATGTCATTGGCTGTGCTAGGTGGTCGGGATATCAAATCAAATAGTTCCTGACCTGACCTCATGGAGCTTACACTCTATCGGCAACCTAAACAGTCTCTCTAGAAGTAGCAATTTCATCAGATGGCCCCGGTAGCATTTCTAGAAGCCGGAAGGAAAAATTGTATGAGAGGCCAACCTCTGTTATTTTTTAAAAACAAAACACAACAGCTTGAGGCTATCATTCTTTTCACTGAGACCTCTGTGTTTCTTTTTCTATGTTAGATTTATTCACATAACTCCCACCCCTTTCCGTGGCTATTTTACCACTAAAATGGGAGGGAAGAAGGGAATCCTGCCAGCGAGTTGTCCAAGCTGCCTGCTGCTGCTAACAGGATAACCCTAGGGATCATGGCCAGGGGAATAATTCCTTCCCTTCACCCTGTTCTCTTCCTCCTTCTTTTCACTCTTCTCCATCCATCCTACTTCCTCAAAAGATCCTCTGAAGGTTTGATCTGGACAGGGAAACTTTGTTAACAATCACACTTCACTTGACTTTCAGCAAATAAGGTTGTTGAACTCTCATCCAAATGTCCTGGCCAAGCCTTCAGAGGAACTCCAGCTGCTGCTGACAAGCAAAGCAGCCCACCAGAGGAAAATAATGTGTGTGGGGTCAGGAAAGTCCTATATTTCTGCCTTAAAAATAGAGGATGGGAGAAGAGTGACATATGAGGAGAGAAGATATGTGAGTAAATATGGACAACAGAGTGTTTTACCCTTATTGGAATGTGTCATTCACATAAACCTCTGAAAGTAGTTAACCTGAAGACATAAAACAAGAAAAAGATGAGGCGCATCAGAATATCTCCATGGCTTCATAGGGCAACATTTCATTACTAAACCTCTACAGTTTTTTAGTAGCTTTTAAGTTATATTTGTTGCACTTTCTTTTTTTTAGGGTACAGATGGCCCTATTGGACCCCATGGACCTGCAGGTCCTAAAGGAGAAAGAGTAAGTTCCTCTTATGTTTTGGCAATTATTCAAATGGATCTATGGAATGAAGAAAGTTCTTTGGCCAAGGTTTCAAAACAAATGACATCTTTTTTTTCTCCCCAGGAGAATAGATACAGCTATTCAATGTCAGCAAAGTATAGGGAGGGTCCTAAGTTCTCTTCTATGAAGACAAGGAGAGATGAGAACCTCACACTAGAAGTTGACTCAAAAGGCTATATGATACCGAGATTTACATGGCTAAATACACAGCTGTGCAACCATAAGGAAGATGTTTTCACATGGCATTAAGCCAGAGAGCTTTAGTCAGTGGGGCTAAAATCTCCAGGATTTGGAAGGCAACCTTTCATAGAAAGCTACCGTTTTCATTCAGAGGAGAAAACCAGAGCTTTCTTCCCCCACTCTCCCTTGGTGAAGAAGATCAAATGGCCCAAATCATCGTGACCATCCCTGCCACCAACAAAAATGAATCTTCTTCCATTTCATCTCTCAAAAAATCCCTCTTCCTTTTCTAGCCATAAGGAAATAATTTCAGAGTTTGAAGAAGGCAAAATTTTTCCCTAGACTCTAGTTAGAAGAGACTCTCTTCACATGTTGGTTGTGAACCACAGGACCAATAGTAAAATTTACAGCAACAGCAGAAATTAGTCACCTAGCCAGAGAGTCTCTCTCCCTCTTCCATTTTTTGTATCACAAGTCTCTTTGGTTGTCTGGTGAATAAAAATAAATGATAATAATAAGAACATTTATGTAGAGCTTTGACATTTGCGAAGAACTTTACACACACACACACACACACACACACACACCTATGCAGAATATATACAGGGTGATTTGGGGAGGTGATATTAGTAGCTGGGGAATCAAGAAAGGCCTCAGATTATGCCTTCCCACTGACATCCCTCTTATGTAGTGGTTCTCAACCTTCCTAATGCTACGACCCTTTAGACCCTTTAATACTCGTAGTGGGCATATCTGCATGTGGGTGGACTCGCCTGGAGACAGATAGAGGAGTGGTGTCTTGGTTCCTAAGACCATCAGAAAATATGTGTTTTCTGATGGTCTTAGACCCCTGTGAAAGGGTTGTTTGACGCCCCCCCCCCCCAAAGGGGTCATGACCCACAGGTTGAGAACTGCTCTTATGCATGAGTGCCTTGAGAGCAGGGATTGTCCCTTCCCTTTCTTTGAATTCCCAGTGTTCCTGGCATATTATTACTGCTTAATAAATATTAATAGACCAACTGACTAGCTGGCAGGTCCAAGATGGCAGGTAGATGGCACAGTAGACAGAGCACTGGGCATAGAATCAGAAAGACTTCAGTTCAAATATAATAACCTCAGACACTTACAAGCAGTATGACCTGGAGCAGGTCAATTAACTTCTTGTTTGTCTCCATTTCCTCATCTGTGAAATGGGCATAATACCAACACCTACTATGCTGGGATGTTATGAGGATCAAATGAGATATTTGCTAAGCACTTAGCTCAGTGCCTGGTATGTAGTCGGTGCTTAATAATTGCTTATTCTCTCCATCTCTTCTAAAGAGAAGTGAATATTGAGGTCTTGAGGTCTTTATAAAAGTGTATCTTTTTCCTCAGAGGTGCAGTTATTTCTTAATCTACAATCTGATCTGTGAATTCTACAGGTAAAAGGGGGCAATATTTATCTAAATTTAAAATAAACATTATAACATTTAAACACAACTGATTTCAAGGTTTCCCACAGGATTGGGTTTACCAGTGTGGTGTCAAGAAAGGCAGAGACTATTTCTAGAAACAGATCAGTAAATCTCTTAAGTTCTTTTGGTAGCATGCCCTGAGGCTAGAGTGGGGGGGGGGGCAGGATTTGACCATTTGGCTAATCAGCTGTTACTTCCGATGCTCCTTATGTATCACAAGGGTATCAGGTCTCCTTACTGGAGCAGAAAGAATCAAGAGATCAGCTGTAGGAGCCAAGACTACCATTGATAGCATAGTTGGATCCAGATGGAGCATGGTCAGTGTAAGAGCTGCACTGGAGTGTTCATTCAGAATGTTCAGGTATCAGAAGAGAACCCAGTATCAGGTCTCTGGAAATATCCCTGTCAGGACACTGGGGACATTGTGGCCATTCATCTGGTATGGTGCAGCTTCAGCTTGGCTGCCTTTTTTTTTTTTTTCAATATAGGGTTGTAGAGAGTGACATTAGAGCACATTAGAAAACCCCAGAGAAATTAAGCCAGCTTAAATGAAATCAGGCTTTTAAAGCAGGCAGATCTTCATGAAGAACATTAGTTCTCTGGCTTATTCCCTGACACCAGATGCTTGATTCCAATGACGTTGGAAATACTAGGCAGTTCTGATGAAACTACTGAAAGTTAGAAAAAAAAAACCCCAAAAACTTCTTCATCTTATAAAGGTACCTAGGCAGCAAGATGGGCCACTGAGCCTGGAGTCAGGAAGACCTGAGTTCAAATCCAACTTTAGACAATGGCTGTGTGTACCTGGACAAGTTATTTAATCTCTGTCTCATTTTGCTCAGTTGTAAAACGGAAATAATAGTAGTACCTAACTCACAGGGTTGTTACAAGAACAAAATGAAATAGTATCTGTAAAGCACTTAGCACAGTGCCTGGCACATTTTCTCTGTCCCTTCCTTGTAAAATGAAGGACTTAACCAAGATAGCTCCAGACAGTCATTCCAGCTCTGGGTCTGTGATTCTGCATATGCTCCCTCTTTCCCTCCTCTTTCCCTCCTCTCTCTCTCTCTCTCTCTCTCTCTCTCTCTCTCTCTCTCTCTCCCTCTCTCTCTCTGTCTCTGCATGTGGGTGGACTCATGAAAGGGGTTTCCTCTGTAGACCAATGAAATCACAAATTTTCTCTCCCCTCTACTCCCCCCCCAAAAGAAGTCCATACCATAAAACTAGTTCAAGCATTGCCTTAATTTCAGTGGATAGAGTTCTAGGCCTGGAGTCAGGATGATGTGAGATCAGATCCAGCCTCGGACTTACTAGCTGTATGACCTTGAGCAAGTCATATAACCTCTGCCTGCCTCAGTTTCCTCATCTGCTAAAAGGAGATAATAATAACACCTACTTGTAAAGATCAAATAAATAATATTAAGTACATTGCAGCCCTTAAAGGGCCATATAAATGCTAATTATCAATAGTGATCTTAATGAGTAATTACTAGTGATATTTTAATCACAATTAATAATCATGGTCGGTGATTACTAGTAGTATTAGCTGTTAATAGCTGTGTGACTTCACTAAGTAGCCTTGGCAGTTCTCTAAGATTCTAGATTACAAGCAAGTTCCTAGCCTGTGCTCACAGAAGGTGTGCTCTGCATTGGTGGAATCACAGGCCTAGATCTTCCCAACAACCTCTAAGAAGGAGGATGAATCGTTTTTAGATGCCCTTTGAAGAAGAAGCACCAAATTCATAACACTACGGTTGGGTCTAGTATAGGGATGGAAATCTGTAGCCTCCAGGCCACATGTGGCCCTCTAGGTCCTCAGGTACAGCCCTTTCACTGAATCCAAATTTGACAGAACAAATCCCCTTAACAAAAGAATTTGTTCTGTAAAACTTGGGCTCAGTCTAAAGGCTGTACCCAAGGACCTAGAAGGCCACATGTGGTCTCAAGGACACAGGTTCCCCATCCCTGGACTCTAGTAGAAGATAGAACATTTCGTCTTTGCATTTATAATAAACTAACAAATGGGGGTGGGGGGAGTCCGTACTATGACGAATAAAATTCAGTTACAGTATTTTACATAAATAAGCTTTCAGACAGAGCTGATGGCAGCTGGTTACCATAGGACCTGGGATTTTAGTAAAGTATGTTCTGTGTGTTACGTCTGTGAGTTACTAATAACTAATTGCTTGAAATGACCAGTTGAGGCCATTTTTCTGGGCTTTTGACAGAATGGTTTGGGTAAACTTTAAGTAGAAAATTTAAGGCTAGGTTATTACAAAAATAAAATGTGTGTATATGTGTTTGAATGTCTTTGTTGCATTCTTATTTTTCTTTTAGGGTGAAAAGGGAGCTGTGGGAGAGCCCGGACCCAGGGGACCTTACGGTTTGCCTGTGAGTTGACTGTACCTTTCATTAGTCCGTACATTGATGAAATGTCATTTATTTTCCCAGTCATTTCCCTGAGCAGCAGAATAATCATTTAAGGAAAAGAGTAAAATAATCTTCTGAAATACAGCCCTAATTACGCCTATTTCTTTCAGCAATACCATTATTCTTTCTTGAACTCATACATGCGCGCACACACACACACACACACACGCACACAGAATGGAAAACACCAAAGATTATCACTGGAACAGACTAGAGTAATGTGCAATATGGGGTTCAAATTATTTCTAATTTTTCACTTGTAGTATTTGATTTGGTGCCCATCATTAAAAAGTTTAGTGCATAAAAATTAGATACAGGAATTGTACCAAGAAATTAGAATTTAACAGTTTACTACTCAGATTCTTTTACCCAGTCACCTCTAAGAGACTAACATTGAATAGCATTAAGCATGTTATTCAATATGTTATATATAAAGTATTATTACTGTTTAAAAAATGAAAATTGTTGATATGAGTGCTCATTTCTCCATTTCTATCTTGTAGTGGGGCCCTAGATATCAGCACCTACAGACCTCACAGCTCCAAGATGCTCGAATATACAGGCCTTGAGGACTTTGCCTGGTCCATAGATCTAGGGTCTGCAATGCCCTACTATAAATGTGAAGAAAAAGATTATCCTTAGAATAATAAGTGGTCTCCTGGGAAAATTAAATCTAACATACACTCTCTTTTCATTTTTCTTCTGAAAATTCTCAGACACATGGAAATAAAATTATAAAGCAAACAATGAAGTATATATATATATATATATATATATAAAACTATAAATCATACAAGAGCATTTTGTTAAAATCATTGACATAATATAAACATATTGCTAAAATATGATCAAGTTTCTTCTGGTTGTTTTACTCTACATATATGTCTCTTCTTTTTTAATTAAAAAACAAATAAAACTTAAACGGTGACCTTAACACATTCTGATTTTGAAATGAACCACCAAATGTTTGGTGGGGCCAAAGCAGATTTCTTGCTGAAAGTAAATGGATCACTGAACTTGACAGGGGAAATACATTGTTTTAGTAGTATGCACTATACTCTAAAAAAGGATGAATTGATCATCATTGGCCACCAGCTTGTGATTTCTTTTATCTTTGGCCAGCATTTATTTACAAAATCTGCTTAAAAAGTAGCATTTTTAAAACTTTTCTTCCTTCATGTCTTTTTCATTTACAGAGAGACCAGAAGTGTCTTAAACAAAAATCAATATAATATTTAGCAATGAAACATGTTTCACTCCCTGCACTGTAAAGGAGCTAGAATCTTACTAATTTAGAGGCAGCTAAAAGGTGTAGTGGATAGAGAACAAGATCTGGAGTCAGAAAGACCTCAATTCAAATTCTGCCTCCCAGACCTATGAGCTATGTGACTGTGGCTAAGTCTCTTTACTGATATCTGCCTCAGTTTCCTGCAAAAATGGGACTTAAAAGAGCACCTACCTCCCAGGGTTATTGTGAGGATCAAATGAGGTAATACTTGTCAAAATTTAGAGCATTATTTATGGTAACTATTGTTATTATTCCATGTTAAAGATATGTAGAAACATTAAGAAACACATACACTCAGAATTTAACGTGGCTTTAAAATGACTGACGTTTTCCCCCATAAAATCAACTCCCGGAATAATGATGTGGTTACCAAGCTTCAAAAACAGAAAAAAAAAAAAAAAAGTTCTCATTTGACCTGTGAACATCATGAAAATGCAATCAACTCATGGAGCTTTAATAAGAAAGTGTGCAACATTCATAGGAATTATGAATCATCCTCTTTCACTTGGCTAGTGGAAGAAACGTGTGTGATTCAACTAAAAAGCCCATCTTCTGTATTTTCAGTGTAGCCGTTTTGATACTTGTGTGCTTACATGCTAGCACAACCATCCTGAGTAGGGAAAACAGTAGCTTAAGCTTAGGAGCAATAATGTAGCTCATATGGTTCTTTGGCAGGGGAAGAATGGAGAACCTGGTCTTGATGTAAGTAAAACATACAATGAACATATTCCTGTAGTAACAGATACTAGTGTGTTTTGTGGCTATAACAGCATGGATATCGCTTATTTATTTACCATTCACTGTGCATACTAGGAATTTAGAGAGTGTTGTGAAATGTATTACAAGTGTTTGTGTGTAACGAATATAGTTCAAAGACAAAATTAGAGGGGAGAAAGTCAACATAGGGTAGTATATGATAACATTTTAAAGTTACCAAATAGAAAAGGTGTCATGGAAAAACTGCTAGATATGGAGTTAAAAGACTTATTATTAACACCAGTGTTATCTGGTCGAATCACTTAAGTTCTACTGGTTCCAGTTTCCTAATCCGAATGTAAATAGGTTGGACTAAATGACCACTAAGGTTCCTCCCAACTTTTCATCTGTTATCCAGTGATCTAAAACTAGTACTCAGTCCCCAGCAGCTGTGTAATAAGAATTAACCAAATTAAACTAAATTGGAATGAAAGAAAACCTACTTACGATTTTACTGGTGGAGTTAGAGCCAAGTTGTATAAAAGAATGCACTCACTGTTCACTTGTGGTGATTCAAAATTGTTGGTGTAGTTTCTGTCACCATTATTAATATCATTGTTAATTATAATTAACAGTATTAACAATAATAGTTGCCACATAGGTTGTTTTAAGGTTTATAAAGCTTGATACACATTTTTTTCTTCTTTTTTTTTGGAGGGAAGAAGGCAGGGCAACTGGGGTTAAATAACTTGCCCAAGGTCACAGGGCTAGTCGTTTTTTGTATTAAGTGTCTGAGACTGGATTTGAACTCAGGTCCTCCTGACTCCAGGGCTGGTGCTCTATTCACTGCACCACCTAGCCGCCCCAGATATACATTATCTTAAGGATTTTTCAGTTTACTCTTAATCTAAGCTTAACTTAAATTGTATGCTATCCCTAGATTGTATCTCATAAAATATACGAGCCCTGAATGTCTCCTGAGTCCAGTGTCCTGCAACCAGTAAGCATTTATTAAGCACCTACCACTCTGCTAGGGACTAGGAATACACAAACAAAAATGAAGCAATCTCTGCCCTCAAGGATCTTAAATTCTGTGGAATACGTTAGTTGAGAGATCATGAAGGACAAGCCAAGAAGCTGTTAGAATTCATTGAAAAGCATCAATGCAGGAGCTAAATGGAATCTTGACACGTTAAGAAAATTGATCAGAATTGCATAAATGGTTTGACAGTCACTATTTTGTAAAGAAAACTTTGCAAACCTTAAAACACCATAATAGTGTCAGCTATTATGAATTGTTTTGTTGTTGTTAATTAGATCTTGAAGTTATCTGTGATATCCTTTAACTCTTTCTGTGTCTGTAGAAAAACAATAAATCCGAATATTTTTCCCAACCTAATTGTCACACATTAGACCAATGGATACTCCTGTTTTTGTTTATTTTTCTTTTTTCCTACAGGGTTTTCCTGGTCCTCGAGGAGAGAAGGGTGATTTAGGAGAGAAAGGAGAAAAGGTGACCTTGACGCTGCTGGCAATTGCCTCGTTTTGTTTCATCCTATTGCATTCACTTCTTGTGTTTCCAGCTTCATAACTATCTCATATGCTTAGTCTTTTCCTCATCCTGTGTGCCAAAAATAAGCAGATGCTAGAACCTGTAGAATCAAGGCTCAGAGAGAGACTAGAGAAGCCTGTGTAGTCAACTGTTGTTAATGTTGTCTCTGAATGAAGGCTAGATTTTAACCCCTGTTGTCCCCATCAGACTATATTTCCCCAGTCTTTGCTGTGAGATGTAGTTGATAGGCACAGGTTCTGGCAAATGAAGGTTGATGATATTGACAGGATCTTTGAATGGAGTTAAACTGTACCCTCCATTGATACTTTTCTGGCATGGATTCCATCTTCATGACATAAACCCCTTTGCTTGAAAAAGAAGAATTATGGTTCTGTTTTTCAGACAGGGAAAGTAAGGAGCAGGCTGGGTAATTGTTTTACTCCAGATTATAAAATTAGTTTGTGTTGGATTAGGAACCAAGCTCTCCCCCTTTCTGAAATTTCAATGAAAATAGGAGTTTTTAAATGAGAAATCTTATATGTTTTATAGTTGATATGATCGGGTTCTTCATTACTGATATCTGAATCAGGCTTATAAATTCAAACAGCAGAAAGTTTTCATGACTTCAGTTGTAATGGGTTAGCAATAAATGTAGTATTAGACTTAAGTATAAAAACCTTCCATGTTTATACTGCAGAGAAGATGTAGGACCATTTGCGTCTTGCCTTGTCCTGACATCATTAGCATTTGTAACAGCATTAATTGTTTAAAAAGGAAAAAAGTAGAATTAAGAATTGGGGAACACTTGATATCTCTTTTTTCTGGCAGTACTGATTCAGCTGTAGTTTAACCTGTGGACACATGTGTGTGGCCACCCACTACTAGTACTGTATTTTATTCAGCAGGTGAAAGTCCTGTCCATAGGGAAGACTGGCTCTGGTGAGTGTGTGCCTGTCAACATCACTAGATTTCAGATGGTAACAAATTAAATGAAAAAAGTAATTATCAGAGAATTCAAAGAAAATGTGATTTTTTTTTTCCTCTTCTATCCAAACTATCATTTTATTAGGTATGTCCTGGAACTAGAAAGTTAATCTGGCTATAAACATAGATGTCTAGTTTAATTTTCAACTGTTCATGGCGAAAGTAGTCATAGTGAAAGATTAACTCACTTAAAATACAATGTTCAATCCTCTAACTAAAAATAAACATAAAAATAGTTAGCATTTATATGGCTCTTTAAGGATTACAAAGCATTTTCTATATTTCTCACTGGAGCCTCATAACAACCCTGGGAGGTAGATGCTAATTAAAAGATTTCTACTATTTAAAAAATAAAATTGAATTTATTTTTTAGACTATAAATATTGTTTAAAAGGCAGTGTGATATAGAGGATAGAAAGCTAGCCTTATAGTGAAGAAACTTGGGCTCAAAACCTGCCTTTGATAAATACTAGTTTACTTGATTTTGTAAGACAAGTTACCTTCACATTACACATTTCTATTAAACAACTCTGAATTCTTGTTCTCAAATTATTCCGTAGGACTCAACGGAGGTAGCAAGGATAATTGCAACAGGATCTGAATTATCTCAGAGAGAAGAAAACATTTTAAGTTGTATTATAAAAATGACTCCTCTAATCTCCTAAACCATGAATTTAATTGTTTTACAATTTTGTACTTATTCATCTGTATAGTGCAACTGCCTGTTTACATTACTGGAGAGATTTTCCACACCAGAAAGTTTCCCAAGCTAATAAAATTACGGTCTTTATGTATAGATTTATGGAAGGGAAGGGGGGGAAGGGGAGGCAGGTGAGGGAGGAGGTTCGAGTTAGGAAGACTCCTTTTCTTGAGTTCAAATCTGGCCTCAGGCACTTACTAACTGTGTTACCCTGGCCAAATGACTTCATCCTGTTTGTCTCAGTTTCCCCATCTGTAAAATCAGCTGGAGAAGGAAACGTTAAACCACTACGATATCTTTGCCAAGAAAAACCCCAATGGGATCGTGAAGAATTGGACCCAACTGAACAACAGCAGCATAGTCTTTGAATATTTTAGAATTTCTAGGACTGAAGTAACAATTTTATCTTTTGGGGAATTGTAGACTAAACCTGAATGCCTTGTGTATGCTCCAACCCTCAGCATGGCACATGGAAGTTAGCAATGGCAGACACACACTCTACCTGTGCAGACAGATATTTTGAGCTCCTCAAGAAGACACTACAGATTTTCCACAATTGTGATGATTTACAGTGACAATGATGCCTTAGCCTTTGTAGAGTAATGCCTCTTTCCCCCGGAGCCTGAAGCATGCCGGTGGCTTAGTATCTGATTTGATTCACAAACTCTTTCCCCACTGGCATCCATTTGGCAACATCAAACTCTAGGGTTGGATAGTGTGTGCCCAATGTACTTTGAATTCAAAATAACGTGAATTGAAATCTGCCAGATTGACTCCCATGACATCTGGTCATGGTCACATATAGCACAGAGAGAATTAACCATGACTCAGGAGGTGAACTGTATAACCTAAAATCAGTTCTCTTTCCAGGATAGAGATAGGGACCAGACTAGCAATTTCATTTCTCTAGAGATCTCTCTACCAGTGCAAGTTGGCACCTTTTTTGCAACCTTAGAATAGGGCAGCTAGGTGGCACAGTGGGTAGAGTCCTAGGCTTGGAGTCAGGAAGACTCATCTTCATGAGTTCAAATCTGGCCTCAGACACATACTAGTTGTGTGAACCTGGGCAAGTCACTTAACCCTGTTTGCCTCAGTTTCCTCATCTGTAAATTGAACTGGAGAAGGAAATGGCAAACCACTACAGTATCTTTGCCAAGACAACCCCAAGCAGGTTCGCAAAGAGTCAGACATGACTGAAAAATGACTGAACGGATAGTCTTAGAAAATTGTTTAAAGGGCTTGAGAGGTCACAATCACACAGACAGTGTGTGTGTGTCAGAGGCAGGACTTGAACCCAGATCCTGGTTCTCTATTCACTTTGCTGCACTAAAAAAAAAGTGTTAAACAAGACAAGCATTCACTTTGCAAGACTGAACAGTCTTAAAATGTTACTCTCATTATGCTTACTTGGTCTATCTGCTTTTCTAATGACCCAGCCTGTGTCTCCTGTCTTTGTTCAGAGACTTTCTCATCTCCTCCCAGTATTAGAGTAAGACATATTTATCCAGGGCTTTGATTTGAAGCCTTTTGATGACTCCTTTTTGGCACCCAGGAGCCAGATGAGGAACTTTCCACTCACCCTCTGGCAGAATTAACGCATATACTTGGATCTTTCTCATATTAGTACTTTGTGGTCCCCGTGTATATGTTCGTCTTTGACAAGTCTGATTATTTGCTTCAGCATTTATTTTAAGCTTAATTTCATTATATAGCCTGATTGCAAAATGAACTCACTAATCTAAATGTGGAATTCATTACATTTCATGTTCTGCCTTAAATACTGATTTGCCTTATAAATTATTTTTAAAGTGTTAAAAGCTGCCTCTGCCTTGCATATAGATTATCCATGTGTTTTTGCCTTGGTAAAAACTGTTGATTATCTATCTGCTGACTATCTTTCTCTATCCAGAGGGGCATTCTTTCCTTTTCCTCTTTTTGCTGCCTTTCCTAAAAATTCCTTCATCCAAACAATCCTTCTTGCCAATTAAATTTCCTACCACCTCTACCTTGACAGCTGATACTAATTTTCTATGGCTATTATTCCACTGCATAATCATCCTGACTTCATTTTTTTTTTTTAGTATTAGTACCACTGAGTCCACCTTGCTTTTCCTATTTTAAACAGAATGGCTTTTACTAAATTGAGAGTAAGCCAGAAACTCATTTACCACTCTGATCATCTGGCAAGGGATCAAGGGGGGAATAACTGGGGGAAAAACATCCCACAGAACCTGAGACTTATAAATATTCCTGACTCTTTAATTGGCCTTCAGGAAAATAAATAAATGAATAAACAAAAAGAATGCATTTTCAGTGACTTGTTTCAGTGACCCATCCATAAAAGCCACACTAGCTTTTGGAAAAAAGGATTCTATTGTTAACAGAGCCTGTGACTAAATATTCATATGCTTTAAGATACTGAACAAATTTTACATGGTCTTATAACATGGTACAAACAGTTGGAATAGAAAGCAAAAACATCTGGCATCGTTTCTGAAAGTTAGAGCATTCTTTCCTAGATTCCTAGATTAGCACAACCTCAGTCTGCTGCTGCAAGGTTAAAAATGTCCATGCCCACAAATGAGATAAGTTCAGCAAAGGAGCTGGCCTCCTTGAGAACTTCTTAATGGGTCCTTCTGGGACCTAGTCTGCTGGCTTGCACCTGATGAGACCGACTACCGCCTCATTGCTGTTGGTGTTAGTTTAGCCAGGCTGTATGTCACTGAAACATTTCATCCTGCTGTGGCTGAAGCAGACACCAGCATTGTCCTCCTGCTTTGCCTGTCTGTCATTTCTCCATTTCAAGATTGCTCAAATCTCTCAAACCCTGCCCACACTCAGATGCCCACAACTCATTTGGGCAGCTGGCGTGGTCTACTGTTGCATTAACAACTGGGTTTCGACTTATTTTTCATCCTAATCAGAATGGAGTGGTGAATGTCTGTTCAGGCTTCTATTGGCTAAAACTGTCCTTTGAACCAGTATATTTTTTTTAACACCCCCACCCCCAAAATGAAATCTCTGTTTTTTCCAAACTATTATGTCCACAGGGGGAAAGGGGAAAGAAAAGCAAAAAGGGGCCCAAAGGGGAGAAAGGAGAACAGGGTGCCCCTGGATTAGATGCACCTTGCCCGTTGGTATGTCTCATTCATAGAAGTCTGTCCTGATGTCTAGCGTAATATAAGACATAGAATAAAATGGGAGAGGAGCAAACTGGAAGCATGTTGCTACAGCCATCACAGATGATAATCAGTCCTAAAGAGCCTGCTCTTATCACAGGATCTTTTCTTCTCAAGCCTCGTACCTTAGTACATTAATCCCAAAGAACTGATTTTAAAAGGAACCCCCCCCAAAAACACAGGTAAGACTGAATGAGAAAACAGCATAGGCTGAATGGCATCTCAATTTGGTGCTTAAAAAAAGGGAAGGCATTTAAAAGATTAACCCATTACTTCACGGAGCTGTGCCCAGGTCTTGTTCCCATCCATCAACCATTGAAAGCTCCTCCAGAATTGCTCCTCTCCTGGTCTTTCATGGCTACAAATTCTTGTTTTCTTCAGCAGCCTCAGTATTTAAAGACGTTTCTTTTGTCAGTAATGTTACAAGTTAATCTTCATCAAACAGGGATTCCGTGGAGTTAAGGGGGAAAAAGGGGAGCCGGGTCAGCCTGGCCTGGATGGGCTGGATGCCCCTTGCCAATTGGTACAGTATTTCTCTTTCCTACCAACCCTGCATGTGGTTCCTTTGTGTGATCACACATCATTCTCTAACAATGTAAAGCAAGCCTTTCTGAAGCAAGCTTTACATGTTCATGCATGTGCATGGATCATTTGGCTTCTCCAGAGAGTAATGCAAGATAGAGAGGTGGGTTTGGGGGTTTTTGGTTTTTGTTTTTAGCAGCAAATGTGAATGAACGCCCTGGTCTTTTGCTTACACTTGACATAGCCACCATATTTCTGTCCTTTGAAATAGGCCATAAACTTATTACTTTCTTATAACTTAATTTGTTATTTTGTGTTTTTTTTCTTTAAAAAGAAGAAAAACAAATCTTTGTCTTGATCAGCAAGTTCCTGTCTATATGGGGATAAGAGCAAGCTGGGAAAGTTAAGCTTTAGAAGTCTACTTTCAGTTTACTTTTTAAACTGGAAAGGAAGGCTATTAGTTCTCAAAGAAGAGTTAAAACACCTGATGGGATCAGAGCATCTCTATCCAGGAATCTCAAGGTTTTCCTTGTTTTATCCCCTTCAGTGAACCCATGTCTCCAGTTTACTAGTGACTTCTTCAGATTTCAGTCTTCCATGTCTCACTCCAAATTTCTGGATTTCACTGAATTCCTGACTCCCTATGAAAGGAAAAATTAAAAGAATCTTCTTTACAGATAGGTGGCATAGTGGATGAGAGTTAGACTTAGGGTCAGGAAGACCCAAGTCTAAATCCTGACTCAGACACTTACTAGTTGTGAGATCTTGGATAAGTCACTTCCTTTTTCTCTGTCTCTGGTTCCTCATATATAGTGACAGGGCTCAATCAGAGGACCCCTAAGGTCCTTTCCAGATCTGAGTCTATGATCCCTACTTCCCAATAATAGCAAACCACCTCATATGATTCAAGATAGGTGACACTACGAAGTATTAAAAGTTTTTTTTAAGTTTGCAAAGAAAGCCTCATTCTGGAAAACTGGAGAATATTTGTGAGCTCTGTCTCTTTCCTGGCTAAACTTCTCAATCTGGGCCTTAATATTAAATTAGTTCTAGGTTCATTGACATGAAATTTGTTAAGCCATCTTCTTGTATAGTCTTACACATGGCTCATGAGAATGGAGGGCCCCGGCAGAAACTTTCTCCTACAACCACCTAGACTCAATCATTTAGGGATCTGTCACCTTCAACCTACCAAGGCCTAGGAAAACTTATGCAAAAAGGACCCTTCTCCATCTTGGCCCAAAATTTCTACTTGACCCTTGTTAGTGTATCTCACACACAGCATTCCATGTCAGGAATTTCAGATCTCCATTCTTCCTACAGCTTATCGGGAAATTCTCATGCTCCCATCCTAAACAACTGTTCATTTTTTTTTATCTTGCTCTGCCTTACAATGGCTGGTCCACTGAAGGAGCATCTAGTATGAGCAGATTCTTTTGATAGATGCACAGTCTGTAATAGGGAAAAAAATATCCTCCTCCACTCATGCAGGTGTCCCCTGACTTGGGCCTATGTATCCATCTTCCTCCTAACATATTTCCTTCCCTACTTGTGAGAATTTCCAGGTAGGTCCACTCTTGCTTCCCAGGATTGTCTGAGCTAATCCTATTGATGGAGCTGAGGGCCAAGAGAGGTGGGGTGTTCTTTTACTCATCATCCCCCACCTCAAGCGGGATAAGTCCGGAACCTCCTCTGTACACTGCCCCTCTTGGGGTGGAACTGATAGACTCGTGTTGTTAGCATTATTACATGTAAGAATTCAATGTAATAATGAAATAGCAACATAGTATCTCTGGTCAAAAAAACTGGCAGGGTCATTTCATCATCCTTCTAAAGATGATAATGGTCTGTAGCCCAAATACCTTGCTCTCTTTTTTGCTTAACATTTCCAATTTAATGGTCTCTCCTTTTAGAGCTTACTTGCCAAAGTCCATCGCACTTCCTTACTCTGTTAACATAAACTCCAATTCCTCTTTATACTAAAATTCTTCCATTGATTCCTTTTCCTGGTACCAATCTGGCAATGCTAAAATTTTTCCCCCCATATCTGAAGATATTTTTAAGGATTTTTTTTTTTTGCTTTTTTTATGTTTACTTTTAAAAGAAGAGTATTTCCTGAAGTTGCCTATGTTATAATTAGGTTGGGGGATGAGGGGGTTATTCCTAGTTTGCATGTTATTTTATGACTTGTTAGCTAAGCATGCTTCTGTAAAGGTGAAAGGTTCTTAAGATTAGATTTTTCAGAATGGAATAAATTAATTCTCTACTTAAAGAATCATAATAAAAAGTGTCCAGTCTGTTCTCTTGTTTGCTTTGGATCCATGGTTATCTTTCATGGGGAAAACACAAGCATGCTTTCATAATATACCAAATGTTATGGTATTGGTATATCATTGGTATCTGGAGCATGTCTACACTTATAAGAAGAATGTGTAGATTAGAAGGAGAATAGTAGAATAGAAGAAAAGTTCCCTGCACGCTGAGAATTAGATGGCTTCTCAGCCAAATTTAATAAATAAGAAAATTAGTGAATATTTCATACCTGCTAAATTTCAAATAGATGGGCTACTGTGCACTATTCCAAAAGCTCTGTGCTAAGAAATGTTAACAACCAGCTCCCTGAGGAAAACTATCCACCTACGCTTTTTATGTTTGACCTGCATTATTTAATTTTCTCCATCAGTTTCTGGAGTTTAAATTAATAAAATGATAAATCAAAACCTGCCTTTTTTTTTTTTTTAGCACTTGCCAATTTTTAAGATGTAAATGCTCACACTCGAAATTTGGCTCTCCCAAGCCAAATTCAAGCTGGCTCCAGCATACCCTTGTACAAATAAGGAATGGTGAATAGAATTCTTTGACTGTGGCCTGACTTTTAATTCAATTAGATGAGTAGATTCTACTGTGATTGATGATCTAAAGGGGGAAAAATTACAGTGGGAGGATGGTCTTAAGCATGCTGTGAATTGCAAGCTTCAGATAGAAATGACCATTTATCTTTATCATGCATAGACTATTGTGATCAGGTAGGGTTCAATATAGATAAATTGGAAGCTTAATAAGGATAATGAAGACTAGAGCTGCAGTATAGCTCTTTATACTGATATTTAAAGATGAGGTCATGAGGAACCATACGATAATTTGTCAATTTCTCAGTTGCTTTTCAAAATCATTATGTTCTTAGTTCATTTTGTTTAAGATATAGCCATTCCCTCTCTTGAGGAAATCAGAATTTTCTTTATCTGAATTGAAATGGTATAAGCTACTTAAAGAAATCTAGTAAGAAAATAAAGGCAGAAGTATAGACTCAAACTTCAGGGTTAGAGCATCCTTTTTTTTAAGCCTTTGAGCAAAACTGCGAAGTTCTCTCTCCTTTTGGGGTACTGAGACATGTCCTTTTTGTTCTCCTTGGAACAGGGGCCGGATGGATTACCAATGCCCGGGTGTTGGCAAAAGGTAAGGTCAAGGGACTATTTCTATTAAGATGCCCCCTCCCTCTGCTTTGATGTGGACTAAAGCTTTCTGCACCCTTTCATGCCTTTGAAAGTGACCTTCAGAAAAGTCAGATCATATGTAAACATGAAGTTCTCTCTTCTGGAGAGATGTCTTTATGTAAGCTCGTTCACAGAGGGCAACCCTAAAAAGGGATGCAAAACAGTCCCTCCTTCTTATCAATTACACTCATTAGGAAGTACCCTTTTTACTGCAGACATTATAAAATATTTGGGGATCTACCTGCCAAAACAAACCTAGAAACTATATGAACACAATTACAAAACACATTTTACACAAATAAAGTCAGATCTTTCTTCTCTTTCTTCCTTCCTTCCTTCCTTCCTTCCTTTCTTTGTCTTTCTCTTTCTCTCTCTTTCTCTCTTTCTCTTTCTGTATACACACACACACATACACACACATATATGCTTAATAGCAGTGGGTAGAACATTGCTTGGATAAATTACTGGGTTTCAAAATGGTAGAACTCTATCAGTTTGATGTATAAAGCAAAACAGGAAGAAAATCTAAAGGCTTATCTCCCCCTTCCCCTACCCCTTCAATGCTACATTAATTGTTAGACAAAAGTCAGATAAACTTAAGATGTTTCTAAAGGCATGTGACCATCCATTCACAGAATTGTAGAGTTAGATCTGGAAGGTACCTTAGAATTCATCCAATCTGACCCTTCATTTTACAAATGAAGAAACTGGGGCCAATAAGTTCAACTAATTTATTCAAGTTGATTTGGTAGCACGTGGCAAAGCTGAAACTCCAGAGCCAACCTTTATAACAGCACACCACAGTTTATTAGTTCCACCAATTTTGTCTATACATTAAAGGAAAAGGCACTGGTATATACAATAGAACAAAAATGACCCTTCATTCAGATTTCCATTTTGAAAACTGATAGTGCTGACTTGCTTTACCTGAAAACACTGTTTAGTTAGGCGGCAAAGCCTTGGAAGACTAGAGTTCAAATGTGACCTCTTACTAGCTATATGACCCTGGGCAAGTCACTTAACCCTGTTTGCCTCAGTTTCCTCACCTGTAAAGTGAGCTGGGGAAGGAAATGACAAACCACTGCAGTATATTTGCCAAGAAAACCCCAAATGGGAAGAATTGGACTTGACACAAGAAGCATAACAAGACTGTTTAGTTATAATGTACACTGCCAACTAAAATCATTCCTTGTCATTTAAAGGGAAGGTCTCTGAGTCCTGGCCAATGCTTATTATGTTTCTAGAACTTTGAGGTAGCTTGGTGGGAGAGTGGGAGAGTGCTGGAACTAGAATCAGGAACCAACTTCATACTCAGTCTCAAATACTTACTGTCTGTGTAGATCCTCGATCCTCAACAGTTGACTTGGCCTCAGATTCCTTATCTTTTAAATGGGGATGATAATAGCATCTCCTTCCCAGGGTTGTTGTGAGGACCAAATGAGATATGCATTAAACTCTTTGCAAACTTTACAATTCAAAATCCATCTTTTTGCCCTCAAACACCACTGTGGTGTGGGTAAACTGTTCCAGTAAATATGCTGTGCTTAGCTAGATGAACCTGGAAAATATCCAAAATAGCTTGGACTTTTTAAATATTTAGTTAATCTTTTCTTTCAGATCTGTGTCCTAGCTTGAGGCAACAGTTTACATACATAGAAGGTTTGCTTTTGTTAAAAGACCTTGCACCTTCCTGGCTTTGAAGATATTTCTTTGACAATATAAAGTACTCAGAGTAAGCTTTGAAAGCCCTTCTTTTTCATTTTTAGTATCCACCTGATGCTGGCATTTTTTAAAAATAATTCTGCCAAATTCTTGTGGGTAGCAGTATTGTAAAACTCAGACCCAGAATAAATATACCTGTTATCCCATTTAATAAAATGTAATAATTATTTGATCCATCAAAAGAGGGCTGATTTCATCCAACTTTCTCTACCCCTATAGATGGCAACTCTTTTGCACCTTAATATTTAGAGTCCAAACAGTTATCATCTGTCACTATAAGTTATAAAGCAGAGTAGGCAGAAAATTTAAAGTCAATGCCTTCTTTTCCCCTTTGGTCATGTTCACACTGAGGCTCTTCAAAATTAGCTATACTTGTACTTGGACAAGCAGTCCATTTCTGGGCCTGTACTCAATCTCTCCAGCCTGGTAGGACAGACCAGAGGAAACAGGCACTCATTTAAATATTATCTCCAAGAACCCAGGGTTCCTCCATACCATGAGAAGGTGTCGAAGATGGACTTTAGTAAAAGAAAAGTCATTGCGAAAAGTGATATACACTAATTAGAGACTGAATATGCCACAAAGAATAGAAACATAGCTTTGGATTGGTTCAAGAGCCACCTCTTAAATCCCACCTCCATTTGTATGGACCTGTGTGGGGCATTTAACTCATTAGTACCTGAGACTATAAATTGAAGAATAGTTACTGTACCAATTCAGTCACAGGTCCAGACCTAGGAAAAAAAAAAATCTCTAGCTAAGTAAAAAAAAGAAATCACCTAAAGAGGGAAAAAAGCACAAAGAAGAAAAGGAACAAGTGAAATTAAACCATGAAGTTAGTGTCATCAGCATGTATTTGATTTATTTCCCCAATTTTCTATGGTTCATTTATATATTCATGAAGGCCAGAGCCATGTGGGCTTTTTGGAGACATAGAAAAGAGCTCTTAGCTTTCATTCACTCTGAAATTTCCGGAAGTGGATCAGTCCTTGTACAACTTTTTCTTGTGAACAAACCAAGTTTCACCACCTTGGTCAAGAAATACAATTAATTGGTGAAAACAAAGCTTTTCTGTTGATGACTTCATTTATTTAGTGCTCCTACCTGTACTTCGTTTTCAAGCTAGCAAATAAGTTGCTATCTGCATTTGGTATCAAATGATTCTCAAACAGGTAGACTCTTTCTTACATGTGAAAACTACCCAATGAAAATTATAGCCCATTCAAAGAGTACTTCAGTGGCATGCAGTGCTAGAATTACCGTTTATTTTCAGTTCCCTGTAAATGAAGTACTATAATGATTTTCAGTCCTATCCAAAAGGCTGGCTGTTTTAGTTTGCAAGCCTTCAATATAAAAATGGAAAGGTTTCATTTCTCCAAGTTTCTAACCCACTCATAACATATATATTTTTGACTGGCAATGCCTGTATGCCTATAGCTTAAGGATATGTCCAGTAGCATCAGTATGCCTTTGAAAGAAAAAGAACCTAGGGCAGTGGTTCTCAATCTTCCTAATGCTGCGACCCTTTAATACAGTTCCTCATATTGTGGTGACCCCCAACCATAAAATTATTTTCGTTGCTGCTCCATAACTGTAATTTTGCTACTGTTATGACTCATAATGTAAATATCTGATATGCAGGATGTATTTTCATTGTTTCAAATTGAACATAACCCACAGGTTGAGAACTGCTGACCTAGGGTTGGTTAGTGGCATACAGTGGATTGAGAGTAAGAAGGTCTAAATTCAAAGCCAGTCTCAGATAATTGCTAGCTGTGTGATCCTGGCCAAGTCACTTAACCTCTATCTACTTTGGTTTCCTCATCTATAAAATGGGGGATGATAACAATACCTGTATCTCCCAGTGTTGCAATGAGGATAAAATGAGATTTACATTTGGAAAACTCAATATAAAAATGAGCTTATGTTTATTTATTGTATTTTATTGCTGCTCAGTCATTTCTGTTGTGTCTGACTCTTTGTGACCTCATCTCCTCCAGCTCATTTTTCAGATGAGAAAGCTAAGGCAAACAGGGTTAAGTGACATGCCCAGGGTCACACAATTAGTAAGTGTCTGAGACCAAATGAACTCAAGAAGAGGAGTCTTTCTGACTTGAGGCCTGGCACTCTACGATTAATCGTTTTCTTGAGCATGAGGCAGTAAATGGAGGGCTGACATTAGAGTGAAGAAAACACGAGTTCACGCTCCACCTCCAACACACACTAGCTGTGTGAGCCTTGGCAAATCACTTGACCTTTCATGCCTTAGAGAATGCTTTGAGACTGGTGCTAATTTGGTAGAGAAAGTTCCCTCACCAGAAGCTCCCTATACTAATATAATCACAGATCTCGTCTAAAATAAAACAAACCAGAAAACCCTACCTGAACCAGCATCACAGGACTATAAATCACTGTGATTAATTAGACAAGTCTCTTTGGTCAGGGCCTCTTCCAACAGTAATTTGCTCATTCATGTGTTCAGTCTGTCAAAGGTCTTATATTGAGCTCTATATGAAGGAACGTACAAGACACTGAGTGATCAATGCCAGTTGGTCTTTGTTCAAATGACTTTCGTTTCTGGTTTATAGGTTCATGTTTCTAAGTGAAATGGCCCCAGTAGATGAAGTAGGTGCCCTGGAATGGTCAATCAGATAGCTATATTTTGTTCCTGAGAAGGAACTAGTAGATGTGTAAAGATCTTCCTTCTTCAAACCATCCTAGGGAAAGAATCTAGAATTTAAAGTTCTATAATCAAATGTTAAAAAAAAAAAATATATATATATATTATTATTATTATTATTATTATTATTATTATTAACTACATCCAACTGGGAATTAAGATACATAGGCACTGTGGTAGGGAGATCCATCCTGGCCTACCGGAAAGTCAGAGGGATGAGGGGGAGGACATAGGAGAGAGCAGATTGGGGGAGGGGTTATACAGTAGAACAGCTATTTTGAGGTGTTGGGCAGGGGAAAGATGGGGAGAAAACTCATAACTCCAAATCTCACAGAAATGAATGATGTAAACAAGAAAATAAATAAATTTATTTATTAAAAAAAAAAACATCCTAGTATGGGAACTTCCCACAGCCTCAGGCCAGGCGGGTGATAGCTTCTGATTTGCTGAGGATTTTAGGGGCTTTTGAAAACTTAGAACGTCAGAACCTCTAATAATTAATCCCATTTATAGATTACTGTAAGGTGTCTACGAATGCTTTTCTCATAGTGTTCTTGTATGATTGGTAGTGCTGGAGAAGAAGAGTCTTCACAACTAAAAGAAGTCAGAGCCAGAATCTGAACACAAATTAGCTAACTTCAGGCTGGTCCCCCTTTGAACACTATTACATTCATGAACAGTGCTTTTCTGAAAATTACATAACAGTTGAAGATTAGTATGAGCTTGGAAAAAAGGGAGATTTAATGGAAACGTTTTATTATAATGAGTTTAACATATTTAAAATGTTATTGATTTCCATCTTAAGGAAATGCGTGCTACTTTTTCACATCTATTTAATGGTATAGGAAGTTGGGGGTTAGTGGAGAGGGATCCAGACCTAATTTCATCTACATAGGGAATTTCCAGTGTGGGACTTCTCTCCACCAATGCATATTGGCAACTTGTTTATAATTTGGCTTCTTTGAGAGTTTTCTGGGGGCATTGAAGAGTTAAATGAATTATTTGCCCTTTATTGTATAGCTAGTACAAGTTGGTTATATGATCAGGCAACAAGCATTTCTTGAATATTTAACATGCGCCAGGCACTGTGCTGGATGTTAGGAATGAGAGAGAGAGAAAGAGACAGAGAGAGAGAGAAAAAGAGAGAGAGAGAGAGAGAGAAAGAGAGAGACAGACAGAGACAGACAGAGACAGAGACAGAGAGAGACAGAGACAGAGAGAAAGAGAGAGAGACAGAGAGAGAGAGAGAGGCAGAGAGGAAGAGACAGAGACAGAGAGAGAGAGACAGAGAGAGACAGATAGAGAGAGAGAGAGACAGAGAGAGACAGAGAGAGAAAGTTACTACTTTCAAGCAGTTTACATTCTAACAGGGAATATACAAGAGTGGTGTCGGTCAAGTCAATAAGTATTCTCTGCCAAGCACTGAGTATACAAAGAAAGCTAAGAACTAGTACCCTGCCTTCAGGAAGCTCCCAGTCTAATGAGAAGACAATATGTAAATAACTATGAGCATACAAGTTATATACAGGATCAGTTGGTGGTACTCTCAGAGGGAAGGCACTAATTTTGAGGACGAGCAGGAAAGGCCTCTTGTAGTAATAGGATTTGAATGAAGACTTGAAAGAAGCTGGGGAAGCCAACAGGTAGAGATGAGGAGGGAGAAGCATGAGAAGGTCTAGGACCCAAGGGTGGGGAACCTGTGGCCTCAAGGCCACATGTAGCCCTCTAGGTCCTTGAGTGCAGCCCTTTGAGTCCAAGTTTTACAGAACAAATCCTTTTATTAAGGGCATTTGTTCTGTGAAGTCTGGATTCAGTCAAAGGGCCACACTTGAGAACCTAGAAGGCCACGTGTGGCTTCTAAACCGATGGTCCCCCACCCCTGGCTCTAGGCAGTCACAAGTCTCCATTGTGAATGAAGCCATACAACAAGAAATTGTCACATCCTTTCAAATAGATCAGAGGACCCCAGATTTTGAGCTAGGAGGGCCCTTAGAGGTGATCAAGTCAAACTTCCATATTTTACAAATGTTGATTGACTCTCTCACCATCACACAGTTACTAAGTGGCTGAGACAGGGTTTGAACTAATATCTTCCTGGATCCTGCAGATCCAGCCTTTGCTATACTGTGTGATTCCAGTGACTCCATTAATTCAGAGGCTAAAAGGAGATGCTTAATTACAAACCACTCAGTGGAAAAAGGAAATAAACCATCCACATAAGACAGATGTATTCACAGCCCCTGAGAGGGCTGAACCAGCATAGTAAAGGGCTGGACCTATAGAATATAGTCAGTGGTTTTAGTTTTGAACCAGAAATAGGATTTCGTTTTGTTGTCATTTAATTGTTTTTAGTCATGGCTGACTCTTTGTGACCCCATTTAGGATTTTCTTGGCAAAGATATCAGAGTGATTTGTCATTTCCTTCTCCAGCTCATTTTACAGATTAGGAAACTGAGGCAAACAGGGTTAAGTGACTTGCCCAGGGTGACACAACTAATAAGTGTCTGAGGTCAGATTTGAACTCAGGAAGATGAGTCTTTCTGACTTTAGGTCTGGCGCTCTGGGCACTATGGTGCCACCTAGCTGCTTTAGTAATAATAGCTAGCATTTTTATATAGTGCTTTAAGATTTACAGAGGTCTCATTTTTGTCTTCACAACAACCCTGGAAGATAAATGCTATTATTATCCTGATTTTACAGATAAGAAAATTGAAACACAGAGAGGTCAAGTGACTTGCCCAGGGTCACACAGCTAGGAAGTGTCTGAAACCATATTTGAACTCAAATCTTCCTGTCCCCAACCCCAGTGGTCTATGTATTGTTCTACCCACCTGCCTAATATTGAGCTCTCTTAAAGAGGAAACTCTCTCTAGAAATAATCCAGTTAGGGATTAGCTGATAAACCACAGTCTCTGTTCTCTCAGTTGTTGTTTTGTTCACCAAGATTTCCGTGACAATTTCCAGACTACTAATATTGCTTATTGTTTCTGTTTGTTTCCCTGCAGTGATGAATCTAACCTTACAAGCATGAAGTTGTGTATATAACGCTCTACATTTTGTATTTATAGTTGAAAAATGAAATATAGATTTTACAAGTCTGAGATATGTTTACATGTAGCTGCTTCTACCCGTTTGAATTGGCCATGTGTACATCTTTTCTTCACTTACATCTGAAGTTAGGAAGTGTAGGAAACCATGGGGAGAGAAACCTGAAAACACACAGATTGAGAGTTCTCTGGTATGATGACATGTAGCCATGTGGAAATAGCAGAGATAGAGTGTGATTGTGCCTGCCATGATACTCCCTTCCATTGGACTCCCATGGACAATAGGTTCTATGAACTAGTCGTTTACATGAAAATGTGACCAAATATGGACTAAAAGCTATGAAATGTATGGTACTGACTGATTGTATGTAGAACTGAATGTCATCTCATCCACATTCACCATCATTGACCCAAGCCCTCCCCCTTACCTGTTGAGATAACCTAAAAGAGCATGAAGTGTGTGCCCAACCCGCTTGTTCGATGCTAACCCGCTGCTTGCTGACACCTTTGATCCCAGTCACTGAACGATTTTGTTCCTTTTGTCATTCCCAAGGGGGTCACACCATGGCTTATTGCCAAAAAGAGATAAGTTCGTGGAGCAAGAACATGAAAAAGGTCTTGTATTTTGAGGGAGCTGCAGTCCTGACTGCAGAGCGACAGCTTCCAGCTTTGTGGGGTCCCATGGGCCACCTTGGTTGCAAACACAAGCTGCCAGGCCTGTTGCCCACCAACAGTTTTCCTTGTACCGCTCCTGGCCGTGAAGATGTGCAAGGCGGACAAGTTCAGCATCACACGCTGTCTCTTGTATGACTGAGTAGGGAAGAGGTTTACAAAAGCAAACACCCAGAGGAGAACAAAAAATAAAGATTTTTATTTAAAATAAATTTTAGGAAAAGAATTTTACAAGTGAAAACATGGGTGATTTGGAAAGATGGTGGAGATGTCCAGTGGTTCTTCTGAGGTAGGAGATATTTGAAACAAAAGACTTTCTCTCTGAGGAATGGGACAGCTAGTGGTCACCATGTTGCATGATAGGGTTGCTAAAGAAAGGATGGACTTTGATGAGGAGAAGTCAAAATCTCATACTCTCCTACAGAGTAAAGTGGCCAAGTTCATCTGGACAGTTCCATGCTGCAACGTGATTGGACAATGCATTTTTTGAGAAACAATCCATGTTGAACCTTTTCTACAGGGTTTTGAAAACTGACGATATTTTTATTTCTTTTCATTTTTTTTTCTTTTGAGCGCCACCTTTTCCTTGTACCTTGCCCCCTCTCAAGTATTTGTTAATTTCCATTTTCTTTTATATATGTTGTGACCAATTTTTAAGCACTGGAAGTCCTTCAAATCATGTGAGCCTATTTCTTTTTAAAAAATTGCTTTTTTAAACTTTGAGTATTCTCATACTTGAAGAAAGATATCCTCTTCTCTCCAGCACTGTGATGTAGTTTGCCTGTAGTGACTATCCCATGGAGGAGCTGGAAAGAACAGAAGGAGAAGAAGAAGAAAAGAGGCTCTCGGATTCCTGACTTTGTTAACTTTTAAGCATCCAAGAGATGCATTTTCATACTTTCAGTGCTTTTGTGTTGACTTTCTTTGATATGGTAAATATATACTATGTTAGGTCACTCCCTGCCTGAAACACAGCTCCAGGTGCCTCTAAACCGTGCAAAATGGTATTTTATTCCTCGCGGTTCTATTTAGAGCTAAGCTTTGTCTGTATTAAGATTCTTTTGTAATTACGATTAAGTACCTGAATGTTTGTCTTATCCACAGACCAAACCTAAACTCTCAGAAAGATGTCAGAGATAGAAGTGCTCTTTCACAAATGGAGCATCTGTTTCCACCTATTTGTCCCAAAGCCCCTAAACATCTCAGGCTGTCTATTTCTTAGATGCTTTGAAAGGGAAATGCTTTCCTGGCTGTTCAAAATGGAAAGGTTACTTCAAAACAAGTCTCAGTGGAGGAAGGTCTATAGTTTTGAGCCTTGCTGTAATTCAGATCCCCTCCTGAGTGTGTGTCCATTCAATGTGTTCCCATTCCATGCACGCGTTTTCAGTAACCGAAAGGAGAAACAGATGATCTCCATTTTACTTTTTGTTCAGTTGCCAGCATTTCAGAGGGAATCCATGATCCCTCTTTTACAATATGTAGCAGAATGATCAATCATACCAAATGTCCTCTTCTTTTTTTTCTTATTTTGTTTTGTCTTGTTTTACTCCTGCCTTTTTTTTTCCTCAGTGACTTCTTTCCAGGGTGGGCAGGATGGGGTAATCAAACCACTGAATTAATTCATCCAAGTGCTAACATTTTTGGTAACATTCCACCCCGGAGCCCTGTCCAGCATTCTTAGGAGCCTTTGAGGAGCAACTTCTAATCTTCTGTGCTATGACTTAGGATGGAGGGGACTTGAGTGAGTGGGGCAAAGAGGTCCTTCTTTGTCTGAAGCAACTTGTCTTAAGTCAGTGTTGAACAGAGCCTTAAAGAGGGTAGAGCTCTGGAGTCTGTAAGAAAATAACTGTAAGTATAAGATTTTTGTCAAGTAGATTTCATCCTTGGTATTTTTTTCTTTCTTTTCCTCTTATAGAAATGAAGGGAGATGAATTACTCTTTAGAGTTTGCACAGATTCAAAACAGAACAAAAAATAACTTTTCTCAATCTTTCCCCCCATTGGAATGGCCTTCAATATACTTTTTGGTTGGTTTTTTTTTAAGTTTTTAATTTTTTAAGAGGCTGTTCCAACATATCTGCATATACAGTTTCATAACTGATTTGGCAATGCTTTTTTTATTCAGTGAACAAAGGAAGCTGTGAACCTGATATTTTGGATTTGGGAATATGACCAAAGGTACTTCCCAGCCCAGGGAGAACACCTAGTGTATAGGCATAAAATACACCTGGAGGACAACTCAAATTCTCATCCAGAACTTTTCTTTCCAATCTGCAAATGTGGTAAATTTCTCTTGCAACAAAAGTTGTAGTTATCCATTCAATGACTGGAGAAGTTCTATCAACATGAAGATCTCTTTGAATGACATTCAGTATGATCTAATGAGTTAGTCTTATCTTTGGGTGCAGATTTTGGAAAGATCCCTATTTTCTTTGTCAATCTTTTTGTACATATAAGAAGTTTTGGATAGAAAAAAAAAACAAGCTTAGCCTAGTTATAAAAAGAGAGGAGTCTTTGAAAACACAGAATTAGTTGTTTTATCTTTAAAATTATTTTGACCTTGTTTTAGTGCTAATATATTATTTTTCTTGGAAGAGCAGAGAGAGGACGTGAGCTCCATCATGGTCCATGTCTTATCTGTTTGGCAGCCTGCTTCAACTAGCTTGGGGGTAGAAGAGGAGGGGAATCCTTTTAAAATGAGCAAACTTGCAGTGATGGTTATTCAATGACCAGCCCTCCCAATTGCCATGATGTTTCACTGACCTGTGTTTACATAGAATGTGTATCTTCTCACTTAGTGTGTCATGATTTATCTTATTTCTTATTCTGTGTATTCATTTATCAACTTCCACACTCTCTTCAATCAATAACAATAACAGAGTCCCTCTCTGGAGGGGCCAAGTTAACATGTACTACCTACACTTGAATGCAGGACACAAATATGTATACATTTTGTCTGGGTTTTAATTTATCTTAGTCTAGCTTGAGGAAATATTTCCTCCCCCCACCCCTTTTTCTTTGGATAATGTTTATGGAAAATGAAATCTATGACAAAGGTTGTTGGTGCTATACACAAACTTCCTTTCTTTTTTCCTTTCTTTTTGGTGAATTTCTCATCAGTGTATTAATGTTTTGACAAGACAGGGAGTACCTGTATATCTGGCTTCATATACATGTTTTCTGACAATAGCAAAAGTGTATGTATAAATACAAGTTTGGAAAAATGATCAAATCAGCATGCCTGCAACTAGGGAAACATTGTGTATAGTATTTTGAAACATTTGATCCCTTCCAAACTCATTCTTTATCTTGCTGATGTAGCATGAAAAGTAGAAATTCTCATTTTCTAGTTGTGTGTTGTTAAAGGTATAGCCCTATGCAGTAATGGGTTATGTCTTTGTTCTACTGTTTGGACACCTTCCAATAAATGAAAACATCATGGTGGGCAAACAGATATCAGCATTTCAAGCTTCATTAGCTCTATTGCTTGGTGATCAAATTGTTCGGTTTTTATCAGCAAGTCTTCAAAATTATCTAGGAGAGAGCCCTTCAATCTTTATAGAGTCTTATTTCATTTTTCATTTTTTAAACTGAAAACTTTGGTACCTCTAGAAGCTTGGTTCTGTATGAGAACCCATGGTTAGAATTAAGTGTGAACAGATTTATTGATGTGATGTTTCTACAATTAAAATACTATATTTAAGGTATTATTAACATTTATAAGCATTTACTACAATCCTGCTAACTTATTAGGGAAATAATTTCCCTGAAGCATTGGTTTGGTTAGCTGGATTCATTGAGACCCATAGTAGGGAATCACCTCCAACCTTAAATTCTGGTGGAGTTTGTACTAACCCACTATCGAATGAATAGCATGAAAAATAATGCCACTTTAAATGTAGTTAAAAAAACTAATCATGCTGCTGATAAATAGAATTACCCTCACTTGGTAAACAGGGGTACCTTACTCAACCTAGAACTTTTATTTCATCATTTGTTGATGTTTAACCAAAAATTATCAGAATTTCTCATAATGTAGTTGGTACTTGCACACATCTCAGAAATATTATTGGTTTAGATTCATGGAGGATGTTTTACATCCTGTTAACATTTTTGTGGATATGCTTTTTATTCTTGTACGTGTTTAGAAAAATAGAATACTGTGCAAATGATTAACATTTGTAAAAGATGTATCTGACCATCTATTTCCTTTGGAAAATATATTTTTATTTTTTACTTTTTTTAAGTTCATCAATATGTGCAGTTATTTTTGTATTACAGAACACAAGTGATCTCATCAGTCCATGACAGGAGAAAAATGCAAAAAATATTTTCACAAGCTTTATACTGCTTATGGTTGAAATTGTCTATAGGCCAGTCTCATATCATTGATTATATTAAGAATATGTTGTGTCTTATCACTGTAAATATGGTACAAATCTGGATTTCCCAGTGATGTAAATAATCGCAAAGTTGCATTTTGATGACTTATTTTATCTTCATTGTAACCTTGATGTCTGACTTTGCTGAATCAGGAAAAAAAAACCAGCATGGGTTTGATTTTTGGTTTGAAAATATTGCTTTGGTTTTCCATTTTCCATTTGTTTTATTTGAGGTTTGTTCTTTTTTTTTTAACTTGTCTAGGGGGTCCCTAGTTTGTGAGAAGTTGATCTTCAGAATTATTTTTACACTATTTATGACTTATTTTCATAATGTAAAAAGTGTGTAATTATTAAAATATTAATCCAAACATTAATACTGGCTTGTCTTAAGTTCTGTGTTCATGCAAACCTTGGTCTGATCTCTTGGATGAAAACAACATCGGTAAAGAATGATGGTCCATTATTCCTTCCGTTAAAGCAGTGATTCACGAAGTGCCGACTGGGAACCCTATAGGTCCCCCAAGACTTTCAGACACTGCACAAGGTTGAACTTTTTTTCATAGAAATTTAAATTCCTAATATGACAAATATTAATAGATATGACCCACACAAGCCAAAGTCCTTTGAGAATTCTTCCATAACTTTTAATATTGTAAAGGATTCTTGAGACCAAAAAGTTTGAGAACCAGTACATTAAGGGCTGCTAGGTGGAACAGTGGAGTCAGGAGGACCTGAGTTGAAAGGTGACCTCAGACTCTTACTAGCTGTGTGACCCCAGGCAAGTCTCTTAACCCCAATTGTCTTCCTCACAATATCATAATGATATTAATGCAATGAATGTTACTCAAATGTGTCTAAATTGCTTGTGTTTCTAAGCTATTTTGAGATATACAACTTTATTTCAATAAATTAAAAAAAGCATTTGCTATGTGCTCAGCATTTGAGAAATAAAAAAATAGTCTCTGTTCCCTATATTCAAGTGAAGGAAATAACAAAAATAAAATTAAGTAAAAATAAATTAGAACACAAAGGATAAAAGATATTAGAGTTACTACAGTATGTAGGCAATGATTATTATTATAGAATTATTGCCACAGGGCTAAACCCCTAATATTTTTTGTTGTTTGAGCTGAAAACAAGACCAACAAGGTTACTCTGTGTAGGCTGAGAAAAACAACCCAGGTATCCAGCTCTTGCTAGTGGTTCATGTTAATTCATGTTAACTGTCAAGTTGATGTAAAAACACAGGTCAAGGTAAGCTCACTGTACAAGGGCTTCCATAAACATAACTGACCTCAGAGACCTTTCCTACTGGGTGTCCATGACTACCCTCAAAGCCTCCCTCTTTGACTCTGAATGTAAATTAGCTCTGCCTGTGTTGACCCAGTTTTCCCTACCCAGTTGAATGCCAACACTGTGATCCTCTCCCTTTGAGAGCCAGTCAGTATCCCCAGCAGAAGGTACAGCTGCTTGGTCACACAAGGAGCCCCAACTGAATCTATTGACCTCATTCCCCTCCTGTAAAAGACACTCATAGATCCCAATCTAGGAGTCTCTAATTAAAAGAGAGGGACAAAGTGAAGGATGTGGGGTGGGGTAGAACTTTTTCTTTTATGCTCTGGAAAGGATTGGCGTAGGAAGTGGGCTCAAGCGTTATAATTCTCTCTGTCTCTCTGTCTTTGCCTCTGTCTCTCTCCCCCTCTGTGTCTCTCTGTGTCTCTGTCTCTGTCTCTCTCTCACACAGAGAGAGAGAGAGAGAGAGAGAGAGGAAATTTAACATTAAAAAATGCCTAGGTGTTTTTAATTATTTTATCTTTGTCTTCTTCACAATATCATAATGATACTAATGCAATGAATGTTACTCAAATGTGTCTAAATGGCTTATGTTTCTAAGCTGTTATAAGATATACAGCTGCATTTAAATAAACATGATGAGTTCCTCATCTATAAAACGAGCTAGAAAAGGAAACACTACAATATCTTTACCAAGAAAACCCCCAAAAGGGTCATGAAGAGTAAACATGACAAATAACTGAACAACAACAAAAAATGAGAGGCATTAACAATCTAAAACTTTCTTCCCATGAGCTAATCAAATCTCAAGGATATTCTCAATGCTTTTAAAGGAAGAGCTTGCATGGGGATTAGGGTTTGGATTTTCAACCACAGAGACATCCATATGCATATGCAAAATAATGACAAAGTAAACTGTGTGTTTCCTCACATCAGCCTTTGGGAGGTGTGTAGTACAACTGGTCATACCCCCATTTTACTGGTGAGAAAACCAAGAGAAGTGATAGAGCTATGCAACTAGTAAGTGTCAGAGTCTGGATTCAGGCCCTCATCTCTTTCACTGTGCATAGTCACCCTAGGGTTATAAAAACAATTGGATATTGGAAGATGCAGTGCAATGGGGATATCATAGACCCTTAATGAATTTCACATTGCTATACCACTGACTGACAAATCCCAAGGAAGACCAGACATTATTTAGGCACAGGGTGGGACCTATGACTTCAGGTCCATTCAATGTCATAAGTTCTAAAACCATTGATAGAGGGCTTGCTACCAAATCTTTCTTTCATCAAAGTCACAGTTCTTCACCTGTGCTTTGTTCATCCCTTTAAGAACTGATTTTAACCCTAAGCTATATATTCAAGGGACTGGTGAGAATCAACAAAAGGTATTTCCAATGAGGATAGCAAGAACTTAGGAAAATAAGAAGATATGTCTTATCACTGCTTTGGCTTTACTCATATGCATTAGATTAAGATTGGGACTTGTCCTGCTGGTTCTTCTCAAGCTGATACAAATCAGCCTTGGGCTATGGACAAATTCAGTAAACCTATAATCCTTGAACCCTAGAAAAGACCCGGTCTGACTGACATTTGGGATGATGCTTGATGAATTTCAGTCCCAAATCCCCAGGACAGTCAAACATTGAACTTAACTGGGGTTAATTGGACAAAATAGGATCACTTCTGATCAGTTGATAAGTTAATCAACACACTAACCTTATAACAAGCGCTGTGATAGATGTTAGAGATTCAGAGACAAAAAGAAAAACATCTTTTCCCTTGCAGAACTTATATTCTATGATGGAAATGCATACATGTATATATGTATGTTTAGGTATGTATACATGTATACAAATAAAATATATCCCAAGCAAGTACAAATTAACTTCATGAAGGTACTAGCAACTGGAGGGGTCAAGAAAAGTCTCTCTTAAGAGGTGGCACATGAGTCTCAGCTTTGAAGAGGTGGAAGTAAGAAAGGAGTGAATTCCACCCAAAGGCGGGGAGAAAGAAAATTGGTTTTTTGGTATTTAAAAAAATGGCAAGTGGGCCATTCTGAATGAAACTTGCATTAGAAAGTAGGGTATGTAATCAAGCTATAAAGGCAAATGGGCATCAGATTGTAAAGTGCTTGTTATGAAAGTAATGTACCCTCTCTGAGTTCTCCTGGTAGGTAAGTGCTGCCAAATATATGTTCACCACAATGCAGAAATTATAGAGGTAAAAACCTAAGTTTTATTACTCTGTTCAAGCAAAAGTTCAAGCCTCAGAGAAAACCCAAACAAGTAGGAGGATTCTGACAAGGCTTCCCATAGACAAAATTATATCAGAGCAGAGAAATAATTCTTTTACAAAATGCAATCTTGCATATTCCTCTTAGGTCATAAAAATTAAAGACAGGTCTTCAATCCCAATGTTTCCTTCGATGTCAAAAAAAGTTGAACAAATTTAGTTAAAAGAAGTCTCATACATCCCCTAAGGAAACAAATCAAACAAATTTTCTATATAAACTAAGTTAGATTACAGGGTGAACTTCATTTAGAGGTTTCACAAATAAGTGATTGATAGGGAATATTTACAACACCAAGATAACCAAGACCAGGCATCAGGGGAATTCTTCCTTCAATGGTTCAGCTAGTGGAGCTAACACATAACTAAATCACTTTGGTTTCCCTTTGGCATCTATCTGAGGGATGTCAAATACTGTTCTCTTATTTCATGAGTCACATTTTGATCAGGTAAGGTTAATATTAATAGAAGAGGACAGGCTTTTAGTCAACCAAAATTTTCAAGGCAAATAGCCCTGAGTCCTGAATAATAAAAAGAAATAAAAATTCCCATGACAGACTTTAATTGGGATTTCTTCCTCCTGAAATCTTTAATCATTTCAGTCTTTCTTTTCTTCTTATAATCCCCTATCACTCAATTTCTGACTCTTCCTTTGAGTATGGCTTTCCTGGAGAACAGATCTGTCATCTACAAGCCTCTTCCCATGCTAGGCAACTCACCAATTTCAGACTCTGCCCTGAGTGACTTCTGAGGGAACAGAATTGAGCTTAACTGGATGCTGGGCTCATTCCTTCAGGCTTAGTGAAGGGCCACAACACAATTTATACATATGTATCCTGCCTCAGTTTCCTTTGCTGGGGTACAGAGCTCTGAGGTGCTACTATCTCAGCCTAGTCAGTTTTCTACCTTTTGTATTTCCATGGCACTGGGAAAGAGGGAGAGTAGATTTGAGCTTTGTCTAAAGTCAGTGGGTAAGCTTTTAAAGCCACTCCCCCAAAAAAAGTGGTGAGGGATGGAGCTGAGTGCCTTAAAGGGTTAAGGATTAGCCTTCTCTGCTATTTTTCATTGAGTTCTTGCCATGTTTGGGTATCCCTTGTAGACCAGAGAGTCACATAGGGAGAGATTAAAGATGAGAGGGGAGAGGGTGATGAGGTGGGAACAAACGGCCAGAGGAAACACAAAGAGATGAGATAAAGGTTAGAGGTAGAGGGTTTAGCTTTGAGGAGAAAAAGGCCACTTCTTCATCAGAGAGTGAAATAAAGAGAGAATGAAAGGTGATATTGAAGGGTTTTGAGATGTGGAGTAGGGGAGGAGAGAGCTCATGGAGAATAGGCTTATTTTCTTGATCTGGTAATGTCTAACCAGAAATTGGATCATCTTTTTTTTTTTTTGAAAGGGAGAATGCGGATCAATTGGGATTAAGTGACTTGCCCAAGGTCACACAGCTAGTAAGTATTTGGGGCGGGATTTGAACTCAGGTCCTCCTGACTCCAGGGCCAGTGCTCTACTCACTGCACCACGTAGCTGCTCCCATCTTTCTTAACATGACAAGTTTTCTATGACTAAGAGACAATAAACACAAAGGGAATGACCAATGGTTACAGATGTTGCAGAAGGAATCCATGTTTGGGGTGATAAATGCGAAAGACAGTCTGGAAAATCCCTCCTAACTCCAATTCCATTTTCTTATGGCTAAGACTTTATGGAGTCTTAAGAGCCTTTCTTCCTTCCTTCCTTCCTTCCTTCTTTCTTGTTGTGATAAGAAGTCTTATATCTTCTGAGGAAACATCAAGTAAGGGGACAGGAAAGGAGAAAAACTGAACACCAAATTTATGAATATGGCTGTGGTTTTCTGTAGTCCAGTCCTTCCCCTAGATTTGCCAAGCCTGAGTAATAAATGGACCCATATCACATGCTCTCTCAACTTGAATCTCAGCTACACTTTGCTGGGTGTAGAAACAGGAGATTCCTCAATACCAATGGATCTTGTTTGGTGACTCAGTATCTGCCAGGCCCTCTACTTGTGCAACAGAAAACTACCAGAGCCCAGATGCCCACGACCCAGATACACCATGCTGGACAGAAGCCAATCCTTGCTCACTCTGTACCTTCCAGACTTCTAGACAGATTTAGAGCTGGAAAGTATCTTTGAGTCTATTTAGTGCCATTTCCTCATTTTGCCAATGAAGAAACTGGAGCAGAGAAGGATGAAGTGTTTTACCTGAAGACACATAGGTAAGAAGTAGCAGAGTCAGGATTTGAACTCAGGTCCAATGATTCCAAGGTCATTGTGCTGGGGAGAGGCACGGGGTGGGTGATAGTGAAGTGGAGGAATATAGGATGTGCAGCTGGGCCATAAACTTTCAGACTGTGCATGTTCTCGGATGCTCTTGCAAGGCAAGAGCCTCTATAGCAAGCTGTTTGGTGCTAAGGTTCTCCCAGACTCTGCCCTAATATGCTCCCACTTTCACCTCTTAGGGCACATTTTACTGGCACATTTTTACTCTCTCAAGCCAAAATCAAGTATATACTCATAGTAGTAGCAGTAGCAGCAGCAGGATTTATACAGTACTTACTATGCGTGAGGCACTGTGCTAAACACTTTATAAATATGATCTCATTTGATCCTCACAACAACCCTATTACTCCCATTTTACAGATGAGATAACTGAGGCACTCAGAGTTATGTGAGTTACTCAAGATCACATAGCAATTTATACTCAGGTCTTTCTGTGCCACCTGTTTACTGTAATCTCTCTCTCCCTCTCCCTCTCCCTTTCTCTCTCTCTCTCTCTCTCTCTCTCTCTCTTTCTCTCTCTCTGTCTCTGTCTCTCTCTCTCTCTCTGTATCTCTCTGTCTCTCTCTCTGTCTCTGTCTCTCTGTCTCTGTCTCTCTGTCTCTCTCTGTATCTCTCTGTGTCTCACTCTCTCTCTCTCTGTCTCTCTCTCTGTCTTGCTCTCTCTGTATCTCTCTGTGTCTCACTCTCTCTCTCTCTGTGTCTCTCTCTCTGTGCCTCTCTCTCTCTCTCTCTCTCTGTGTCTCTCTCTGTATCTCTCTGTGTCTCACTCTCTCTCTCTCTCTCTCTCTCTGTCCCACTCTCTCCCTTTCCCTTTCCCTCTCCCTCTACCTCTTTCTCTCTCCCTCTCTATCCCTCTTTGCTAAAGCAGTGGAAATACAGATACAAAACTGAGTCATTCCCAACCCTCAAGGGGATTCCATTATACTTGGAGGATGCAACATGTTGACTGATAAGTAAATACTGTAAGAGATAAATCCAAAATAAATTTACAGTTTTTTGAGAGTGAGGGGGCGCTAACAACTAATAATCTAGAAAAGTCTCTTGGAAGAGTCAGTTGGTCAGCTGGCATTTCTTAAGAACCTACTATATGCCAGGTTCTGTGTTAAGTGTTGGGGGCACAAAAACAGGCCAAAAAAAAAGTCCCTGCTCTCAAGTAGCTCACAGACTAAGGGCATTAATACCAAGTCTTGAATACCAAGTCACTTTATCAGAAGTGAGGAGGCAGAGCATTTTGGACTTGGGGGACAACCAGTACAAAGGCCCGAAGGCAGAAGCTAGAATTCCGTATGGGAGGAATGCCGAGTGGGCCAGTTTGGCTGAGTTGTAGAGGGCATGTGTCAAACCCTGAAAACAAAAAGCCAAAGAACTCACAGAGGCTATAGGCACAAAGTCTTTATTCCATTGAGTTGAGGAAGAGCTGTGGGCTTAGGTTGGTGACAAAGTGACAAATCCAACCATTTTAGCTCTTCCCCCTTAGCAATGCTGGAGGAGAGATGAAGAATGGCATTTTTACCCCATGAGATTAGTTTCTTGAGGGGATCTATGGATAAGTGTGTCGCAGGTATCCTTGCAAAATTCTCCATGGGGCAAAGAGCACAAGCAGATAAAGCAACAAGTCTTATCTAGCCACTGTTTATCACAAGCAGAAAAGGGTGGGCACAAGAACATAGCGGGAGAAAATGCCAATACACACTTAAACCAGGGCCTTGGTGGTTGGGCACATGACAAAATGGAAGAGGAAAAAAAACAGAAGAGTATACTCAGCCTTCACCCAGAATTCTGGAACAGTTCTCTTGTTTGATGTCTAGGGCCATAACTAGATGAACCTTGAGGTCCCCAGAGGGTTCTGCTATTCCTTCAGAAGTGGGAACTTTCTTCGGATGATCCAGGAATCCCAGCTAAAATCTTACCTTCTCCATGAAACCTTTCCCAACCCCCTAAATTCTACTGCTATCACTGTTCCAATTTTCTCTAATTGAACCTGTACACATCTTGTTTTATATAGTTGTCTACATGTTATCTCCCACATTAAGCTGTGAACTCTACAAGGATAGTGAGAATCTTTCTTCTAATTTTGTAACCCCATTACTTAGGATAGGACCTGGCACATAGCAAGTGTAAGAAATAAGTGTTCTAAGGGGCGGCTAGGTGGCACAGTCAATAGAGCATTGGCCCTGGAGTCAGGAGGACCTGAGTTCAAATCCAGCCTCAGACACTTAACACAAAAACTAGCCATGTGACCTTGGGTAAGTCACTTAACCCCAATTGCCCTCCAAAAAGCAAAACACAAACAAACAAAAAAGTAAGTATTCTGACTGACAGGCAAGTAGTCTGCCAGCAGGTCCAGGCAATAAGTCTTACAAGCTTAGCAGGACCTGACCAAGCTTGTGTTCACTCTATAGATACAACATTAAGAACTCAGGAACTTGCTATATTAAATAAACAATACAGGACTTTAGTGAAATGTTTTTTTAATTTCCATTATATTTATACCCATACTTTTTATATCCATACCTCCCCCATTAGACTGTAAGCTCCTTGAGAGTAGGGACTGTCATTTTTCATCTTTGTACTTTGTACCCTCAGTATCTTAGACACAGTAAATATATATATACAAGTATGCATGTATGTATATTTAATTTGAGTCAAATTTTCTGGAAGGAAAAGAGCAAAAGGACATAGAATATAGGGGCATTCCAGTAAAGTGGTTATAGAGCAAACCTTGGAGTCAGGAAGATTGGGGTTCAAATTCCCTCATATCCCTTGCTGTGTGCTGGTGGAAAAAACACTTAAGTGCCCCCAGGCAACTAACCCTCTAATACTATGGTGCAGAGCAGGAGTTAATCTGCTTTGGTAGAGGGAGATTCCTGACTGAGAGTTCCCCATACCAACTGAATCATAGATCCAATAAAAAAAAATTAATTATAAGGAAAGAAATTCCAAATATAGACCTCAGAAGTTTCTATCAGGTCTTTATAACCTCATCAGTATCTTTTATCAGAAACCTTTCCTAAACCCTCTTAATTCTACAGTCTTCCCTCTGTTATTTCCTATTTATCCTGAATTTAACTTTGCACATATTTATTCTCATCCGTTAGATTGTAGTTTCCTTGAGGGCAAGGACTGTACATTGTCTCTTTTTGTATCTCTTACATAGCACAGAGTTTATTGATTCCTTAGTTGATCAATCAGGTATACCAGGAATTCCTCTTTCCACCTGAATCACAGCTCTTCCCTGCCTTATGGACTATAAAAAAAATACACAAGTGCCAATGCCTTCATATCTATTTTATCCTTTTCCTTTGCTTGGGCACAGTTTAGTTGGTCATAATTACTGGGAGTTTTTTTTTTGATAGTTTGTCTGCCCTGGACCATGATTTTTCTCATTTCTTATTCATTGGTTTCTCTCTTCTATTTGCTGCACAATGGACTTGTTTAGAAATGAATTCATGGATGGACAATTGGGTCACCAAAAAGTCAAGGAATCAACTCAAATTCACCCGTTATGTAATTAATGGCAAGGCACAGAATAAAGTTAATATAAAGATTCATTTGTCTCTTTCACTGTTCAACTTCTCCAGCAATATTTTATTAGAATGGTACAAGCAGCAAACATCAGTTTACTGGGGTAAAAAAAAAAATGAAGTGACTTTTTAAACAGAACATTACAAAATAAGCTAGAAAATACTTTGGTTCTCATAACTTTGGGGTTAATTTTTAAGCTTACTTGGATGGATTCCATTAGAGTTCTCCACTGATGTTGTCTTGTGGCATGGAGTTCTCAAAGGCTCTATCAGTGGATTATTTTTTTAAATTTTATTTTTTTAATAAATTTATTTATTTATTTTCTTGTTTATATCATTCATTTCCATGAGATTTTGAGTTACAAATTTTCTCCCCATCTTTCCCCTACCCACCACATCAAAACAGCCATCCCACTGTATAACCCCTCCCCCAATCTGCTCTCTCCTATGTCCTCCCCATCACCCCTCTGACTTTCCAGTAGGGCAGGATGGATTTCCCTACCCCACTGCCTACATATCTTAATTCCCAGTTGCATGTAGTTAATAATAATAATTATTATATATATAATATATGTGTACCTATATATTTTTAACATTTGATTATAGAACTTTAAATTCTAGATTCTTTCCCTTCTTCCCTCATCACCCACCCTACTGGAAGGACAAGCAATTCAATACAGGCTGTACATGTGTAATTATGCAGAACATCTCCACGGTGGACATATTGTGAGAGACTGATTATATGTCCCTCCTTTCAATCCCCCCCTCCTTGTTCTATTCTCTACCCTGTCCCTGTCCCTGTCCCTTTACAGAAGTGTGTGCTTCCAGCAACCCTTCCCCCCACCTTGCCCTCCCCTCCATCATCT
>CM053592.1:34392060-34435998 GCA_028646515.1 Pseudochirops corinnae | reverse complement strand
AAACACACTGTATATTAATGTCTGTATAAGAATGTATACGTGTGTATATGTACACACAAACACAAGTTCATACATATATGTGTGTGCACACATATATATTACTTTTGCAAACTTTAAAACACCTACAAATGTCTGTTATTATATTAAAATCACATTTTCCAATTAAAAAGCATTTATTTTCTCTCCATTTCTCATGCCCACACCCCATAACAAGAAAGACAAAAAAATTCTTGTAATAGATATGCAAAATCAGGCAAAATAAATTGCCACATTGGTCATGTCCAAAAAACACATTTCCAAGTCTGCATCTTGATTGCATCACCTCTCTCTCAGGAGAAGAGTACTCACTATTGGTCCTCTGGAATTGTCATTGGATAGAGTGTAAGCCTGGAGTTAGGAAGACTCATCTTTTTAAAATTCAAATCTGGCTTTAGACACTTACAAGCTATGTGACCCTGGGCAAGTCACTTCACCCTGTTTGCCTCAGTTTCCTCATCTGTAAAATGAGCTGGAGAAGGAAATAGGAAACCACTCTAGGATCTTTGCCAAGAAAACCCCAAATGGAGTCACAAATGACCAAAGAACAAAATTCTTTCATATAGTTAGGGATAAGGTGTGAAATTGTGATTTCTTTGGTGTAGGGAACTCTTGGAGAGGAACTTTCTGTGTCCAAGCAAGAGGCAGCTAGGTGGTGTAAGTGGATAAAGCATTAGACCTGGAGTGAGAAAGACTTGAGTTCAAATGTGCCCTCAGGTACTTGTGAATTGTGTGACCCTGGGTGAGTCACTTAACCTCTGTTTGCCTCAATTTCCTCATCTGTAAAATGAGACTAATAATAGCACCTACCTCCCAGGGTTGTGAGGATCAAAGGAGATAAGTGCTTAGCATAGTGTTTGGAACATAGTAAATAACTATATAAATGTGTATTTATATTATTATTATTTTTATTATTATTATTATGTTGGCACTGTCCAACTCTTCATGACCCTGTATGAGGTTTTCTTGGCAAAGATACTGGAGTGGTTTGCCATTTCCTTCTTTGGTAGATTAAGGCAAACAGAAGTTTAGTTCCTTTCTCAGGGTTTCTGAAGCTAGATTTGAAATCAGGTCTTTGTTCTAGGCCCACCTCTTTATCTACTGAGCCACCTCGCTGCCTCCAAGCAAACAGAGGCTAAGTAACTTGTCTAGGGTCACACAGTATCTGAAGCTGGATTTGAAATCAGTCCTTCCTGACTTCAGGTTCAGTGCTCTCTCTACTCTTGCCTAGAGTACTGAGAACTTAAGTGATTTGCCCATGATCATACCACCATTTTGTATCAGAGAAGAGACTTGAATCAGTCTTTCTGGCTTTAAGTCCAGCAGAGCTATTACTGCATCTTTTCATGTGGCCATTTGCAATAAAAATCCACAGAGAACCTAAAGGTGGGTTATAGACTTATTCCAGGTGGAGGGAATTAAAAACCTGTGTCCTGCTTTATAGGAAATACAGATAACAGGAATCCAGGATAAAAGAACTAGTTCATAAGGGTTGGAATCTTATTTACCTCTGTATCTTCCTTAGCACCAGACACAGGACTTTGCATGCAGGAGGGGCTTAATCAATGCTGGTTGAATAAATAAATGATGCAAGGGGTGACAGGAGCAATATAAAAGCAGAGTAGGTAAATAGACCTGAATCCAGTGGTGGAAGGAAATAGATTAAGGGGAGTGGACTCCAAATCAAGACATATTCCTGAGGGTTTATCAGTGACCTGACCTCATCCCCACCCCTTGTGATGTCACATTGGCCCTGGCAGATGGATCTAGTCTCATTTCAAGCGTCACCTATCAAGCAAAATATTAAACAAATTTCACCTTTTCTCACCTTGGGCGTCAATGCTTTTTAGGAAAGGCAGGAGATGAACCCAGTGTCCCAGCCAACTGGACATAGTCAAATGTCCAAGGCTGTATGGGAGTACAGCTACAGAGAAGGGTGTGAGGGATCAAACTCAAATAGAATGATCATCTGACCACATCTGATCTTGACCCCAAGCAATCCGGGGTGATAAACACAACAGACGCTACAATCCAGACCCCCTTCTACCATCGCAGGAAACTTAGACTTGACACTTCTCCATGGACCCTGTCCCTCCATCTTCTCACTCTCTTCTTTCTCATTGACAGTGCCTTATGCCTGGAATACTCTCCATCCTCATATATTCCTCCTGGCTTCTTTGGAGACAGCTCCAATCCCTCCTTATACAAGAATCCTTTCCTGATATTCTTCCTCCCTGCCTTAATGTCATTGTTGTTTGCTGTTCCATCATTTACGTGGAGTCCAACTGACCCCATTTGGGGTTTTCTTAGCAAAGATTCAAGAGTAATTTGCCAATTCCTTCTCTGGCTCAATTTTTTTTTTTTTTAACAGATAAGGAAACTAAGGCAAATAGGGTAAAGTGGCTTGCCCAGGGTCACACAGCTAGTAAGTTTCTGAGACTGGATTTGAACTCAGAAAGATGAATCTACCTTACTCCAGGACCAACACTCTATCCACTGTGCCACTTTCTCTTCCTTAATGCTAGAATCTTTCCCTCTAAGATTACCATACACTTATACTGCCTATATCTTGTATGTACATAGCTGTTTTCATGTTATCTTCCCCTCTCTCCCCATTAGAATGTGAGCTGTTTGAGGGCAGAGACTGTGTTTTCACCTTTTTTTTTTTTTTGTATCCTTGGAACTCAATATAGGACTTGCCACAAAGGAGGTGCTTAATAAATGTGTATTAACTGTCTGAGAGTGAGAATTCAGCATTCCAAGTTCATCTTTTTTCCCTTACACCCACAATGCCTTTCTAATGCCACTTCCTAAAGAATGTGAACCAGACTTTAGCTAAGAATTAAGATTCTGCCATAAGAATCTGGTTAGAGGCTCTGTAGTTGAGACAGAGATTGGACAGGGGCAAGAGGGCAATCCCCAGTTGTGAAGATTGCAAGAATCCTCTTCTAAAATGATCATGCAGGTCACGGAAATCAGACGCTTAATATAGCAATCCAGCTCATGTCAACAACTCAGATGAAAAAGTCCTACTTCATTATTCACTAACTTGTGCTGAAGATGGCTTAAACCTTCACATACCTGCATCTGTTCAACAATAAAGTGGTGAAAAAGGGGGAAGTATTAAAGAGAGAGAGTAGAGCAATCGATCAATGAATTAACAAGCATTTATTAAATACCTACTATGTGTTAGGCATTGTGCAGGACCCCGGAGATTCAAACAAGAATGAGACCACATGTGCTCTCTCTTGCTGACAGTGACATTAATTAGGAAATAAGAGGTGTGCAAAGGCAGCTAGGTGGTACAGAGAATAGAGCACCAAGCCAAGAGGCAGGAAGACTCATCTTCTTGAGTTCAATTCTGGCCTCGTACACTTATTAACTATGTGACCCTGGATAAGTTATTTAACCCTATTTGCCTCAGTTTTTTTTATCTGTAAAATGAACTGGAAATGGAAATTACAAACCACTCCAGTATCTCTGCCAAGTAAACCCCAAATGGAGTCACTCAGACTCAGACATGACTGAAATGACTGAATAAAAACAAAAGACAAGGAACCAAATTGGGAATTCTCTTCCTTGTCGTGGGAGTCCCATATGAGTATAGTTGGGAAAATGACTCACAGTCCTAATCAATCAATCAATCAACTAACATTTAACTGACTGTTGGGAAGATGAGTGACATTTCTAATCCACAAACATGTTACAGGTACTCTGCCAGGTACTGGAGGTACAAAGACAGAATGTACACATAAACTTTAGTTGGAAAGAATAATAATACCCACTCATATAGTTCTTGGGAGGATTAAATGAAATAATGTATGCAAAAATTTGTAAACATTAAGGTTCTATATAAATGGCATTGTTATTATTGTTATAGAAAGTCATTCTTCTGATGAATTTTTGGTTTGGTGACAGCTATTTAAATGTTCATAAATTTTTATAAAGTCACATTATATCTAGGTGATTGTTGGCAGCAATTCTGTTCGTGATAATGGTCTTGTACTAGTACAATCTTATTTGTAGAATTATCCAAGATAGCTTGAGGTCTGCATTTATAGTATGAGGATTTCTCATATTTGCTTTAGGAAAGATAATGAATTTCTGATGTATAATTTTAGCCACCATGTCATGTCTTATTAGATATTCCCCACATCATAGATTTTTGCTGCCTACAGTAATGTGATGCTTAGTTTTGACCATTTTCTTGCAGAATTCTCACTGGTCATTAAATCTGGGCTCCTTAGGTGACCTGCTCCTGAACTGCTATCATAAGTCCAATTAGATTTACACCAAACACTAACTTTTCTACATAGCCACCAGCAACTTCAGGAGTAATTAATATAGTTTGCAAAGCCTGTATACATTTTTAGTTTTTAGAAACTGAATTTATATAAGCAAATCCACATAACTAATCCATTTTCTGGATGCTTCTTCATCAACATATTTTTGGTTGAATTTATGCAAATGGTGCCTTAAGGAAGGGGGGATTTGGTTTCTCTCCACCCCTTCCACTTGTCCTCACAGGATGTAATCATGGTGAGCTGTTAACCAGTTAACAAGATGCTAATATATTCTTGGGTGCAAAGATGGACGCCAAAGGTGAATACTGTTATATCTTTCTAAAGTAGAGTTTCTCTAACCAAAAGAATCAATGCCACTATCTGGGTTGAAAATTGGCATGGCATCCCTGGAGCCTTTAAATAGGGAAGCCCTGCAGTTCTTTGGCAATTAGGGAGTTTGAGAGATAGTCTTTTCTTAGCCATTTCATAGGCTCCATCTGAAAGTAAACCACTTTCAGTTACATTTGACAAACCCAACAGTATATGTCTATTTCCAGCCTTTTTCATTTGGTCAAGCAATGTCTGCTTATTCTAAAAGTATTTCTGTAAGTTATTAGCCTGTTTGCTATGTGCTCTGAGAACTTTTATTAATCTTCTTCTTCTCTTTTTGAGGAGGAAGTATTAATCTTTCCATAACACCTTAAGGTGGCAAATCCTGTGTTTTGTTTATCAATATTGTGTGAAGGTTTTTTGTTTGGTTGCTTTTTTAGGATTCATTCCAAATCTGCTATAGGTCATTTTACAGTTCCAAAAGTAAATGTTAAGACTGATTTTCTTGATAAATGCTTTCCCCTTGATATATGCTTCATAGATCTCGGCTAGAGGAGACCAAGGCTTCACCCTTTAGTTTGATCCGACCTCTGAATTCAAGCTAGAAACCTCCTCTCTCCATCTTTCCTCTGAATGTATTAAACATTTTAAAACTTGTACACTTATTGAATCCAAATGACATTTTGACACCATTGGATAAAGATCCCCAGAGACAAATCAGCTTAATGGGGTTTTTCAATGAAGGTTATAATCATGCCGTCTACTTAACTCCTTCTTTACCTTGGAAGTCATACTCATTTCTATTTAGGAAAAATGACAATAGATTTAATATTGGGCAAAACCTTAAAGGCTTAAATTCTCTCTCTGACAGATCTCACGTTTAACATCAGTTGTGCTTCACATTGTTGTTTTGGTGGAATATTTAAAGTAGAAAACTAATTCCCACGTGACTATCAAATGCTCTAGAATTCTTACTATACACACATCATACATACATGTATACATACATACATACATACATGGGACATGAATAATCCGTGATAATGGAATAAAAGACTATGATGATAAATCAATCATTTGTGATTATGCCTGGCATAATAAAATCATTATTGTATAAATACATGCCAAATAAGTAAAAGGTAACCTTAATCTCCTGGGCTTTTGTTTCCTCATCTGAAAAATTAAAGTGTTGGTTTCTGATGTTCTTTCCAGTTCCATATCTATGACCCTCCCATAGTTCTCTTCCAATAAGAAAGGACTTCAATTATCTTTAGGCTATGTGCATTTTTACTCCATGTGGAAGAGACTTTGGGGGGAAAAGAGCAAAGTCTAAGTTACAGTATACAAGATACCCAGAGCAATTGCAAAACCTTACTTATCCAGATGGCAGAAAGCCCAGTGCCCACTTTAACAAAAGTCGGGATCCAGGGTCTAGGATCACAGAATGCTTGATCTGGAAGGGGACTGTCTTGTCCAATCATCTAGTTTTCCCTAGAGAAAATGGACCAGAAAGGTAGTAATTGATCACACAGGTAGTAATTAGCAACTCGGGGCTTTAGACAGGAAGGAAGTGCTGTGGGCTGGTATGTTTGTATGTGTATGTGTTTTCTGTCTGAATTATAGCATACAGGTAATTAGAGTATGTAGATGGTGAGTCAATTCTTTTTGTTGTGTCTCAGTCTCCTCCAAGAGATTAATAAATAATATTATCTGTTTTAACCATCTAACTCAGTTCAAACCTTGCTAATATGAAAAACAAACAGATCTTGCCACGTTTCCTGTCCTCCAATATATGCCAGGTGTAGTCAAAATTGCATCCTGCATTGGCCTTTAGATTCTTCAGGTTTTATTATGATTATGGTCCTTTACAAGCTCCATTTGATAATAAGTATATGCATACTTCCGGGGCACATGCTCACCAGTGTCCTGGAAGAATGGTAGGCATTGTACTGAGACACTGGGTACTGTACCAGGTGTTCACCTGAATACAATGGGATCATAGCTCTCAAGTGGGAAGGGACTTCAGAGGTCATTTAATCCAAAGCTATTAATAAATTGCCCAAGTAATTCACAACACTCTCAAGTGTAGTTGACCCAGATTGAAATGAATTAGGAAATATTTAACAAAAGAAGTAAAAATACAATACGACATAGATAAAATTACATTTTTAAAACTAAATCAACTTCTGACCCACAGGGATCCTTTCGACATGGATTAGTGGTCCCCATTTCTATTTAGGTTTGACATTATTGTTCTATTCCAACCCCCTCAATTTGCCATTTATGAAACAGAGGCCCAGGAAGATTAAACAATTTGCTCAAATTCATCCAGATAGTTCTTATTAAAGGTGGGTTTGAATTCAGGTCCTCTTATTCCAGGGTCAGTACTTTTTTTCTATTGGACTATGCTATCTTCTGAGGCACGGAAAATAAGGTCCTGGATCTGGAATAAGGAAGATTCATCATCCTGAGTTCAAATCTCAGACACTTACTATCTAGGTGACCCTGGGCAAGTCACTTAACCCTCTTTGCATCAGTTTCCTTGTCTGTAAAATGAGTTGGAGAAGGAAATGGCAAACTACTCCAGTATCTCTGCCAAGAAAACCCCAAAAGGGGTCACAAAGAGTGGGACATGACTGAACATGTCTTCCACTTATACCACCTGAAAATTTAGAGCACCCTTAGAAAATTGTCCTAGGTCTGCCTACATGGCCCCCTCTTCTGTCCTCCATACATAATCTTCTCAGTACACATGCACAATACTCCCATAGTCACATGAAAAACCAGCTCAAAGTGTAACTATAGTTGAGTTATTTGAATCTGAAAGTAAATCATTGCCATATGTCCAGTGAAAGGTTTTATCCTGGGTGTTTCAAATTTAAAGGGACCTCGAGGTATCTTTGCTACAGTATTCCTAACAGGTATTCATCCAGCTTCTAGTGATAGGGAACTTATCAACAAGGCAGCCCATTCTATTTTTGGAACTCTCTAATTGTTAAGATATTTCCTCTTCTATTCATAATCAAAGTCCCCAACATGGTATAACTAATACCTTAATAGTAATAAAATGTGTTATTCTAATTTAATCCCAATTATGTTAACTCATAATGTGTTATTCTCACCAGTGATATGTATTCAGCAAATATTTTTGAACTCCTATAATGCAGCTAAAATCTTATGCTTATATAGTACTTTACAGCTTTCAGTGTGTTTTCATATTATTGAACATATATATGAGAAGCAGCATCACATCCACAAAGGAGAAACAAAGTCAGAACAAAGGACTCATCTCTTAACCCTGTTAGGCACTACATAGAAAGGGGAAAAATTATTAAGCACCTTCTATATGCCAGGCACAATACAAAGTATTTTACAAGTATCTCATTTTATCCTCATGCTGAAGCTTTTGAACATTGTCACATAGGTATCAGGGACTTGACCTGTGGTTTCACGGGCATATGAAACTCCTGGATGTGGAAGCTCTCTTTACCAATGCAGTTTGGTACCTTTTCTGGAATTCAGAGTCTTAAAAAATTATCGAGTTGAAGTGTCAAACTCAGCCCTCAAGCCCAAAGTGCTGCTCCAACCAGATGAAAATATAATTGAGAAATGTTTAACAAAGTAGATAAAAGTACAATACAACATAGTGTAATGTTAATTTGTAGCTGTCTATGTCAGTCTGCTGCCTGTAGGGCTGTTTCTGTGGGAGTGTAGGGTCACACATTAAGCTTGTGTCTGCTAAGAGGTGGGACTTCAATTCAGGTCTTTCTTGCTTCAAGATCTTGACTTGCTTCAACTACCCTAGAGGGAAACAGAGGTAGTGTCTCTTGTTAGTGAAGAAATAGGAATGTTTCTTGAGCCCTCCTGGGAATGTGGATGTAATTGGAAGCACACCTCTCAGGGGCTGCTGAAGAGAGAGATTTCTGCCTCACTGTAAGCAATTTTGCAGTGGTAAAAAGAGAGCCTAAGAGTAAACCACAAGATAGGTCTTTCTATAGCCACTTAGTGTAGAGGTGGGAGACATGGATAGATAGAAAGTTTAGCCTGGAAGCGTTGTGGCACGGGAGCCATGAAAGATTACCCCCTGGAGTCTACTAGCACAATCCACTAGAATTCTCATTGTAATTTCTTCATAGCCCAGCTGTTCTCAGACTGTCACTATCTCTTGTGAAGAAGAGCCCAACACTGGGGAGCAGAGAAGAAGATGATGGCCATGGCAAGAAAGAAATATGACTCCTTCCAGGAACAGGAGACAGTGGCAGGCTGGTAGTAGGCTCTAATGAAAGGAGGGGGACTGAAAAAGAAACAAGGAGGGACAGAGCTGTCAGCATATGTACAGAGTTTCCATCTCCCCTTTCTGGGGTAAGTCTGTAAGGGAGAGTTCATAGAAAGAATCCTTTTGGGTTTCCCTATAGGTGGCAAAGTCCTCCAAATGCTTGTATTTGTGGATAATGTATTCATTACAGCAAGCCCTTGAATACTATAGGACTTCCTCAAGGATCAGAGAACTAAGAAATGTGAGAGCTAAGCATGCATAGAATCTAGAACTGAGCAAGCAGAGTGTAAAACTCAGAAGGCATAGAGTCTAGAACTGAGCCTGCACAGAGTATGGAACTTAGCTGGCACAGAGTCTAGAACTGAGAAATGAGCCACAGGCCCCAAGAAGGGGGACCTTGCTTCTCTACGCTGCACCATGGGGGAGCCTCTTGGTTCTGATCTCTGTTTATGCTCATCTCTTTTCTTTCTCTCAGTTCTCCTACAGGAAACCTCTCCCAATTCTTCTTAATTCTGGTGCCTTCCCTCCATTCTTTACTTCCTATTTATCCTGTTCATAACTTGTTTGTACATACCTGTTTGCTTGTTGTCTGAGTGACTTGTGAGTTCCTTGAGAGCAGGGAGTATCTTCTGCCTTTCTTTGCTACAGTGCCTGCACATGATAGGCATTTAAACATGCTTATTGCCCTTTGACTCAGTTCTGATCCCTGTGGGTCCTCTCCCCAGATTTGTCTGATCCCTCTTAAGGGCCAAGTCCAAGGATAAGGCTCAGATCTCCAATAGTCATCCTCAAGGTATTGCCAATAGGCTAATAAGAAGTACTTTTGCTCTGGTTAGCCCATCAAAGAGACATAATCAAAATCCCTGCCATGATAAAACTAAAACCTTAACAATAAACATCATGTATTCTCACCAGCAATATATATCCCTGCAACATGCCTGTGAGGTTGGTGTAATTATGATGCCGCTTTACAGTCAAGGAAAACTGAGTCAGACAGGCTTAATAATTTGTCTGGGTTCACACAGCTAGGAAGTGTCTGAGGTAGGATTTGAATTCAGGTCTTTCTGACTTTAGTCCCAGGACTTTATCTGCTGTGCCTTCCACCTAACTGTCTCGCTGAGTGTGATAAGTGTGCAAGAAAGACAAAGCCAAGAGTTTAGAGAATCATATGACTTAAGTGGAGGTGCTTAGAGATGATTTTATGAGTTGGGTTGTATTTGAACTAAGAAGAGAAAAAAAAGGAAAGAGGAGAATCAAAAAGGGAAGGGAGAAAGGGGGAGAGAGAGAGGGAGAGAGAGAGAGACAAAGAGAGAGAGAGACAGAGACAGAGACAGAGAGAGAGACAGAGAGAGACAGAGAGAGAGAGAGAGACAGAGACAGAGACACAGAGAGGGGGAAGAGACAGGGAGAGGGGGGAGAAAGAGAGAGGGAAAGGGAGGGAGCAAGGGAGAGAGAGAGACAGAGAGAGAGAAAGAGACAGAGAAAGAGAATAAATGGAGTGAATGTGGTAGAGGCTAGAAGGAGAATGGAAAGAAGGAAGTGATGAATGAAGAAACAGAGACATTTGAGGTGTGGTAGGAGGGAACTGAAAGAAATCACATTAAATGACTGGAAAAGAGAAATGAAGATAGAAGATATTTGTCAGTATTAAAGACATAGATGGTCAATAAATGTTTTGCCTCTGTTTCCAAGAGAGTTCAGAACAGTTAAAAAGCCATCATTCCTGGTCTGTTTTTATGCTGATTCTCCTTGTTATTGATAGGATATCTTGTGAACTCTGTAAAGGTGAATTGTGTGTGCAAGTATGTGTCTTAATAATCTCACTTTCTGTTAATGAACTCCTATAAGGCAAGGATGTTCCATCCATATAAATATCAAATCTATATAATATCACAGTAAAATTTAGGTGGTTAATACATTTAATTATTTTAAAGAGCTATACTATGATAAAATCAACATAGCATCAGAACACAAAACAATAATATTTAATTAAAAGACTTAAAATAGAAGCACTGGCAACAAATATAAAATAAAATATATAGAATTCCCATTAAAAAATATGTAACCTGCGTTTTCCTCTGCAATTTTCCTGCAGTCTTGAGAAATCAGGGAGGAGCAATAACAGGAAGGGGAATTACCTGTGACAAAACTTTAAATATTAGTTTCATTTTGGTAAAGTCGCTACCCTCCCCTCTCCCCCATCTAGACATTGTCTATGATTATGTTTAACTCAGTAGAAAATCAGTTGAAGAGCAGTAGCACTCTTTCATTTTCTGAAATGTAATTCTGAAGGGAAGTATTTATGAAGGAAAGTAGAGGTTTATAGGTACTACGAATTATAGTTGACACATTTCCCTGATAGCCCCTGCCTTCTTCCGTGTGTGTGTGTGTGTGTGTGTGTGTGTGTGTGTGTGTGAATTCACCTAAATGTGTATGAATTCACTTAATTCAAATTCACACATAAATCAAGACATCGTCCCATGATGTCATTGATCCTCTTTGAAAACAGAGAATGAACAACTGAGTCAAGATTTAAAACCAGGTCCTCTGAAGCCAGTTCTCTTTCCCTAACTTTTCTTTGTATTTGATTATCTTTAATTGTTTTAAAGAAATTGTCAGTAATGAGGGATAGGAAATTTGAAACAAACAAAAAAAAACCCAATCACAACCAATAGCCTAGAACTGTATGATCTGATGTGGCTACCTACAAAAGGAAACATGATATTAGGTTGTATTATTTGGAGTAGCATCCGTAACAAAAGAGGCAATAATCTTTCTGAATGCTTTGTTAGTATGGTTTTTTTCCCCCCAATTTTTAACACCACATTTTAGTAAAGATATGTAGAAACTGGAAAATGCCCAGAATATGATGATCAGGAAGGTCACTGTACTTGAAACATAATATTAAGATTAGTTGACAGAACGGGAGATGTTTAACTTGGAGAAAAGAAAATCAGAGTAAGGAAGTTCAGCAGAGGCAGGACAACGTCCAGTGGAAGGCATACATAATGGCCAGCAAAGATGATTCACCTGGCAGAAATGATACTTAGTAGAGAAGAGCTATATAGAAAGCAGCATGGCAAGGGTGTGATAGCTTTTAATAAAATTGTTTCCCATTCTTTCCCATTTTTTTTATTTTAAAAGGTCCTTTCAACTTACAATGAAAAATGGTACCCATCTTGAGAGAAAGAACTGATGGAGTCTGAATGCAGATTGAAGTATGCTTTTCCTTTATTTTTCTTGTTGTTTTTTTGTGTGTGTTTTCTTTCACAATATGACTAACATGAAAATGTGTTTTGCATGACTGTGCAAGTATAACCTTTATAAGTTGCTAGCCATCTCAGTGGGGAGAGGGGAGGAAAGAGAGGGAGGGAGAAAATTTGTAACTAAAAATTTCTAAAATTGTTTTCATATGTAATTGGGGGGAAAATAAAATATTTTTAAAAGTGCCTTTAAGGTTTACATATATCCTGTCCCACCCCTTCATAGATGCTAGGAATTTTTGTTGCCTCTTAAATGACCATCTTTGAAAAGTATGCTCAGCTTTTCCAGATGTTTAATTTGAAGATGAAGTCCAATTTTCTTCACTTGTAGTACACAAAATTTTAATTATTTCTGTCATTCTTTGTCTAGAGCAAAAATTCATTTGCAGTTTCAAATGGGTGGTTTTATGATAGGTGAGGTTTTTCTTCTTGGCTGTTTCTTGGATAATCTCTGTTGTTATAGTTTTGATGACAATGTAGCAAGGCAAATTTAAATCTTATGGGTTTCTTTTGAATTTTATTTATCTTAATTTTTCTTGTTTTCAGATTTTCTAGGAAATTTTCTTGCATAACAATGAAATATAGTGGTAAGATTCTTTCTCACGGTTTGTTTGGGAACCTGACAATATTTTCATTTTTTCCTGAGCTTTGTCCCCCACATCTGTCACCTTTATCTTCAAAATGTCTGAGAAATTTTCCAGGTGGATAGATTTTTGAGCTTGTTTCTATTTTTTCTCCATCTTTCCTAACAGTTCTGGCATCCAATAAAACAATTCTGTTCCTCAATGAATTCATTGTTTTATTTATATTCTTCTTGAATATTTTGAAACAGTTGAATTTTTTCATATCTTTCATTATTTAAAAGCATGATAAATTTTACTAATTTCATATCATCCTTTATTTCTTTGTCATTTCCTTCTTTTATTATTCATAATGTAATAATTATGGCTTCATTCCTGGGGAGCTATAGTTGGTAAACATATATTTTCCATGCATTTTGGCTTCAGTTTCTTGTATGTCATAGTATTTATTCTTTATGTTGGAATTTTTAATACATTTCCTTCCTTGATTGTTCTTAAAAATAAAATTTTAACTAACAAAAAGTAATTGTTATAAGAGGCCAGAAGAGCTCAGAAACCATTTTAACTAATAAACACTTAATATTTCCACCAAGCAGAGATATATGGCAATAATAGAAGTACCAGTTTAGAGTATAATTGATGGAAGCCTAATAAAGATTCTGGAGTTGTTTACCATTTTCATCTCCAGCTCATTTTACAGATGAGGAAACGGAGGCAAACAGCGTGAAGTTACTTGCCCAGGGTCACACAGCTAGGAAGTTTCTGAGACTATATGTGAACTCAGGAAGATGAGTCCTCCTAATTCCATGACCAGCACTCTATTCACTGTGCCTCTTACCTGACCTTATTAACACTAGACAAAGTCAAATTATTGTTGTAGAAAGTCTGACTGGTTCAATCTTAGTATTCCCTGCTCCATTTTCCACCATTCTGCCTCTATAACTGGAAGTAGAAGGAGACTACAGAGGACTAAAGCTCATTTTGTATTTTTATCTGTTTCATGAATTGGCATGTTCAAAAAATTCATTACCTAATGCTTAACCTGCTGGTAATGGCTAATACACTATATGAGTCTTTTCTTGTTTGGATTAAATATATCTCATTCCTTCATTATCATATGGCATGACCTTGGAGTCTTTTATACTTCAGGTCAGTTTCTCTGGATACTTTTCAGCTTATTAATATCTTTTATAAAATGGAATGGTTAGGACTGAGCACGGCCTCAGTCTGACTGGGCTGACAAGGGCAAAATATAGCAAAACCTCAACTTCACAGAAAACAGAACTTTGGTCTAGACCAAGACAACTAGGTGATGCAATGGATAGAATGTCAAATGTGGACTCAGGACAACTGAAATTCAAATTTAGCCTCAGATGTTACTACCTACATGACCCTAGGCAAATCTGTCTGCCTCAATTAATTTAAAAAAAATAGAGGATGTGGAATATTGCATATATTTTCAGATGAGGTCATATACAGTTAGTCTTACTTCATTGTTTACTTTGTTACAAGAAACCTCTCAGAGAGTAAGGCTTATCTGTAAATGTTTGTAATGTAAAAACAAAACACATCAATAAAACTTTAAAAAAAAAACCTTGACATTTGAAAATTATTTCTAGGAAATGAGGATGACTAGCTTGGGAAAAAGAAGCCTTAGGGAGGATATGATAGCTGTCTCTAAGAGTTTGAAGGGATGGTATCCAAGCAAGGGATTAGACTTGTGCTTGGTCCTACAGAGTAGACCTAGGAACTATGGGTAGATATTGCAGAGAGCCAGACTTAGGTTTGGCTTAAGGAAAAACTTCCCAACAATTGGAGCTGTCCAGAAGGAGAACAAGCTTCCTCAATGTTCTGCTTCACTGGGAATAATGAAGTGGTGACTGACTGTCTGCTTTATTGTCCCCTTCCAATCCTTCCAGTTTTACACTTTTACTTCTTTTCATGTAATTCAGTGACATGAGTCTCCTTGCTGTTTTTCTTACATGACATTCTAACTCCCAACTGCATTTTCCCAGGCGGAACCCTCATGTTCCTCTGTCTTCATCTGTCCGGTGGATTCCCTGCCTTCCTTCATGCCCCAGCTAACATAGAACCTTCTACAAGAAGTCTTTCCCAGGCCCCCTTAATATTAGTCAGTGCCTTCCCTCTAAGACCATCCCCAGTTTATCCTCTGTATCTATTGTTTGGATGTAATTGTTTGCATAGTGTCTCCTCCATTAGACTGAACTCACTGAGAGCAGAGGCTTTTTTGTTTTTGCCATCCTTTGTGTCCTCAATGCTTGGCACAGTGACCAGCACACAGAAGATATTTTTAAAATGCTCCTTGCCTTGCCTTCATGTTGTAGAATAGATTCTTGGGTTCAAGTTGGACTGGATGACTTATGGGACCCCTTCGAAAGTTGATTCTGGGAAACATACTTAGGGATTTGCCTAGGATACATGGGTAAGAAGCAGCAGAGGAGAGACTAGAACTCAACTCTTATTACTATTAGATCAATCTTCTCAGAGGCCATTGTTCGACCCCTTAATTTTATAGAACAGGAAAGTGAGACCCAGGGAAATTAAGACAATTAACCAAGGCCACCCAATTAATAAGTGTCAGATGTGTAATTGAAATCTACCTTCTTGGACTCCAGCACCAGTGATCTTTTAGTGTTAATTAATTTATTTCATAAAAATATTATGTCAAAAAGCACAGAACCTGGACACAACAGAGGGAGTTCAATAAATATTAGTGATGTGATCTCACTGCTGCCTCCTTACTCTACCTTGTTTCAATGCCCTCTCTGGTTACTCCCATTTTCCCCTCTCCTTACCACCAACATTACCCATATTGTGTTGCCACTTTCTTTTTGGGGGCCTGATAGCAGATGGCAAAACTGATAAAGTTACCCTTGTCCAGACATCAGTGTGTACAAATATGTGCCTTTTAATAAGGTTCCTAAATCTACCTAGCTCCTTTGGTGGGAAATTCAGAAACCATGGCAGTCCAGTGTCTGAGAGATCTTTTAATGCCTTCTCAAAAGATACTACACACTTGATGATTCTACAACTAAGACCACTAGGGTCTCTTCCTCATAAATTCTGAGTTTAATTCAACCTGGTAAATATAGATAGCATAAAGTCCAAAGCTAGACATGCTACCTTCAAAATTATTTTTTTGAGACCACACTTGTGATTTCATCAGTGTAGGAACTTCTGCCAGCACAGGTTAGAGCAGTGGTTTTCATCCTGTGGGTCGCAACCCCTTTGGCGGTCGAACGACCCTTTCACAGGGGTCACAGGGGTTGCCTAAGGCCATCGGTAAACACATATTTCTGATGGTCTTAGAAACTAAGACACCACTCCTCTATCTGTCTCCAGGCGGGTTCACCCACATGCAGATACACCCATATATGAGTATTAAAGGGTTGTGGCATTAGGGAGGTTGAGAACCACGGGGTTAGAGGCTTCTCTGCAATCTACAATCTTACAGAGTTGTCTGAGACACTGGAAGGTTAACAGTTTTGTCCAGCATCACACGGCAAGTACGTAGCAGAGGCAGGACTTGAACCCAGGGGTCTTCCTAACTCCAAGGCCAGCTCTTTATCCACTGTTTCATGTACTCTTGCCCTTCATAACGTTAAAAGGCATAGAGGAAATCTTCTAGTCCTTTGGGAGGATCCTGGAAAGTTTATTGAGGGACAAGCTTGAGTAAAACTTTATAAAAAGCCGTGGATGGATTGTGATTTGCACCACTGCGATGGATCTCTATCCACATCAATAAGATCACATATCAATCCACTGAAGTATGGAGATGGTTGAGCATTGAGGTGCTTCCTTGAATCTGTTATTTCACTTTGGGGGCTATTCTCTCCACTGATGCAGATACCTTTGTGTCCTATAGGTTTAAGTATACTGGACGCTTTCCTTTTATTCTTTTTTTCTCCATTTTATTTTTTAAAAATGAGTATTTCCATATATAGCATGGAACAAGAGGGAGGATTGCATGTGGAACTATGCATTTCTATTAATTAGACCTTGCTTTTCAAGTATACAATAAATTTGACACATAGCTTTCAAAATGTTCCTGCTTGTCTATGATTTCTTCTGACTTTTTATTCTCTTTTCATTTTTGAGTGGTGGGAGTGGAGGAGGAGGAAGACCTGTCCTTACCTCTGAATCATGCCTATCCCTTGCATCGAAAAACAAACAAACAAAATTCTTGTAACAAATATACATAGTTGTAAAAGCATTCCCTCAAAAGTCACTAAGTTATACGTGGACCTAGCAATACTATTACTAGACCTATACCTATCTCAAAGAGATGAAAGAAAAGGACCCTTATGTTAAATATGTGTATGTTGTGTGTATGTATGTATATATATATATATACACATATATATGTATATATACATATATATATGAGAGAGAGAGAGAGGGAGAGAGAGAGAAAGAGAGAGAGAGAGAGAGAGAGAGAGAGAGAGAGAGAGAGAGAGAGAGAGAGGAAGGAAAGGGAGGGAGGAAGAACAGGACACTAAGGGGCTGCCCATTAATTGGGGAATACAAGTTATGATATATGAAAGAAACAGAATGCTTATTGTGTTATAAGAAGGGAACAACTTTAGAGAAATCTGAGAAGACCTCTGTGAACTGATGCAGAAAGGAATGAGCAGAGACAGAACAGTCTATAATGACAATGCTGAAGAGACTTTGAATGACTTAAGAAGTCTAATAAAATTAATGATTGATCATGATTTCAAGGGACCAATGCTACCCAACTCTTGATGGAGAGATGATTGACTCAAGATGGAGAATGAGACATAAATTTCTGAATGTGGCCAATGTTAGGGCAGCTAAGTGGTGCAGTGGATAGAGTGCCAGGCCTAGAGTCAGAAGGACTCAACTTTCTGAGTTCAAATATGACCTTAGACATGTATTAGCTGTGTGACCCTGGTCAAGTCATTTCATCCTGTTTGCCTTGGTTTCCTCATCTGTAAAATGAACTGTAGAAGAAAATGGCAAACCACATCAGTATCTTTGCCAAGAAAACCCCAAAGGGAGTAATGAAGAATTAGACAAGACTGAAAAATGAATAAACAGCAGTAACATTGTGAGAATAAATATTGGACTTGGAATCAGAAAGACCTGAATTGAAACACAGCAGGGTGATCCTGGGTAAATCAACCTCTTTGCACCTGTTTCTTCATCTGGGAAAAGCACTTAACCTCTCTGGGTCTCAGTTTCCTCATATGCAAACTAGGGATGGGGGAAGAATGGGTTCAGTCACTCATTCTAGCTCTAAATAGGATTCTGTGACCTCTGATTATATATCCTTTGTTACTTCCCTAACGTTTCCACCTGAAATCACACTTGGCCGCTTTATTTTTTTCTTCCTAGTTGACAAGACAAGAAGATCTCAAGGCTAGTGATCCATTTCAGCATGTGGTTTCCAGGGTCACTGAATAATTAAAACAAGAAACCCAAAGAACTCATGTAGGGATGACGTTAAGCCAGTAAACACAATGAGCCATATTTTGTTATACCCAAGTCAGGCTTACATAAAAGAATCATGCTCTCTTTATGGCACTTATACCATCTCCCTTCTTTGAATCTTTATAGCAGACTTGACATTTGGGATGATTTCCAGGGCTACCTGCATGAATTTTTCTGCTCTGTATATTCAGGTCTGTCAGTAAATGATGTTCTGCATTTCCTCCCTTTTGCCTTGCTAGCCCTTGGAAGCCAATTTATCAGAAGAACTGGTTCTACAGCATTTTATTAACAGCTTCTGACAAATACTATCTTGGACATTTGACCTCAATGTTTTTAAATGGAGATTTTTATTCTAATTTGTTGCCTCATACAATAAGGAAAGATTCTTGTGGGCACTGGTAGTTGTCTGGAGGAAGAGCGAGAAGAAGCAAAATGTGAGCTTTGGGAGGTAGATTCAAGGGAAGAAAAGAAAAGGTTTATTGGGAGATCTTAGGGGAGAGAATAGAGGAGGTGATGGTTTTGGGAGAAAGATGTGTTTCTAACCCAGCACCAATTGCCATAAGCCTAGTGTCCCCCAGTGAATGAGTTCTCATTTTCTCTCCACTCCCAGAGATTTTAGATGGGTTTTTCCCAGGTCCTTTGATTCCAGAGCTAGTCCTTTTCCATTCTATTGCTCGCTTTCTTGGCATGATCCTCATAGTCCCAAATTAAATTATACCTGTGGATATTCAAATTCTCCACATCCATTTTTGTTTAGGCTAGCCAGAAATAGTCATTCTTCTACCATAAAGATGCTATAATGACAGAGTTCAGGGGGAAGAAATAATTGAAGTAAAACTTTGATGTGAGATAGAGAGCCAGTATCAAAGCTGAGTTGACCTGAGTTCAAATCCTGATTCTGACACAGCCTGACTGTGTGACTGTGGGAAAGTCAATTACTTTCGATGCTTGAGAGTAGAGGTTTTCTCTTCTGGGAGTCCCCTAAACTAATGAAATCTCTATTCTATAAAATTCTGATAAACTGATAAGCCAAGAGTTTGGTCACCACCCTAGCTATTAATCACCTTTGTGACTTTGTTCAGCCCATCACTTCTCTAAACATTAGTTTACATATCTGCAAAATGGGAACAATGATATTTGCATTCAGTGCCTCAGGATTGTTGTGAGGATCAAATGTGATAATATGTGTGGATCTTTTTATAAATGTCATCTCTAATTATTTTAGCTAGGCCTATGAACTCCCAGTCACCTTCTCTGCAGTCAATTTAAAGTTTTAAAGAGTTGTTTAAGGGCACTAAGAGACTGAGTGACTTATTTTTAATTGTATTTTGTTTTTTTTCCCCCAATAACATGTAAAGACAATTTTCTTTTTTTAAAAAAGTTTACTTAGTTTTCAACTTTCATTTGATAAGATTTTTAGTTCCAAATTTTACCTTACCTTGGTATATGTTGTGAGATGTTGGTCTCTACTTAGTTTTGGCCATACAATTTTCCAGTTTTCCCAGCAGTTTTTGTCAAATAGTGAATTCTTATCTCAGAAGCTGGGATCTTTTGGTTTATCAAACAGTAGATTACTATATTCATTTACTACCATTTCTTGTGTACCTAATCTAGTCCACTGATCTACCACTTCTATTTCTTAGTCAGTGCCAAATATTTTTTTTAATAATTACTATATTAGAATATAGTTTTAGATCTGATACTGTTAAGCCACCTTCCTTTGTATTTTTCATTAATTCCCCTGATATTCTTGACCTTTTGTTCTTCTAGATGAATTTTGTTATTATTTTTCTAGCTTTATAAAACTTTTTTTGGTAATTTGATTGGTATGGCATTGAATAAATTAATAAATTTAGATAGAATTGTCATTTTTTTATTATATTAGTTTAGCCTACCTATGAGAAATTGATATTTTTCAAATTGTTTAGATCTGACTTTATTTGTGTGGAAAGAGTTTTGTAGTTGTGTTCATATAGTTCTTGGGATTCTCTTGGCAGGTAGACTCCCTATTATATTATCTACAATTATTTTAAATGAAATTTCTTTCTATCTCTTACTGCTGGGCTTTGTTGGTGATATATAGAAATGCTGATGATATATGTGGGTTTAGTTTATATCCCGAAACTTTGCTAAAGTTGTTAATTAGTTCAGGTAGTTTTTTAGTTGATTCTCTAGGATTCTCTTAAGTATACCATCACATCAACTGCAAAGAGTGAGAGTTTTGTTTCCTCATTGCCTATTCTACTCCCTTCAATTTCTTTTTTTCTCCTATTGCTAAAGCTAACATTTCTAGTGTAATACTGAATAATAGTCATTGTTTCATACTTGATCCTACTGGGAAGGCTTCTTCTAGTTTATTTCCATTACAGAAAATGCTTGCTGGTGGTTTTAGATAGACTTAAAATTTTAAGGAAAGCTCCACTTATTCCTGTGCTCTCTTATATTTTTAAATAGGAATGGGCGCTATATTTTGTCAAAAGCTTTTTCTGCATATATTGAGATAATCATGTGATTTCTGTTCATTTTGTTATTGGTTTGGTCAATTATGCTGATGGTTTTCCTAATATTGAACCAGCCCTGCATTCCTGGTATAAATGTCACCTAGTCATAATGTATTATGCTGGTGATAAGTTGCTATGATATTGCTAATATTTTATTTCGAATTTTTGCATCAATATTCATCAGGGAAATTGGTCTATAATTTTCTTTCTTTGTTTTGGTTCTTCCTGGTTTAGGTATCAGAAGCATATTTGTGTCATAAAAGGAATTTGATAGGATTTCTTCTTTGCCTATTTCCCCAAAAAGTTCTTATAATATTGGAATTAATTGTTCTTTAAATGTTTGGTAGAATTCACTTATAAAACCATTTGGCCCTAGCGATTTTTTCTTAGGGAGTTCATTGATGGCTTGTTCATTTCTTTTTCTAAGAAAGGGTTACTTAAGTATTTTGTTTCCTCTCTTGTTAATCTGGGCAATTTATATTTTTGTAAATGTTTATCCATTTCACTTAGATTGTTAGATCTATTGGCATATAATTAGGAAAAGTCCCTCTGAATTGTTGTTCTAATTTCTCATTGGTGGTGAATTCACTCTTTTCATTTTTGATACTGGTAATTTGTTTTCTTCTTTCTTTTTTAAAATCAAATTAGGCTTATCTATTTTTTTTCATAAAAATCAGCTCTTAATTTTATTTATTAGTTTAATAGTTCTATTACTTTCAAATTTATTAATTTCTAATTTGGTGTTTAATTGGGGGGTTTTAAATTTCTTCTTCTTTCTATCTTTTTTAGTTGTGTGCCCAATTCATTGATCTGTTCCTCACCTATTTTATTGATGTAAGAATTCAGGGATATATAATTTCCCCTAAGTACTGCTTTAGAAGCATTCTGTGAATTTTGGCATGTTGTCTCATTATTGTTATTCTCTATGATGAAATTATTGATTGTTTCTATGAATTCTTGTTTGACCCACCCATTCTTTAGGATTAGATTATTTAATTTCCAATTAATTTTTAATCTATCTTTCCATGACCCTTTATTAAATGTAATTTTATTGCATCTTTATCTGAAAAGGATGCATTTAACATTTCTGCCTTTCTGCATTTGATTGTGAGGTTTTTATGCCCTAATACATGGTCAGTTTTTGTGTAGGTGCCATGTACTGTTGAGAAAAAGATATATTTCTTTCTATCCCCATTCAGTTTTTTTCCAGAGGTCTATCATTGCTAACTTTTCTAAAATTCTATTCATCTCCTTGACTTCATTCTTGTTTATTTTGTGATTAGATTTATTTAGTTCTAACGGGGGAAGTTTAAGGTCCCCTCCTAGTATAATTTTACTGTCTATATCCTCCTGTAATTTATTTAATTTTCTCCTCTAGATATCTGGATGCTATACCATTTGATGCATATATGTTTGGTATTGATGTTGTTTTATTCTTTATGGTACTTTTTAGCAAGATGTAGTTTCCTTCCTTATCTAGTTTAATTATGTCTACTTTTCCTTTTGCTTTTGCTTTGTCTGAGATAATGGCAGCTATCCCTGCTTATTTTTTTAACTTCAGCTGAAGTATAAATATATTCTGCTCCAGTCTTTTGCCTTACTCTATGTGTGTCTCTGTTTTGAATGTGTTTCTTTTAAACAACATATAGGATTTCGGTTTTAAATTCATTTTGCTAACTGTTTCTATTTTATGGGAGAGTTCATCCCATTCCCATTCCCAGTTATAATTACTGTGTATTTCCCTCCATCCTATATATTCTTCTCTCTCTCTCTCTCTCTCTCTCTCTCTCTCTCTCTCTCTCTCTCTCTCTGTCTCTGTCTCTCTGTCTCTCTTTCTTTCTGTCTCTCTGTCTCTCTGTCTCTCTCTCTCCCCCCTGTCCTTCCTCACCAGTGTTTTGCTTCTGAATATTGTCTCCCTCGATCTGCCCTCCCTTCTATCAACCCTTCCCCCTTTTCTTTTCCCATTTCCCTCCTGCTTCTCTATAGGGTAAGATAGGTATCTATACCCAGTTGAATGTGTTATTCCCTCTTTGAGCCAAATTCAATGAGAGTGAGATTTAACAAGTGCTCATCCCCTTTCCATCTACTATGTATAATAGATTTTTTTTCTTGCCTCTTCATGTGATAGAATGGCGTTTATTATGCTTCCCTCTTCTTTCTTCTCCCAGTACAATCTTTTTACTCTCCTTAATTTTTTATATCATTACATCCAAGTCAACTTATACCCACACCCTCTGTCTATGTAAATACTCTTTCTTACTGCCCTCATAGAGATACAGTTCCTTAGAGTTACATGCATGATCTTCTCATGGAGGAATTTAAACAGTTTAACCTTATTGAATAGTATTTTTTCTCTTCCATTTACCTAAGGAGAACTCAGGTAACTTCCTGGTTTTTCTCTGCCATCTTGGTTCCACCACCCTCAGTGACTTTTCCAGGGTCCACAGCTAGTAAATGTCAAGGGAAGGACTTGAACCTTGATCTTCCTGCCTCCCAAGTTGGTTCTATGTTCATCATGCCATGCTGCCTTTCTATCATCCTCACCCTCATCTTCATCATAATTGTTATCACCCTCACCATCATCATCATCACCTCCATTATCTTTGTCATCATGATCATCATTGGCATCATCTAAAGCATTTTACTATGTATTAATTCAATTATAATTTGCATCGAGACATGTATGCACTAGTTGGCATCTCCTAATAACTTGAATCCCAGAAGGTGGGTATGACTCTTATTCTCAGAGGCCAGTATTATCAAAGATTTGTTAATCCTTTAAAATGGAGAAAGAGCAGTGGAAAGAATACTGCACCGGGAATCAAGAAGAGAGTTGGTCTGGAATCTTGGCTCTTCACTTAACTAGATTTGTGACCATTAACACTTGTCAGTTAACACCTCATAACCTCAATTTTCTCAATTACCAAACAGGGATGATCAAAATAATAAAAGTACTTTCCTCAAAGGATTACTGTGAAGATCCTTTGAGATGATATTTCTTATGGGATCATAGATTTCGAGCTGGGAGGACCTGAGAGGTCAGGGAAAGTACTCCACGAAATTTGAGGAGTCTTTCCTGGTCTCCCCTAGCTGCTAGTGCCTTCTCCTCTAAGGTCATATTCTATTTATTCTGTATGTGTCATGGATGTACTGATATATGTACATGATGTCTTCCCCATCCAAATATTAACTCGAGGGCAGGGATTGTTTTTGCCTTTCTTTCAATCTCCGGTTGTTAAGCACAGGATCTATCACTCAAACTCTTATTAAAGGTTTATTGATTGATTGAAGTGTTGTAGAAATGTCAATTATTTTTTAGAAGAGAAAAGAAAATACTAGACCCTTCTATCACATCTAGATGATATAGCCCATTTCTTCTGAGATTCTCTTCCCTAACCTAACCCCCTAGTCCCCAGATCACATCAAAACTGAGCTTAGCTGCCTGTCATCTAAGAGTATTTTGTAATGACTCTCCATTTTTATAATCAGTGAAGCCCTAAAACTTGTGTCAAGCTGTTGTGATAAATGCAGATTTAATGTGTACAAATGCTAGCTCCCAAGAGAAATATATGAAGGTCCCATACATACACTTTGCTCATGTATTTTTTTTTTTTTGAAAGGCAGTGTCTATGACTGAGAACATTGACTCTATGTTCTGGGAACATTGACATGGAATGAACAAGGAAAATGGTTTCTCTCACCACAAAAACAATGTGCTGTCACGCAGAATTCTCCCTTTGCTAACACACTCACCAAACATCAAATTCCCCTGTCTTGGGAGGGAGGCCACCATTCCTTATTGGTGTTTGGTGTCACCTTGGACCACTCTGATTTGAATGTCAGTGATATTTCCCAGAGAAGTGGTGGTTTCTTTTGGGGTGGAACATGGTATATCACTCAAAGGTCTAATAGGATAAAGCATTTAGATGAGTAAAATACTAAATAACAAGCAGAGTGATTGTGTTGGCATTGAATTGTAGTGTATCAGAAACTCTAATGGGAAGCCACATGACTCAATCTCTGGGCATTGTTCTCTGAGTCGGCATTTCATTTAGTTCACAGATCTCTTTTTTTCTTTTTCTTTTTTTTTTGGGGGGGGGGGGGGAAGGGGGAAGGTTGTCCAGAACAGTGATTTAATTGGTTTAAGGAACTTCTAGTGAGGAAATTCCTTCTACCAATTGCCATTACATACTGCTTTGCAATTTATAGTCTTAGAAGCCCAAAAGGGTAAGTGATTTATCCATGTCTATGCCACAATAGATCAGAAAAAATTCTGCAACCTCAAATTTGAGAGAATTTCCTGGGGTTGCTGAGCCTACACCTACACATACAAGTCAGAGTCCAGGACTTTGCAAGTTTGGTTCCATTTTGTGAGAGTAGGGATTATTTAATTCTTTGTATTTGTAAACCTAGTACTTATAGTACCTGGCATGTGCTTAAATGTGCCATAAAAGTACTTAAAATTACCTGTTGACTGATTGAATAACTTTGAAGAAATGCCATCCAACTTTATTGGAGTGGAATAGCTTGTCCAAAGTAACATAGACAAAACCCAAGTTTAGGTATCCTTCCTCCTTTGTCAGGGGACCATGGGCTCTGTCATGAGGATGTTTAGTCATGGATCTCAGCAATCCTGAGACATTTACATTTCTTATTTATGAAGACATTTGTAAATAAGAAAGTTTAGTGTAACAAAAATGGTAGAAATGAGGGAGACTGGTAAGCATACCTTGAAGTGATGATAAAATATTTACTTACTCAATTTTCTACCAAGAGTACAAAAAAAAAGGAGGGGCTCACCTTGAAAAATGGCCTCTGTAAGTTAATTGACATATGCCTACCTCATACGTACCTGGTAGTGTTCATTTCCCTAACTGAATATAACCTATATATCAATCAATCGACCTTATCGATTTTATCATGGATGCACTGGCATATTGGAGTGTAACTTGGACAGAACGGAGGATATTAAATATACCAATGTTTTCCCAGGAAATTGCCATAACAATTAAAATTAACTTGAGTGCAAGGTGAGCTCCACTTGGCAGCTGTCTCTGTCCTGGCCATGAAGCTGATTTTATCTGCTGAGCACAGCTTGTTGTGTATGAGGTGGTTTTGTTCTTGTCCTTTACCAGATGAACAATCAAAGGGCAAACCATGAGAAGACATTTTGGCCACCCTAAAAAACTGGTAAGTAAAACCTGAAGCGTATAATACAAATTCCCCCAACAAAAATATCAGAAAGTACACTTTTACTTTTTGTTATTTACAAATGAGACAGATATATGGTTATGATCCTCTTGGTGCTCGACAAGGCAAGGTCTACTTAAGAGTTATGTTAAGCTCTATCAATGTGCCTATCTCCTTATGTCCTCTGTTACAACCTTGGCTATTAAACCATGATATTAAAAGGATTCTTGGAGTTGGTTAGTTATTGTTGCTTAGTCGTTTATTCATTTTTGTCCAACTCTTTGTGACCCCATTTGGGATTTTCTTGGCAAAGATACTGGAATGGTTTGCCATTTCCTTCTTCAGCTCATTTTATAGATGAGGAAAATAGGGTTAAGTGATTTGCCTAAGGTCACACAGCTAGTAAGTGTTTGAGGCTGCATTGGAACTTAGGTCTTCCTGACGCCAAATCCAACACGCTGTCCACTGTACCATTTAGCTTCCCTACAGTGGTAATTAAATATTCACGTATTGAATCTTCTACCAATAATACAAAAAAGAGGGTCCTCTTTAAAAATGACCCCTATAAGTCTATGATATGTGTGTGTGTGTGTATATATACATATATGTATATACACACACACATACATTTATGTAGATATGTGTGTGTACATATATAATCAGGCGTGACTAAATTGACTGAACAACAAAAATGAGTTATCACACCTCAGAAATTGGCAAATGCTACAAATCAGGGCTTGATTCATTTTGTTGATTGTTTAGACTTAGGAAAGTGATGAGAGAAATGTTAATACTACAGATTAAATTTACAAATGTGTTATGCTAATATCCCCACCCACCCCCAAAGAGCCTGGTGTTAAACAATTACCCACATATCCCTGGAGCCTTGAGTTGCACTGATAAAACCTTTAAGACCCTGGGGTCACTTTCATACCATGATGAGACATTGGGGGGAAGAATTTGATGTTTAGGAAATGTATGTATTCAATGATAATCTAACAAAAAAGGAAAGGAAGATTTCCACATTGAGAATAATGATTTTAATTTGTATAGTCAGAGATAGTTAGAAAATTGGTAATTATTAGTTGAGATGATTGGACACTATACACAGTATTAACAGTGCAACACCATTAATAATCTTGGTCCTTTATATTTCCCAGAAGCTTTTACAAGTAATTTGTGTCTTAAATAGCCAAAAGGAAAATGGATAACTTAAGACTGAAAATACAATATTTTAGTGTTGGAAATGGAAAGATTAGCCTTTGAATCTGTATTGTCAAACTCACAGATACAGATATTATGGCACAGAACATCCTTTTTCAATTTAAATATGAACTATACATATTCATCTTCCCAGTCACATGAGAGGCAATACATGGTCAGGTGAACAGTAACCAAAATTTCAATAAACTGTAAGGACTGATTTTTTTAAAAAATCCCAAAGGGAGGGTATATTTTTCAAGTGTTTGCATTCGAGGAGGAGCCTGATGTAGTAGATAGAAGTAGATTGAAGATCTGAACTCAGGTCTTACTTTTAAGATTTACTAGCTTTGTGACCCTAGATTGCTTATTTAACTGTTAAGTGCCCCAGGCAACTCTCTTTTTTTTAAAATACTATTTTATTTTGTGAAGATAATTTTTAGCATTAATCTTTTACAAGATTTTGAGTTCTACATTTTCTCCCTCCTTCCCTGCCTTTCCCTCTTCCTAAAATGATAAGCAATTTGATATAGGTTTTATATGTGCAGTAATGTAAAACACATTTCCATGTTAGTCACAGTTTTGAAAGAAGAAATAGACCAAAATGAAAGTAACAAGAAAAAAAATAAAGCAAGTGAAAAAAGTACACTTTGATCTGCATTCAGAGTCCATTGGTTATTTATTTGGGAGTAGATAGCATTTTTCACCATGGATCCTTTGTAATTGTCTTGGCTCATTATGTTGCTGAGAATAGCCAAGTTCATAGTTGATCATCACATAATGTTGCTGATACTATGTACAATGTTTTCCTGGTTATTCTCATTTCAATTTGCATCAGTTCTTACAAGTCTTTCCAGATTTTTTATGAAATTTGCCTGTTCATCATTTCTTATTGTGCAATAATATTCTATTACATTTGTATACCACAACTTGTTCAGCCATTTCCCAATTGAAGGACCTCCCCTCAATTTCTAATTTTTTACCACCATGATAAGGGCTGCTGTAAACATTTTTGCACATGCAAATCTTTTTCTCTTTTTTATGATCTCTTTGGGATATATATCTAGTAGTGATATTGCTGGATCAAAGGGTATGAATAGTTTAATTACTCTTTAGGCATAGCTCCAAATAGCTGTCCAGAATGACTGGATTAGTTCACAGCTCCACCAATCACAATGCGTTAGGGTCCCAATTTTCCCACATCCTCTCAAACATTTATCATTTTCCTTTTTTGTCATATTAGCCATTCTGATAGGTGTCAAGTGGTACCTCAGAGATGTTTTCATTTGCATTTCTCTAATCTAAAGTGATTTAGAGCACTTCTTCATATGATTATTGTTCTGAAAACTGACGGCTCTTATCCTTTGAACATTTATCAGTAGGGTAATCACTTGTATTCTTACAAATTTGACTCCATTCTCTATATATTTGAGAAATGAAGCCTTTATCAATAAGAGATATTTGCTGTAAAGATGATTTTCCAGCTTTCTGTTTTCTTTCTAATCTTGGTTGCATTGGTTTTGTTTGTGCAAAAACTTTTAAATTCAGTATAATCAAAATTATCTATTTTACATTTTGTAATGTTCTCTGTCTCTTATTTTATCATGAATTCTTCCTTTCTCCACAGATCTATCAAGTAGATTATTCCTTGATCTTCTAATTTGCTTATGATGTCACCCTTGATGTCTAAATCATGTACCCATTTTGACCTTACCTTGGAATAAGGTGTGAGATATTGGTCTATACTTAGTTTGTGCCTCACCATTTTTCAGTCTTCCCAGTTTTTGTCAAATAGTGAGTTCTTATCCAAGAAACTAGGGTCCTTGGGTTTATCAGACAGTAGATTATTATGGTCATTTACTACTGTGTCTTGTATATCTAATATATTCCACTGATCTACCACTCTATTTCTCAGGCAACTCTCTTAAGATGACATGTTGGTGACTTGAATTGTTAGAGTTTCCATATATGGGAGCTCTCTATGCCAGTGAAATCCCAGACCTAGTACCTAAACCTACAATAATAAAATAACATCTTTTGAACCTCTCTGTGACCCATATTCCCATTAAAATCTACTCTATTATTTTTTGTCCTTAATCTGAGTAAAGCTGTATATGGATGGTAGAATAAACAAAATATTTCCAAGATCTATTCCCATATTCACTCCTAAAAGCATCATTCATTATTGCTCTATGTTCTTATAATATTTTCTTTAGAAGAGTTCAGAATGCTTTCCTAGCAATTATCTCCTTTATCCTTGTAATATCCCTGCATGGCATAATGGGACAAGTCCAAACTTTTATTTCCATTTCGTAGGAGAAATCAAAGCTCAAAATTTAAATGGCTTCTCTGAATTCATAGAGCAAGTCACTGGGAAAGATGGTTAAGATATCCTTTCTGGAGCAGCTAGGTGACACAGTGAATAGAGCACCAGCCCTGGAGTCAGGAGGATCTGAGTTCAAATCTGGCCTCAGACACTTAACACTTACTAGCCATGTGACCTTGGGCAAGTCATTTAACCCCAATTGCCCTGCCGTCCCCCCTCCAAAGGAAGAAAAAAGATATCCTTTCTGTCTAAATGTAATAATTGTGCCATCTGTATCATTTGTCTCCCAATGGAGGTGCCATGACATTGGTGTTTCAAGGTGTCTTTGGTATAGCATGCCTTCACTCTCTTGTCAATTTTTAAAAAAATATTAATATGGAAGATTGAAGTTAAGGGGAACAGTAACTATGGAGGGAAGAAGAAAGGAGAATGACTAGTGTATATATTAGTTTGCATATGTATCGCCTGCTTTCTACTTTTTAGTTCCTCCTTCTTGTGCCCCAAATGTTTTATTAAATTCCCAAAGGTGAGAAACATTATTTTGGTCTAGCCTGACTCACTTGTATAGGCCACTATATTTCCAGATTTTCTGACTTTTGCTAAAGTGAGAACTGTATAAATCATATATCACATGCAAAGTGAGTAAATGTTGATTTTATTGTTGTTGTTGGAAAAGGTGAAGGGTTGAATTTGACCCTCTGCCAAGAATACATCTGATCATATAGGACTTAACTGTTCTGTTCAAGATAACTGTCCTAGACAATTCCAAAGGACCCATGATGAAAAATGCTGTTGTCCTCCAGAGAGAGCTGATGAACTCTGAGTGCAAAATGGATGTTTTTTTTTAACTTTCTTTTTCTCCTTCTTGGTGTGTCTGTGTATGTGTGTGTTTTCTTTTGGAATATTGCTAATATGGAAACATTTTCATATTATGTCACACGTATAGCACATATATTACTTGTCTTCTCAAGGGGTAGGGAAAGGACAGGAGAGATGGCATTTGGAACTCAAATTTTTAAAAAATGAAAGTTGAAATTTTTTTTACATGGGAAATATTTAATGAAATAAATAAAAATACATAAAATAAAAAGAATTCGCCTGTGTCACAGCAAGTCAAGTACTGCTTTTCTTAGAAAACAACTTTAGATCTTTCCAGGTGCCTGGTTCAACCCCAAAGTTGAAATGTAACATGGAAGGGGAGTCTTTAGTGTAAACAATGTTTACATCAAGTGGTTCCCAATGAACTGTCTTTTCTGTGGAATTGCTCAAGCATGGGCCCTGTGGAATGCTTAATTTAAATAATAATGGAAAGTAGCATGGTGTAGTCCAAGAGACTTTGTTTAGTGTTTCACAACATGACTACTATGGAAATGTTTTGTATAACCACACATGTATAACCTGTACTGAATTGCTTGTCTTCCCAATGGGGGTGGGTGAGGAGGGGAAAAGGGAGAGAATCTGGAACTCAAAGTTTTAAAAACAAATGTTAAAAAAATTGTTACATGCAACCGGGAAATAAGATATAGAGTCAATGGGGTATAGAAATCCATCTTGTCCTACAAGGAAGTAAGGGGAAAGGGGGTAAGGGGAGGGATGGGGGGGATATATGAGAGGGCAGATTGGGGGAAGGAGTGATTAGTATGCTTGCCATCTTGGGGTGGAGGGTAGACGAGAGGTGGGGAGAAAATTTGGAGCTCAAAATCTCATAGAAATGAGTGATGTAAACAAGAAAATAAATTAATTAATTAAAAAAATCCTGTGGAAATGAATGTTGAAAACTAAAAATAAATAAATTCTGGAAGAGAGACTTTGCAGTGGGCAGGGGGACCTGGTTTCAAATGTGGTCTCAGCTATTTATTACCTCTGTGATCTTGGATAACTCAGCCTTACTCCATCCATTTTCTCAATCTATAAAATGAAAATGTCAGATTCACTGACTTCTAAAATGTCCCTTCCAGTGCTGGTCTTTTCCCCCAAAATGATTTCACTAATCTGCTCTTTAAAAGCTAGACACCTTTCAGTTTTATCTTTTTTTCCTTCCCACTGAGACTTTGGATATATTATCACCTCCTAGTTAATGTTTAGCACATGTGGATGTCTCTGTGTGTATCTGTGTGTCAACTTGATACTTTTTTGATAGAAAATTGGGATGTGCGATTTTATTGCAATCTGTAAACATACTTTTACATATTAAATCATTGTAAGGCTAACTTTTATTTAAATAAATCTGAGAACCTTATTGTCCTTTGCCTTCTAACATCAGTCATTAAAAGGTGAACAGTATACATAGGATTTAATATTGAATTTACACATTTAAATTTTACATAAAGCAGAATAAATTAAGCACTCTGATTCACAAAGATCAAGTAAGGATTTCCTAGGACAAGTGTTTTGATTAGCAGTTGGCTTTTACACATTGCTTATTGATTGGGTTATTTACAAATCCAAAGAGAATGAACAATCCCTCTATACCCCACCGTTAAGTGCCCACGAGGGCACTTCTGCTCCTTCTCTTTAAAGCCGGCCATTCCATTTGTCTGTAGCCATGAGTCTCAAGTCCTGATCCTTTTCCCAGGCACTGTATGTTTTTCTGCATACAATCCATTCCTCTTTTTACTGGTGTTTTCACTGGCCTGACTGGTACTGTCACTGGCACTGTTTGAGCTTGCCTCATTAAGCCTCTACAACACAAGCCCAAGTAAATTCCAGTGAATTATTCAAAGCTAAACAAGTTTCCCTGGGTAGATTTACTCCATATAATTGATAAGAATTAAACCTCTTTCTCTTTGGTCTTCCTACAGATAGTTTCCACTAGTAATGTGAGCTTAAAAGCTGGACTCAAGTCTCTAAACCCATTCATATGGAACAATATATGTGTATCTATGTATACATGTATCTATGTATGTAAATGAATGTGAAACGATGTATCTGAAACAAACTTGAGGGTGATTTTTAAAAAAAATAATGGTTTTCCTTTAAGCAAATTCCATTTGATCCAAAAAGTTCATTCCCCAATCTTAATGTGTCTAAGAAAATATAAGTATTTATTAAGTTCTTACTCTATCCCAGGCATTGTGCCAATTACAGGAATCTTCCCCATCCAAATTTGAACCCAAGTCAAAGTTTCAGAATTTGATTTGAACACTTGGAACCTTAACTTCTTCAGACCTCAGTTTTCTAATCTGAAAATGGGAACACTGGGCCAAGCTTATGTCCCTTAAACTTGAATAGTAAAATAAACCAGGTTTCTAGTGGACGAGGATCCTTTCCTTTACAGATCAGGATTTCCTGGCCAATATTTATAGTCATAAGGCAGGCCTGCTGTAGTGGAGAGAGAAGCAGCTTTGGAACTAGAAAAACAAGGAGTCAAGTCCTGGCTCTGAGACATATTGGCTATGTGACTGGAGCAAGTCAACCTCTTGGTACTCTACGCAACTCTCAGATTCTAAATTGTGGAAAAAATCTCCCTCTGAGATTACTTCCTATTTACACTACATATTTTGTATGTACGTTGCTTCCCCCATAATAATGTGAGCTCCTTGAGGGCAGGGATAGCATTTTTTACTTTCTTTGTATCCTCAACACTTAGCACAGTGCGTGGCTTACTGTAAGCCTTTAATAATTGCTTATTGACCGAATGATTGACCAAAAATGTGCCAACCCAGTTTCCAGCAGCAATGAAATCACAGTTCTAATTCCAACCGTATTTAGCATGATTACAGAGGCCCTGTAAGCATCCCTTCTTGGTCAGCAGGCTAGTGTCTGGTATCACTGCTGGTGAGGCAGGACTAGTTCCACTGGGTAGATCTTTTTTGGGGGAGATCGTTAAGTTTAACTTGTCTCTGTTCAATATGAGAAACACCCTGCTGGTTTTGCTGCGTTTGCCCTTGGGTACTAGAAGTTCTTTCTGAAAAGGCTGGCATCTTGCCCTCAAGGAACCTACATTCTTCTTGAGGTGGAGAAAACATACATATCCACAATGTATACAGTGTAAATGGCGCACAATCCTAGAGGAAGACCTTTTCTGCAACCCAAGTAAGTCATTAAATCCTCTCAGGTTTTTGCCTTCCTTTTTGCCAAGACCGTGAGGAGGGACTGTAGCTGTAGAATGGCCCTCTGCTGGGAGAACTCTAAACACACAGAAACGAGACCATGTTATAACAGAACCATTAGTTTGTGAGGTCCTGGTTCCATGAGGACCTTCTATTTTAATTCATTTTAGGGTAAAATAATAGTCATTTGACTTCTCAGTATTGATCTTTTGCTTGTGCGAAGGCAACTGTTGTGTAGGAATCTGGAGATGGATATATTGGTGCCTAAGAGCCAAGACAGGGACTTAAACCATCCAGGCCTTTCTGCAGTTAGGATCCACTTTTGGAAGGCCCTCTCTATTAGTATCCTATAGGAGCTCTTTCCCAACAGAAAAGGGGATACTTTTGATGAATGAGCATCCCTTTTACTTACTCCCCAGTGGGAAGGGGCCCTAGATAGTTCAGCCTAAGACATTCTTGACTCATTCAATGGGTGAAAGGGCATTATCCTTACTAAGTTCCTTAATTTGGCAAATATTTTGTGTGTATCTATAAAAACACAAGTCTCATTAAGGGACATTTGGTCACTGCATCTCAGAAAAATTGTAATCCCCCCCCACCCTCTACCCCCATTAAAAAAATAACGGAAACTTGGATCTTACTTCAGTCCTGGTTCCTGTGGCTTCTTCTAAAACTGTATAAAGGAAAATAGAACAATATTAGAAGATCAATTACCAAACTGCTACTGCTTTCTGCTGTGATTAGGAAGGTATGAGCTGAGGAGAAAGAAGGAAGGAGAAATGTTGTCAAGTGCTCATGAAGATTTCCTCTACCAAGGGAGAACAGTGTCCTGCATCTTTCTCCAATCAGTAGATTAGACTGTTGGAGAATATCCTTCTGAAAAGCAAAGGGAAAAGAAAACCTAATTGTTTCCTTTAGTAAACTCTAATAATTAAACGAAAAATGCTTAAAAAGAGTGATGATTCAAATGTAGTTGAGCTCCTGACAACTACTTCATCATGCCTTGTTCTCATCCTGCCATTGTCTTTCATCTCCATTCATTAGCTTACACTCATCCTCTGTATCTGAAATAGATTTCTGCCACACTTCCACTTGTGAAGATCCTTGCCTTGCTTCAAAGCCAAATTCAAAAACCATACCCTCCCAGAAACCTAATCCTCTTTTCCCTGGCTAAAAGAGATCTCTTCCTCCTCAATCTTCTCAAAGCACTTGGACCCCTCCTTTACACTTGTCACAGTCCACCTTTTATCATATTTATTTATTTCCAAGTCTTATCTCCACTCATTAAATTGCATTTTCCATGAAGCAGAAAGTTATTTCATTATTTCATTGTTATATTCTTGGTTCTTATCACGGTGCCTTGAAATTATAGACATACTAGATTGCTTGCTGTCTTGGGGAGGAAGAGAAAATTTAAAACTCAAAATCTTATGGAAGGGAATGTTGAATGTTGAAATGTTGAAAACTAAAAATAAATAAATAAATTTTAAAAAATTAATTCTAAAAAAAGAAATTAATAAGCATGTAATATATTTGAATTGTAATGTTGATAAATTCAGATGATTGTTTTGCTGGGAATATCAATTGATTATTTATATCTATTATTTTCTTTTCTCAATGCAGTCATAATTTTGGAGTGGGACTGTGTTCTACCAGATTTCTTTCCTCCTCTCTTCCTATCCCCCTCATTTCTAAATCTAAAATTGCATAGACATTTCTGTGTTCAAAGGCTGTGAGCAAGGACAGTAAGGGCTTGATGAATTTTGGACAGATCAGATCAGAGGAAAATGAAGAAGTGGGACAATGTAGGGAATTACAAGACTAACCTGTGAGAATTTCATCTAGTTGTTCCACCATGAATTTAGCATCTTCCTTTGTGAAGCACATTGGTGGTTTTATTTTAAGAACATTCCTAAGGGGACCATCAGCACTCAGAAGTATTCTCTGTTCTTTCATCCTGATAAGAGAAATATGTTTACAGTAATGTCAGAGGTTCATAATAATCATGCAAAATCCAAAGAGGTCCTCTTGGAGGGTCAGGTCTTTGTATCACATATATACAAACATACCACCTCCAGCCCCTTTTCTCTTTCTCACACTAACACAATCCCACCTGTAGAGCAGGTGAATAATTACCCTTTTCCTAGATGGAAGAGGAACAAAGACTAGAATTCTCAAGCTCCATGGGACATGGCTGGATTGGCAAATCACTGATCTGCCAAACTAGACCCAGAAACAAAAGGTATATTTACTTATAGATGATATGTTGCGCTTCAGCCACAGCAGGGGTCCTTTTCTGTTGGTCTTTCACTAAGTCAATTCCAATAAAAAAGCCAATGCCCCTAGGAAGGGTAGAGGAGAAACTTATATTCATTCTATCAGGAGAGAATTTCTCAACAAAACAAACATTATCCCCAATGGTTCTGTTTAACCTTCACTTAATGCTAATGAAGTGAGTCTCTGACCTTCCATGTTTAACCATTGCAGATTCAGACTAGTTTGAGATACCAAAACCACAGTCAGAGGCTACTAATTGCTTTTAGAAATAATTTCTTTCAAAATAAGTTTTTTTTTCTACTTGACTAACAAATGAGAAAAGTTTTTTTTTTTTTAATCTCTTTTCCAAGTCATTTGAACTACTTAGAAATTAAGTGACTTATACAGTCAGGAAGTAGCAGAGAACAGACTTGGACCTAGATGTTCTTGATGCCAAGGTCACTTCTCTATTCATAATGCCATAATGTTTCTCTAAAGATAATAATTCAACTTTCTTTAGCTTCTTAGGATAATTATTATAATAATAATGTTTACAAAGTGCTTTACATACATTAGCTCATTTTATGCTCATAGCAATTGGCAGTTATGCCTCATTTTATAGATGAAGGAATTCAGGATCAGGGAGGTTCAGTTACTTACTCAAGGTCATACAACTAATAAGTGACTAAGGCAGGTTTTGACCTCAGTTTTTTCCTGACTCTAGACCCAGCATTCTATTAACTGCCTTCCCTAGCTGCCTAGTAGATGCAACTTATACATTTGGTAAGGAATGATTTTCAATTTCTCACTTAATTTTAACAACAACATCATGAAGTGTCATGAAGTTAAGCACCTAGTATGTGCTAAGCATTGGGGATACAGAGACAAAAAAGGGTCCCTATTCTCAGTAAACATATTCTAATGAACTCAAATAACCATGTGCCTACAAGATATACAGTATAAAATGGAAGGAAAGCATTTATTTTTAGACTTTTTGGGTATTAAGTTAGGAACATACTTCTAGGGTCAAAATGTTATCATACAATCATCTAGCCACGTGATTCCTCTTTGATGAACATACCTGATATCCCCTATCAATGGATGTTTTGCTTTTTGCTTATTCAGTAACTCAATTAGATAATTTCCAACTCGTGTGGCATTTCCTTGGAGATCTTCCTTTTCAATTATATCCAGGACAGCCAAGCCAATAGCACAGGATACTGGATTTCCTCCATACTGTGCACAAAGATGGAAGACAAAACCCAGCACTTGGATGAGTGGTCTCCCTTCATCTACCAGCAATCCTGCCAAAATTCTTCAGCTCAGAAGCAAGAGAAGATTAAATTTGAAGGGCATTTTTACCATCAAAGCTTTTATAATTCAATATCTAGCACAAACATCAGTTGTCACAGACTAGTGTAAATATTATTTTTTAAGTTTTGTTCACTGACTGTTTCATATAAGGCAATTTCAGACAAATCCAACAGCTAAAGCTAAAATATTCTCTTCTGTTCCCTCACCAATAGTTTTATGAGATTTGAATTTCACTAGATTTGAATCTGGCTTTGAGTGATACCAAATTCTTTTATCTTGTGCTCTACAAGCACCAACTTTTCAAGTCTTAAAGTTAAAAGTGATTGGGGATAAATCTTCAAAGCAACAAAACTCTCTCCTGGGACAAAAGTTCCGCAACTGTTAAGGCAGAAGGCTTACATCCTTTGATTATTTTTTAAATGATGCCTCATAATCTAAAGACTTTAAAAGACGATTTATGAATTTATTTGTGATGTAAAACACATGAAAGGATCCTGTCATCCATAAATGAAATGAAGTTATTTACGCCTGTGGTTTAACAAGACAACTATTTATTAGTATATGGAAACATGATGAAATAGTTAAGAAAAAAAGTAAAACTTAGGAGTGATTGCTAGCTGAACTGGGACAAATGGCACCTACCTTACTCTAATCAGAGTTTGGCTGGGATTCTCAGGATAGCTCTTTTATTTTATGTTGCTGTCCTATTCTAGTCTTTAAGTTTTTATCCTGTACTGTCCTGTTTCTACATCTTTCTTCTTGTTTGTTGTCTTCTCCTGCCAGAAATGGATTCTCTTTATGTGTCTGCCTGATAAAGACCCTTGTTTGGATTTTTTTTTTAATAGTATATTTTTTGAGGTCTCCTTTGCCCTTATCCTCCTCTTCATGCTCCCCACCAAAGGGCTTTTTTTTTTTTTTTTTGTGGAGGGGGAGAGTAATTATTTCCAATCTATTCAATCATAAGTTCCTAAAGAGCAGCAACTGTGTGTCCTGTTTCATCTTGGAATCCTTAGGACCCAGAACATTGTCTTTCATATATTAACCACTTAAGAAGTGTATAGAATTCTAGATAAAGAGCTGAAAGGGGCCTACCTCAGAGGCCATATAGTTGAACCTCTCTTATTTACAGATGATGTAACTAAGGAAGTGATTTAATCAAAATCACTGACCACAAATGCATATTGAATTGAAGTAAGAAGCTTATTTGATAGAATGCTAGCTTTACCTTTTACCGTGTTTGGAGAAAACAAAGGAGCACATACCACTTTCCCCTTTTATAAAAATGTTTGTCTGAAAATAAAATTTACCGTGTTAAAATACTCCATTCCAGAAGCACTGAAGGCTTCCGCAATTTCTTGGGTTGTCACAACACAAGACAGTGGGTGTCCATTGCCCATTGGTTTACCCATGGTAACAATGTCCGGTACAAAATCTTCACCAAACATTTGGAAGCTCCAAAAATGTTTCCCAACTCGACCAAAACCAACTTGAACTTCATCAGCTATAAATACACCCCCTGCTTTGTGGACATATCTGAAAAGTAAAGGGATATGATGAAAAACAAAAAGACATGGTACTCTTGGGATCCTATAAAGGCACCCATGGCTATCAAAAAAGGGGATAGTTTTCCCAATTGCTGAATTTCCATATTAAAATGTGGGGATACATCACATTTCAGTGTATACTTACTAAATGAATTACTATTTGATTTGTATCAGGTAAAATGACTATTACAATATTGGAGAGTAAAGAAGACCAAAACGGGCAAAAACAGTCTCCAGTTGGTAACTGTCACAATGCTCAGTGTGCCCCAAGTCCAGTACATACTCTGCCACTTTCTGGAAGTAGCCTGCTGGTGGAATGATTTGGCCTCCACAGCTCTGCATAGACTCAGCAATAAAGGCAGCAATCTACATGAAAGGAGATGAAGTCAAGAGTCTATCAAGTTGATTTTCTCCCCTTTGTATACCCAGTGACCAGAATGATATTCTTTACAAATCAGCTAACTTCAAGAATGTGCTAGAAAAGAAAAGAACACTGCATGCAGGACAAAGAAGTCACATAATGATTCCATGGAAAAGCTCTTATTAGGAGTCCATCAAGCACAAAGAGTGAACCATGGGTCACCAATTCATTGTGGTCCCAAAGGGTTACATCATCAATCGTAAGGCATGGAGGAAAAAAAAAAAGAGGGATCATTTGCTATTTACAAATTTAATTTTTACTCAGAGGCATCATTATAATGCATTGAGTCTGAACACATTTTGAAAATAGGTAGCACTAATAATGCCAATCCATGAAAGCAAAGAAAACTTGAATTGCCTTCTCTCTACACAGTTAGGATGATGGTGATGATGAAGATGATGATGATGATGACTGGCTTTCTATTACATTGGTATGGGAAACTTCCAGATGAGGAAACAGTCAATGCAGATCAGAACCTTCTCTGCAATTTACAATCTTAAAGACTTGTCTAGAATACTGAGGTTAAGTGACCTACTTCCCCAGGGTCACATAATCAGTAATTATCAGAAAACAGATTTGAATCCAGATTTTCTTAGTTCCAAGGTCATATCTCTATTCACTACGCCATACTGCCTCTCTGATAATAATTATGGCTCACATTTATAGAGCATGTTAAGATCAGCAAAGTATTATACAGGTATTCCCTCATTTGATCGTTACACTAATCCAAAAGAAATAGTATTATTGCTATCAAATTGAGTAAAGTGACTGGCTCAGAGATAGCTCATCAGTATCTGAGTTAGATTTTGAACTCAGGACTTCCTAGCTCCAAGTTTGGTACTTGGAGCTACTATACCACCTAGTTTATGGCTTTCTTGCATATCGAACCTTTATATTAGTTCAATGGTTTTCACATAGTGTGCTACCAGTTGGAGTGTTTCCATGGCTAAAGATGGAAAAGAGAAAATGATTCTCTCAGAAAAAAGGACAAAGTCTGTAGTTCTCACATTCTTGAAACCTCCATCTTATGTCTGGCTTCCTCGGTCAGCTCAGCATCCTTTGGGTAGGGTGTCAACCAACGCTCTGTAAGGGGGATAGCACCAATCTTATTTTATTGACTGCCTCCCATACAACTTAGGCAACCCTCTGTTGGCACCAATATTTGCCATGAAATGGACAGTACAGTCTTCCCGGAAACATTACTGATCGGTAATGAGTGCATAAAGAAGTGGATGTTACATTGAAGGGACCATTATAGTCAAAAAGCAGGAAGCTCCCAAGAGCATGGCCCAATTTCACCTCCTGTGCACCTGTATTTTTTTTTTCTGCTGTTGGTATGCAGTGCCAAGACCTAGAAGAAAACATGTAGAAGGAGAGCAGGGAGAGAGGGGAAGGAAGATGCAGGAGAAAGAGAAAGAGAAGGAGGAAGATGAGAAGACTTTCTGTTAGTAATAAATATAATTTTTTAAAAGCCCAAATTTTAGGTATTCTATCTAGGTCAGGGGTTTACAACCTTTGTGTCCTGGACCCCTTTGGCAGTCTGGTAAAGCCCATAGACCCCTTTTCAGGATAATGTTTTATATGCATAATGAAATAAAGGATTATGAAAGAAACCAATTCTATTGAAATAGTTATCAAAAGGTTTTAAAAACACAAGTCACATATTCTAGGTTAAGAACTCTTGATCTGGGCTAGAATATGACTGATGACCTGCTAGGACCAGATCTGGGGTTTCATCAGCAAGCAATCCTATGAAATTCCTTGAGATGCTGAGATGAAATTGGGGCTTATTAAGAGTCATACAACTATCAAAGACCACAGTTTTAGGATCTGAATCCACATCTTCCTGATTCCAAGGCCAGCACCTTCTTCACTATGTCATGGAGCCTTTCAAAATTCTATGCTTTTTAAAACCCCAAAGGAAGTTCAATGTAAGACATTAAACTGAACTCAGTTGAGGTTGGCTAACCTACACTTCTCCACCCTACCCTGTTATTGACTGTTGGGGACTTGCTTAGACTTTAAAGGTTGGGTTCATATTGATAGGCTTTTCCTTCAGACTTTGGAGAAGATCCGACCCCATCCAGATCTTCCCTAATTTCCAAAGGCTGAGTCAGTTCTGATGATGCCTAAAATCTTTGTCTAAAACCTAGTTTGGCCCTGGAACCCAGGGTTCACTATGTCCCTGTCTCAAGCCAACATTAGCCCTTGGTACCATTCACTAATGGAGTGGATACTTTTCCTCCCAGCATCCTGAGGGTCCTCACCCTCATTTTTTTTTTGGTAGACTAGGAATGGACCATTGGAGAAGAGACATGGAGGTACCATTTGCCTAGCACTTTGACCCCCCCACAGCATAATCTCACACTGCAGTGGGGAGAAAGTGGTGGTCATGACAGGACTCTCCTACACTGGGGAAATTCTACCTTCTTCTTACAGACAAACCTCAGTGCCTCCCTTGTAGTTTGTAGCAATGAAAATACAGGAAGAATATAATAAAAGAATCTAATGAAAATTTAGGTCCATAAAATTTGATCCTCCTCTCAACTCCAAGTCCCTTTTCAAACCAATTTAAGAAAGATTTTAAATTATGTCTATAGCGGTCAATACAAACCTTCCGTCCATTTTTCTGAGCTTCTTCGATAATTTTCTTCACCTCATCTGCATAAGCACCAGCTGGATCTGGGTGGTCCTCCCTATATTTCCCTCGGTAGATATCTGGAGCTGGTGCCTGAAAGCATCAGGAGATAGGATTTCTGCACTGAGAATTTAGCATGATCTTTGTATAGATTCATAGATCTAGAGCTTTAAGGGCCCTTTAGCCCAAATGTATTGTGTTATAGGTGATAGGAACCTAAAATAGACCACCTAGTCTAATCCCTGCCCCCCATTCATGCATGAAGAAACTGAGGCCCCAGAGGCTTTAACAGCCCAAGCTAATGCAGGTAGTAAGCATTGAAAACAAGATTTGCATCTATGTCCTCTGATTTTGCGCAACTAGGTAGCACTGGGCTACCCAGATAGGGAGCTGAACCTAGAGTCAGGAAGACACATCTTCCTGAGTCCAAATCTGTCCTCAGACACTTACTATCTGTGTGACCCATGACAAGTCACTTAACCCTGTTTGCCTCAGTTTCCTCATCTGTCAAATGAGCTAGAGAAGGAAATGGCAAACCATTCTAGCATCTCTTCTAAGAAAACCCCAAATGGGGCCACAAAGAGTCAGACAAGACTGAAATGACTCAACAACAAAAACAACTTCTGACTCTAGAACCATTGTCCTTTCCACTGTAACATGTTGTCTACCATGAGGTAGGGGAAGAGGGGAAGAAAGGGGAGTTAATGCTCATTTTAGCAAACTGATGAATGCTTTAACTACCAAACATTACTTCTAAAGCTTAAACTTATGGGGGGGGGGGGAAGACGCTATTGTTCTTTTGAGAACACAAAGAAGGGAATAAAATTTTAGTTATTATGTTTTTAAACAACATTGCAAGTTATAGGATCACAAATGTTTTTAAAAATTGACTACATCATTCTGTGTTAAGCTGTGATAAAGCAACTCAAGTTTAAGGATGATAATGAGGTTGTCCATCCTGGCAAGGATAGTGGCAAATGAGACTCAAGGACAAACTGATAGTAGCCACCCCTAGAAATTAATCTCAGTAAAGGTAGCATGTCAAAGTGCAAACCTACTTCCCAAGGTAAGTGAGATTAACATATATACTTACTACATGCACAAATTCTTTCTTGACATCTTTGCCTTTTCGAAATTTATATGGACTGATTTCAATCAAGGAAGAAACATGACCATGGTATGCACTGAAAGGAAGAGTGACACATGCAACTTTGGGGGAAGTTTTCTTCTAATGTGTTAAAATTGATATTATTCCATAATCAAGAAGAAATGAAGTAGCACCCAATTCTAGGAAGCACACCCTGCTTAACAGACTCAAGTTGGAAATTAATTGTTCTTAGCTTCTTCAGCATAACATATATACAACATACATTTACATACACATACATACATGTATGTATACACACACAAACAATTCAAATTGGGTGGAGCCACACAAGACCTAGCAGTGGCTATACTAAAAGAATACAGGTCTTGGAGGACCATATGTTGAAGAGCAACAGAACTGGGGTTGTTACTGATAATATCATACCTGCAAAGTTAGGTATAATCCTGAATGCAAATAAAAGGATATTCGATGAATTGCCAGACTTTCAGGATTTTGTTGCAAAAAGACTTGAACTTAATAGGAAATTTGACAAACCAGATCCAAGAGAAATTTGAGGTAAACATCAAAGACTAGTTACAAAGGACCCAATGAAGAGAGACTGTTTACTTTTTATATGAGGAAATGCAAACTGTATGTGTAAGGGTGTAATTAATAATCGGGTAGTTCAAAAGAAAAATTGGGGTAGAGCTGAGTATGATGTGATTCTCAAAAAGTAATACCATCTAGGAAAAGGTAAAAAGAGTAATAATCTTATACAAATAAGGTGCAAGAGGAAGAACTGACACAGAGGAATTAGAGGAGGAGGAGGGCTGGTAGTTCTGGAACCCTGCTCTCATAGGGAATGGGTTAAAGAGGGAACAACACACACATACACACACACACACACATATATATATATATGTATGTATATATATATGTATATGTATTTGTATATGTATTTGTGTATGTTTGTATATATGTGTGTGTATATATATATATATATACATATACATACACACACATATATGAGTATAAAAGTCTTCTAAATTCAGAAAGAAATAAAAAGCTAAGCGGGAGGGATTTTTAGAGGAAAAAGATAAAGGAATAGGATAAATGGGGTATAGAAGGGTGTCTAGATCAATGGGGGAGATGAAAAGGGAGGGAT
>CM053592.1:34372590-34391560 GCA_028646515.1 Pseudochirops corinnae | reverse complement strand
TCAAAGTTGTTTTGATTTGCATTTCTCGAATCAATAGTGATTTAGAGCATTTTTCCATATGCTTAAAGATATCTTTAATTTCTTCCTCTGAAAATTGCCTGTTCATATCCTTTGATTAATGGGTGATTTTTAGAGGCCTCAGTTTGCTTACTTGTGAAATGAGGGGATTTGACTAAATGATTTCTAAGGCCCCATTCAGTTTGAAATTCTATGATCTTTAGTATGGAGATATGTTTAATATGATTGCACATGTATAGCTTATATCAGATTGCTTGTCATTTTGGGGAGGAGAGAAGTGGGGCAGAGGAGACAGGGAGGGAGAAAAAAATTAGAACTCAACATCTTATAAAACTATCTTTACATGTAATTTTAAAAATACTCTTTTAAGTGGGGGAAAATAAAAAGAAATTCTATAGTCTTTCCTATTTCGAATCCTTGAGGACAGAGGCTGATTGTTGTTCGGTCTTTATATCCTGGCACTTAATACATAGTAAGCACTTATTAAATATTAGTTAAATCAAATTCAGTTGTCACTTAGGAACTGTGACTATAAAGCATTAGGAAGGCACTCATCAAATTCAATTTCCTTTTATTACTTGCTCCCAAAAACATGTGAGGTTTTGTTTTGGTGGTGTTGTTTTTTTAAACTCTCAACAAAACAACCAAACTGGTGCCTAGTTCTCAGAGCACAAAGCTTCTCTTTGGCTGGCTTTGGCAACCACTCCTTTAGCTTCTGTAGCCTGAATATTTCTTTCTCTAAGAAGAAAATTAGAGAACACTCAGAGTCCTCTAAGATCCTCCTCTATTAGCATGCTACTTGCCATAGCCTCAGAGAGAAAGCAGAATTCCTCTACCCACTGCTGCCAATCACATGTCAATCAACAGGCATTTCTTAAGTACCCCCACTATGGTCCAAGGCATGATTGTATAAGCACATAAATGAAAGTAACCCTGAAGACTACCTATATGTCTAAGAATATACCGTGCCAGGTACTTCGGGACAGAGTGGATGGGGAGGCATTACAGCTGAAGCCCGGCTGCCACTCCCATCCCCCACTCCCCACCCCAGAGCCTTGCTTGGCCGAGTCAGTCGCTCCCATCCTATGTATTCTTGCCCCAGTACCTGCTGGACAGGAGTCGGGGTTGGGGGTGGTGTGCAGTCAGGCAGCAAGGATTTATTAGGTGCCTACTCTGTGCCAGGCACTGTTAAATGCTGCGGTGGGGATAGAGGTGGGGAGTGGGGGGAAGGAAAGGTCCCCACTGAAGAACGCGACCGCTGTGGGTCTGAGAGACTTCTGAGAGACTAGTGGCTGGCGTGCGGGCACACACCGGTGTCTCTGGGTTTCTCGAGGTTCTAGTGGAAAGTTTCCTAGAAGCGGGGTGGGGCTGGGAATAGTGCATTTCTTTGGGGCTCTGTTGCACGATTCCTGTAGTTGCCCGCAGCGGCTCCCCAGGAAGCCGCGCAGCCCCAGCCAGGGGAGCCCCAGGTGTCACAGGAGGAGGGATGGGACAGGAGAAGGGGAGGACGGGGCGAGGGAGCCGAGATGCCACCTCTTTACCTTTCTAGAGAGAAGCTGACTCGGCCCAGCTCCTTGAGCAGAGTGTGGAGCAGGGGCCGTCATCTTCACCCCTGGGCTCGGGACTGACTCTCGGAGATCGAGGTGGACTCGTGTGTGTGTGTGTGTGTGTGTGTGTGTGTGTGTGTGTGTGTGTGTGTGTGTGTGTGTGTGTGTGTGTAATCCATCCCCACCCCACCCCCCGACTGGGCAGGTATTAACATATGAAGGTGTGTATATGAAGGGTAGGGAATAACATATGTAGGTTTGCTGGCACGCAGCAGGCGCTAGGCTGGGGACAGCGAGGCTGCGGCACCCGGGCTCTCCTTGGGTCTGGGTGGCTGCCTTGGCCATCCGGGACCACTCTCATTTCCTCACTTCCGACCGTCAGATAGAGAGAGGCTGCAGAGGGCTTAGGGTCAAGGATCGGCCCCCATTCCTCTGCAGTCCCGTCTGTGGCATAGCAGTTCTTTGGGTACTTTCCGTCAGTTTACTCTCCCCTCGATTCCTCAGCCCAAGTTGATCGGCGCCCAGCAACTCACCCGAGGTATTTTTTCCGGAGCAAGATGGTCTCGGCTTTCCTGTACAGTTCACTCATATTTCTGACGCTGCTGGGGACTCCGGCACTTCTGCGAATTGATCAAGTTGCTCTTCTGAAGGTCCCAGCACTGGTACCGTGGGATGGGGTCTGGTCCTTTTCCAGCTCCAGCACTGAACCAGACCAAGTTCCCAGAGCTTACCTCCTTTTGGTATTCGTTGTTGTTAACTCTTCAAACTGCTTTCTGCCGTAGGTTAGCGATGGCACTAGCTGGTTAGTGTCATCTTCCTTTTATGTCTTGCCCTGCTTTTGCCCTTTGCCAAACCCCTCCTTCCTCTCCTCCTCCTCCTCCTGGTGCCGCCAATTGCTTGGCTAGTGACCTGGCTTTCAGTTAATTCGCCATCGCCACCACCATTCTCCCATTCACCCCAGACTTATTAGTTCTTATCTCTCCCATCGATTTCCTACTACTCCTTTCTCTCTGTCTCTGTCTCTCTCTGTGTCCTCCTCCTCCTCCTCCTCCTCTTCTCTCCTCTCCTCCATCTTTCCTAACTTTCTTTTCTCACAACTCTTCTTTCCACTCCTCCTCTTCCTTTCCAGAGAGGTAGTGTGGCTTTGAAATCACTGAACTTGAGGCAGGGTCTGAATCCAGCTTCTGGTACTTGATTGCTGATACACCTGTGAGTCTGAGCCTCAGTTTCCTCATCTGTAAAAAAAAAGGAGAGAATTGTTGGGAATCACAGGATTGTTGGGAGGATCAAATGAACTCATGTATAACTTGTCAAACTTAAATTATTAACTTAAATTATTTAACTCAAACTTAAGTTAGGATAATTAGCTCTTATTCAGTTCTCTATGTATTTCATTACCATTCATGCTTATTTATGGATGCAAAATGCATTGGGTAGAGAATATATAGTCTATTGCACTAAACCTTATTATTTAATTTCACATTTTGTGAACAACTAAACAGTTAACAAGCTAAGGAGGCTAAAGAACCCATGTACTGTCCTGCTGTGAACTAAGATCTAGGACCATGATTTGTGGAAGCAAATTAAAAATCCCTTTTTTGGTTTCTTTAGAAATAATAAGAAATGATCATTTTCTCTAAAGCCCTTTTTTCCTTGGAAAAGTTCCTGTGAAAGGTGGAGGACAAAAAAGCTTTCATTAGGTTAATGGGTTAAAGGAAATTTAACAAATACTTCTTATCTAGCTAAGAACATTAACATTGCTTTTCCTACACCAAATTGACTAGACTTTTGACCCACCTAAATGCAATTTACTTCAGTCCCTAGAATGGATTAGATTATGGTCCACAGTCAAACCACCTCCAATTCTTTTTGAATTTTTGATATAGATCTTAATCAATCAAAAAACATTTATTGAGTTACTGAGCCATCTACTAAATGCCAGCTATTGTGTCAAACCATACATATAAAATAGATACATGTAAAAAGAGACAAAAAGATTAGTCTCTACTGTCAAGGAATTCACAATGAGCTTCAATTCTGGAATGCTAACCCATACTATATTTTAAGATCTCTTGTTCAAGATTCCTAAAAATAGTACCTGAAATATTCTTGGGGTCACATAGTCATATTAGAGGGCATGGGGGAACTGCCAATTTGGATATCTCCAAACTAGAAATGGCGTGGATTTCCATTAATATTAAATTAAACAGTTTTGGGAAGACCAGTGTCTAAATGCAGAGCACAACATTAGTATTAATATTTTCTCCTTAACTGTTTCAGTGAAAAACGTGGTGGGGTTTTACTTACTTATGTTTATTATGAATTGATCATCCTCCTCCTGGCTGTATATCTGATTCTATTGATTTTGCCACCATGACTCTGATCCTGAAACATCCTTCTTTTCCACTTCGGAATTGGTCAACTCTCTTGCCTAAAGGTTAAAGAATAAGGATTTTGTTCTAGTATTGAAGATTTATCCTTACATATGGTATAAAGATCCCCAAGAGCAAGACTTTGAACATCTCCCTAATGGGTGATTGAGGAGATTGTACAAAGTCCTCATCTTTTAACCTTACTAAGTTGATCAGACTCCTGGTCATCCCGTTTACATGGACATTATAATACTCTTCCCTCCCTATTTGGGGGACAGCTAGGTGGTACAGTGGATAGAGTGCCAGGCCAAGCACTGAGTTCAAATATGGCCTCAAACAATTACTAGCTGTGTGACCCTGGGCAAATCATTCAATCCAGTTTGCCCCAGTTTACCCATCTGTAAAATAAGCTAAGGAAGGAAATAGCAAACAACTTCACAGTATTGTGAAGGGCCAGTTCTGACTTGGTCCGTACATGGAAAGAGTCTGGTCCAGAATTTCTCCCAAGCCAATTCCCCGTAAAGACGATATTATGCCTTAAGATTGGCTCACCATCTCTTCCTGACTTGCAGGAGTTTAGGACGTGATAACCCGAGCAGTGACCCTGACATAGGTGCATGCAAGAGAACAAGGATATTAAAACATACAGATGTATGTAAATGAACAGGGATATTAAACATTCTCTAATGCGAATCTAAGAGATAATTGCTTTACATTGACTATATAAACCTTGCTCTCTGATCAATAAATGGGAACTGCTATGACAGAACCTACCTGGCTCATGTCCAATCATTCCACACTCTTTGGTTCAGCCTGTGCCCATTTTGATGCAGGCATCATAGTATCTTTGCCAAGAAAACTTCAAATGGGGTCACAAGGCCCCCATTTTACAGATGAGGAAACTCAAGCATTCAGAGGTTCTGTAACGTGTTTATGCTTCTCTGAAACGCAACTTGAGCTCAGATCTCCTGACATTAAGTTCAATGCTATCCATTACACGATTAAGGCTTTGTCCTGCGTTCTTCTCTTTACTCTCTTCTTGGTCAGTTCATCAGCTCCCATGTTTCAATGATCAATTCTATGAAGATGATTTCTGATTTATATATTTAGTCTTATATCTCTCTTGAATTATTGTTTCTATAAAGATAACTCTGAGTTCTTTATATCTAGTCTTCATCTCTTTTTTGGCATCCTTCATTATCTGTTGGACATTTCCACCTAGATGCATCTCTGAATATTTCTGAAACAAATAATTTTATTTTTCGTGCAAACTCATTCATCCTCCAAACTTCCCTGTTTTTGTTGAGGCTACCACTCTCCTGCCAATTTTTCAACCTTAAGGTCATTCTTGACTCTTTCCTATTTCTCATTTTTCATATCCAAGTATTTGCCAAGTCTTCAATTTTACTTCCATAAAATCTTTTACATCTCTCTCTTTCATTCTTTGAAGTCACTATCATGGCAAAGTAGGATGGTGGATTGAATGCGGACCTGGAGTAAGAAAGATCTGAGTTCAAATCCTGCCTCAGACACTTCCTAGCTATGTGACCCTGGTCAAATGACTTAGCCTCTTCTTTCTGCCTTGTTTTCCTCAAATGGGGATAATAATAGCATCTCGCTCTCAGGGTTTTGTGAGGATCAAATGAGATAATATTTGTAAAGTGCTTACTTAGCCCAATGCTGGGCATATTGTAGGTGCTTAATAAATACTTATTTCCTTCCTTTAGAATAGATCTTCATCAACAATGAAGAGGATTGCAATAGCCTTATTGGTCTTCCTGCTTTCCCTTTCCAATCCATTTTCCAAACACAACTGCTGAATTGATATTCTTAAAGCACAGATCAGACCATGTCACTCCCCATTCAAATAGTGACTCTCTGCTGCCACTTAGAGAAAATAGAAACCCATCAGCCTGGCATTTAAAACCCTCTGCGATCTTTATTACACTCGCCTTTCCGATTTTATTTCCTGTGGCTACCTTTCACATACTCTCCTTTCTAGCCAAACTGCTCTCTGATCTCTGTTCCTGACATTCTAGCCCCCAACTCAGTGCCCTGAAGCACAAACCATTCCCCTGAGTTGGAAGGCAATCTCTCCTAACCTTGCTTTCTTAGAGTCCCTATCTGCTTTCAAAGCACAGCTCAGGTACCACCTCGGAGGTGTGACCTTCCCTGGAGGTCCTGGAGGGTCCTCCCGTTCATACTGATTCATGAACTTTATCTGTTCAATGTTTGTATGTACTTGTCTGTGAATGAGGTCTATCCTCCCCAAGCCTGGTAAGCCCCTTCAGGACAAGGAATCATTTCATTTTTGGCTTTTATATTCTTAGTGTTTGTCATAACATCATAATGGTTGCTTAATAAATGTGTATTGAACGTAATCAAAAGGTAGCTCTTCTATAGATATATTTATACATATACATGTTTATGTCAATACAACACACATGCATATAGACAGTACACACACAGGCACACATACACATATAACATACAACACAATACAAATACACTCATACATACACGACACACATACACACAAAGATATCACATACACACAAATACACAATATATAACATACAAACACATAATACATGTAACCACACATATATCTAGATATGTACACACCAAGACACACATGTGTATACATGCACATATACGATACACACATGCATCTATTATGTATAGTGTATATACACACTCAACCCTGGGAAGTAGACAGTGTGGATATAATCACCCTCATTTTACAGATGACTTCTCTGGAACAAACAGCCAGTGTGTGGCTCAGTCAGGACTTAATCTCAGGGCTTCCAATTACAACTCATGTGTTATGCCTACTCCAACACCTATCATTACTTTAGTGATTGTTTAATGTTCAGCGTCTTTACTGATTTAACATTTCTACTCTCCTGTTTGTATGGAAAGCATTCATATGTATTTTGTTTTTGAATTTAAGGAGGCTAGCTGTCCGACCCTGGGTGAGTCATTTTGCCTCTGTCTGCCCCATTTGCCTCATCTGTAAAATGGGAATAATCATAGCACCTACCTCCTAGGGATGCGCTGTGAAGATAAAATGAAATAATGTTTAAGTAGTGCTATAAAAAAGTTAAAGGGCTGTAAAAAATGCTAACCCTTTCCTTTGTATAGTGCTCAGTGTAGGATGAAGAACAGCTAAACACTAAGTAAGATTTTCTTTCTGTTGCTACAGCCTTAGCATGTATTGAGTCTAAGACTAAAAGTGACAATCAGTTTACTCTGGCCCTGGATTCAAATCTCTTCTCTGGCGTTTACTGTCTGTGTGATCTTGGACAAATCATTTCATATTTTTGACCCTCATTTCCTTACCTGTAAAGTGAGGGGATTAGACTCCACGGCCTCTGAGATCCGCTCCTGCTCTGGGACTATGATTCTAATGTCCAAGGACAAGGAATTTAGATCTTTTGTCAAGAAAAAACTCATAGGAATTCAGAAACTACTTGGCTCCCAGGCTACATTAATTTTACAATAACTAAACCTTTAATACTCATCCCCTTTTAAGGAATCTTTATCCTTTTGCATAAAGTGAATATGTATGCATAAAACTAAAGCAGAATGAAGTCAATAGTTCACAAGCTAAACTTTCTCCAAAAGTAAAAATAAAAAAAATACTGGTTATGTAGAAATAATATTTTAAAGTATTTTTATGAGTCAAATTTCTATGCTGAAGTGACTTTCCTCTCCAAAAGCTGATGTTTGACCTGAGGGTCAGAGATTTCTCAATAATGGACAGGCTGGACCAAGGGAACCACTCCTATGCATGCCTGGATGAGTTATAAAAATCAAGAACTCCATCAGGAATCTAGACTACTATTCCATAAGAGCTTGATTTGAAGGTTGTCAATAATACTTACCTATTTACTTACTATTCAATAAGAGATTGAGTTGAACTGACTTGTCAATGAGAAAAAGGCAGAATAAAATGAATTTCATGTCCTCATTAACCAATTAATTGCAGAGTATTTTTACTATATTGAAGATTGAATATGAGCTTTGACTATTCCCATAATATCTTTTGCTGCCCTACCCTACACTACCCTATCCTACTCTACCTTACCCTACCTTACCCTACCCTACCCTACTTTACCCTTCCCTACCCTACCCTACCCCACCCCACCCCACCCAAGACAAGTATATCATCTGGAACAAATGCTGGGTGTGATAACTTGTTTTGTTTTGTTTTTCAATTATGAGAGTCCTTAAATAAATAATAAAGTTCATAGGACCATTTAGAACCAGGAGGGACCTTAGAAGTTGTCGTGTCCAACTCCCTTTTTTTATAGATAAGAAAACTAAAGTCCAGAGAACTGAAATAATTTGTCCAAGGTGGATTTAAATTGAGATCCTCTGTCTCTGAATTGAATGTTTTCTATCATACCAGATTGCCTTCTCTTATAGTTTACCCTCAAAGTCTGACATGGTTTCATGGGGGTGAAGAGTATCCCCTCTGCTTCTGTAGCTGGAGTGCAGGCATATTCTGGATGTGGGGACAATGGAATGTTATTGATATTAATGTCTGTTATTAATATTATTATTAATATTAATAACAATATTAATGATATTAATGGCTTTTGTTTTTTTATCATATGGTGGTTATTTCTAAAAAATGCTACTCCCTTTCCTCAAAACTGAATCCAATCTTCCACAAAAAACCCCCCAAAACAGCAAAGTAAAAATGAGGGATGGCTAGGTGGCACAATGGATGGAGTGCTTGGTCTGGAGTTAGGAAGACTCATCTTCCTAAATTCAAATCTAACTGCAGACACTTACTGTATGACCTGGGGCAAGTCACTTAACCCTGTTTGCCTCAATTCCTCATCTATAAAATGAGCTGGAGACGAAAACAGCAAAGCAATCCAGTATCTCTGCCACGAAAACTCTAATGGGGTCATGAAGACACAGACGAGAGTGAAAATGACTGAACAAGAAGAAGGAAAAATGATCTCCACAGCGACTCCATTGAACAATATGTGGAACATTTCACTTTCATAGTGCCCTGCCTCTTTGCCAAGAGCATTATTATCAGAAAAATATCAAAGATTCTCTAGGTTGCCCTAAAAGTTCCAGCTGGAATCAAGGTAAGTTTATGGAGAAAAAAATTCTGCAATTAGTCAGACCATAAACATGTATTAAGAGACTACTATGTACCAAACAGTGTGCTAAGTGCAGGGGATACACATATGAAAAAGAAAGATAGTTCCTGCCTTCAAGGAGCTTACAATCTAATGGGGAAAGACAACAAACATGCATGAAAGCTGAAAAGGTGAGGGAGAAGGAAGAAGAGAAGTAGGTATTGATACAGGGACATGGTGGAGTTCAGTCCAAAAGAAAGCAACTTAAGGGAAATGAAGAGAAGGCTGGTCTGCGACTCCTCTTTAAATGGAAACTTTGGGAGGAGTTCTTTGCTCTGCTCTTCAATCAAAGGGATTAGCATTTTAATATGGATTCAGGCTAGCTCTCAGGCTGGTACCTCTACCTCCATGGAGGTAGGAGGTCAGTTCTGAGGTGATGGGTGTCTGAAATCTTTTGTGGTAGAAAATGTGGAAATTGTTTGATCTGAGATCTCAGAACTTCTTTAGAATAGGAATTCTTGGTAATCAGAGGGTCATGGAAGTAACTTGTAATTCCATACCTTCCCACTCTTTCTAACCCCATCTTAAGCTTCTTAGGGAGCATATTTAATGACTAGAGGAAGACTGAAAAGGATCCCTTTAGGTACAGTCCATGCTAGACCCTGGCATCCTTCTAGTGTCTCTCTCTTTAACCCTTCAAACCTCCTCATAATCTACTCTCAACTCCTTACAATCTGGGTCTTACCACCAACACTATACTGAAAGGTTACAGGTGGCTTCTAGTAACCAAATCCAGTGGGCTTTTGTTCAGTTTTCATCTTCTCTTCAGCATTTGACACTCCAATTTCTGCTCCATGAGGTCAAAGACTGGGTTTTATCTAAATTTATACCATTTCCCTCAGGACTTAACACAGTGCTCTGCCCAGATGAGGTACTAAACAAATGTCTGTTAGATTGAATTGAATTTCTCTATTCAAGAGACATAGAACAGACTAGTGTAACTTCTAGTGGTGACCAGAAAGTAGCTAAATAGCACAGATGTACCTTGCAGCTTCTATGCATTGGCCAGAAATTGAACTTTTTGAATTAACCCTGATGCTAGAGTTAGAGTACTTGCTTTTATCCTAGGGTAGCACTGAACTACTTTTCGAGACAGCAGTCACAATGTAACATCATGGATTTATAGAACATCATTTTTCCAGGAAACTCAAAGCACTGAGTACATATTATCTCCAACTCTCATAAAACAGCCTTAAAGTTTGGTACCCATGAAGCACAAGAGTTCTGAAATGGCACAAGTCTAGGGGACAATGCATACTGTTTGGACAGGTGCATAGGCAGGGCATGCAGATTTTCCCACTGAATCCTGTAGTACACAAAATATGGAGCTGGTAGGTTTGTATGTTTCAGCAGCTCTCTCTCACTTCCCCAAATTCCACAGTGAATGTAGCGCTGGTAATAATCCCCCATCCAAGAAAATCCCCTCTTAGGGAAATGCTGGCTTTCATCTGAGTTTCTGATTGCTGGCTTAACCTCATTACTGGTAGATTTAAAGCTAATACTTTTTGGGTTAAGATTGAAGAACTGCTTTTGATTAATGCTCAATATTTATTATGTGTATGTGTGCATGTACATGTGTGGGAGTGTGTGCTTGTGTGTACATGCACATACATTCAGCAGAGAAGGGTGTGCTCTAGGTTTCTTACTCTAGAATAAATATATAGGTTTCTTACTCTAGAAATGTGATGTAAGCCTGACTTCTCCAAACGATGCTTTTATGAGGGTCTCCGCCGGGAGGTAGCAGTACTAGAAGTTTCTGGTCTCTGGCAGCCCATTGACATGGCAGTGTTTAGAGAGGAAGGACCTTTCCAGAAAGAAAGCTCTCAGCTGTGACTCAGAGAAGCAGAAGTCAGTAAGGAGCCCAAGCAGACAGTCTATGTATATATGAATGAATTATTTCTTGATTGTCTCAGTGAAATTTATCTAGAATCCAGTTATTACATGTTCGTTTTTTTCCACAAGGAAAAAGCCAAGATATTGATGTTGCTTTTGAAAACTTCCACTTTTATTACTGCTTTAAATCTCTTTCCTCTTGCAATTTTTTTTTCCTCCTGATACTAAAATCAGGCTTAATATAGTAGATTTTGGACACATTTATTCTTTTATTTTAGAGTATTTGCTTGGCTCAAATTCAAGATAGGAAATACCTATTGTCAACTCTTTGCAGATGACTTGCACATTTATGTATCTAGCCCTAATCTTTGGCCTGAATTATCCCCACATAGATGACTCCCAAATCTGTATCTCCAGCCCTAATTTTTCTACTGAATTTTAATTCTGCAGTATGCAGCTAGGTGGCCCAGTGCATATAGCTAGGGACTTGGAATCAGGAAGCCAGAGTTTGAACACGACCCAGAGATGTTCTGGTAAACATTTAACAACTGACCCTCTCGACACACTTTTAAGTTCAATTTGCATATAAACATTTTCTCCATCATTTTTTCATGTCTAGACAATCAACAAAACAATAAATTAAGGCCTGATTTGTAGCATTTGTCAATTTCCAAGGTGTAACTGCTCACACTGAAAATTTAAGAATAAGCTCTGAGCTGACTCTAACACACCTAGATCCACCTGATATACTTACCAGCAGTGTGATCCTTGACATCTCACTTTGCCCTCCATGCCTTAGTTTTCATGTCTACCTGGATGTCCCAAAGACATCTCAAAAAACCTTCATTCTATTTTACATGTAAGTTATGGGGGTTGGGGCGGGGGAAGGCAGGCACGTTCTATCCTGCCAGTCATGGTGAATACAGGCATGGCAGAAAAGATGGAGGAGTGCGAAAATAGTGCAGCCAGGTGAGAAATGAGGAAGCTGGAAAGACTTTGAGTACAGGCCAGGTGAAAGATTATATATTTACTTTCTGAGAATCAGACTCTATTTGAATAAATTCATCCTCCAGCCAGTTGACCAGTCAGTTAGTCAGTCAATAATATTCCCCAAGTTCAGGGTATGTGCCAGGCACAGAGCTAAGCCCTGGAGAAACAAACAAAGGTGAAAAACAGTCTCTGCCTTGGAAAAAATTCACAACTTAATGGGGGGACATGACATGCAAACAACTATGTACAAGCAAGATTTTATATGTGTGTGTATGTACACACACACACACACACACACGATAAATAAGAAATAACAAACAGATGGAAGGCACTAGAATTAAGAAATGTCCCTTCAATGAAATTAGAGTCAACAGAGAATGTCCAAGTAGAATGAAAAACTCAAACAAAACAAGCAAAAAAAGCTTTTGAGTGATCAAAGCAGATACCTTAAAGTCCATGTTCTAAAACTCATGTATTCTACTCAAAGGAAAAACTAAGGCCTTTTTCAGAATTTGTTTTAGACACAATTCTAAGTAGGCTAATTATCTGTTTTTTTCCTCTTTGGGCTTTAAATCATTTCATATTTTGTTAATGTTATTAATTTTAAATTTATTTTTTGTTAATTTTATTATTCTTATTATTATTGCTCCTTTAGGTTAGGAATAATCTAAAGGTTATAAAGTTCAAATAATAGAATCCTGGTATTGGAAAAGATCTTAGAGATTTTCTAGTCTAATCTCTACAGTTGAATAAAATGAAGTCTATAAAAGTGAAGTGACTTACCCAAGGTCACAAAGTTAGCTAAACTGGCAAAATCAGAAATAGACTCCTCCTCTCCTACCAGATTGCAAGTGGATCTGGTTCAGTTTTCTTATTATTACATAAACCATTTTCCAGGATTGGGAAACTATCTACTAGAGGAAAATTGGAAGGATGGGTGAGGATGGAAGGGTTTGAACTGTCTGAAACACATGAAACTGTGTTTCATGACAATGGATAATTGAAAATTGGCTATATGTCATTAAGGTGACCATTTTAATGACACATATTAGACATGGTATTCTAATTGGATGATTAATTTAATGTTATTGCATAGGTACTCGACTGATTAAGGATCAACAGAAGTACAATTGCCACATCTCTCCTGTCTCCTCCTCCATCATGTCATTTTGCAAGGTAGATTCCATTAGCCTTATTTTGTACTTAGAGACACACAGGCAGCAATTAGGAGAGAATACATAATATAACTTGCTGCTTCAGCCACAGCTGTCATTTATAATTTTTGTAAATTTCAATAGAGCTTCCAGATGCTTCCTGGACATAGTTTTTCATTTTAATTTTTAACGTTTCTGATTTCAGCTCCCCCCTGGCCTCAGAATTGTACTGAATTTCTGGAAAGAAATTAAAGAATCCATTGGCTTCCAAGTGGTGGTTTCAGTGACACAAGGTAGTTTGCAATCCATCCAATCTATATATTAAAAATTGATGTTACATGCTTCATGCAGAAAACAGCTCATTTCTAAATACACAGGCTACTCATTTGACAAATTGTCAAGAGCATACTCTTTTATAGGCTCATGAATTTAAAAGGAGAAAGAACTTTAGAGCAGCTCTTCTTAAACTATGGGGTCATGACTCCATATGGGGTCACACAACTGAATGTGGGGGTCACACAACTGAATGTGGGGGTCACAAAAATTTGGCAACAGTCAAAGGTTTCTGTATACCTATTTTATATACCTATATACCTGGGTTGCATAAAAATTTCTTGGGTGAAAAGAGGTTGCCAGTGGAAAAAGGTTAAGAAGCCCTGCCTTAGAGCGTTTTGAGCTCCATTTTCTACCTTTCACAGATGAAATTAAGAAACTTGCCCAGGAGCACACAGCTAGTCAATATCTAAGACAGGGTTTAAACCCAGTTCCTCTTGGTTCCAAGTCACACCCTATATCCATTATACCATGCTTTAGGTTGGGAAGAAAAGTTGTCAAGAAAGAAGTAGATCAGGGCAGCTAGGTGGCACAGTGAATAGAGCACCAGTCCTGGGGTCAGGAGGACCTGAGTTCAAACCCAGCATCAGACACTTAACACTTACTAGCTGTGTGACCTTGGGCAAGTCACTTAACCCCAATTCCCCTGCCTTCCCCCTCCAAAAAAGAAAGAAGTAGATTTATGATATCAGGCATGAAGGAGTGGTCAAGCAAGATGAGGAAAGGAAAACGGATTTGGAGCTGAGGTTCCATTTTTGGCCCATGCAGGTGCACACTCGACTTTGCCATGTAAATTATTCTCGTAAGTCTTTTGCCTTTTGCAGTATCATATTCCAAGTTCTCCGCTCTTTTAAAGTGGCAGTTACTGAATTTTGTGTGATGCCGACTGTGAGTCCTCAGGACTTGCACTCTTTCTTTCTGTGTGCTTGCAGTAGGAGGTATCTTACATTTTCTTGCATTTTTTTCTAGTCTTTTGATTTTGTTTTAATATTTATTGGTACTAGGAGCAGTGAGGTGGCAGAGTGGATAAAGCACTGACTCTATATAGTCAGGAGGACCTGAGTTCAAATTCAGCCTCAGGCCATTACTAACTGTGTGACCCTAGACAAGGCACTTAACCTCGATTGTCTCCAAGAGGAAAAAAAAAAACAACAGTTCTTGTTGTTCATAGGTCTTTAATCTGAATTTCTTTTTTTTGCTTTTTGGGGGGAGAAGGGCAGGGCAATTGAGGCTAAATGACTTGCCCAACATCACACGGCTAGTAAGTGTTAAGTGTCTGAGGTCACATTTGAACTCAGGTCCTCCTGACTCCAGGGCTAGTGCTCTACTCACTGTACCACCTAGCCACCCCCTTAATCTGAATTTCAAGGAGTTTGAAGTTTGAGTAAGGATTCATACCTGTTGAACTAAGCTATTAATGTTCCTTCCAAATCTTTCCTCCAAAGTTTTGATTTCTTTTCCAGTCTTTTCCTATGGCATTGTTCATTTCATGTATAAAATCATTTAAAAATTCTTTCTTCATTTGTCCTAGGAATTTAAGTTGAACTTAACTATGTTTTTCTTGGAGGCTTTGTGTGTATATATTTGGGGTTACTCCCTTTTTATAAGTTTGTGTTTTGAGTGTCCCTGTTACCATAATAACTTTATGGTGGTAGTTTTTGAAAAAATTATTCTTCTAGGCTTACTTCCTGAATTGGGATCTTGTGTTCTGTGCACATTGGGATCTAGGTTCTGTGTCCTTCTGGATGTAATGCATTGGTCTTACTTGGTCTTCACTGTGTTTTCTGGGGTCCTACTACTGCTTTCTTTAGGTATCAAATACCATATTCTTCAGAGATCTCAGAGGAAACTCAGGCCTGTAAACTTGCTATCTGTTTTAAGACAAAGACTAATTGTTACCTTCCTGCTCTCAGTTTTGCAAACTCTTAACCTTTGTTTAGGTCGGGGCAACACAATTATAGCTTTGTCCCTGGCTAGAGTCTCAGTAGACTGCCCCAGTCCACTGTCAGGTAGCTAGAGGGCTCTGTAGCTTTACAAAAGAACTGTTCTTCCTTAGCCTGAAATCTTTGTCCTGATTACTCAGCTACAGTCTTTAGACCAGGCTAGGAGGTGAATCTAAGTCTGTACTCTAGGGCAGTGTGGTTCTCAACCTTCCTAATGCTGTGACCCTTTAACACAGTTCCTCATGTTGTGGTGACCCCCAACCATAAAATTATTTTCATTGCTACTTCATAACTAATTTTGCTGCTGTTATGAATCGTAATATAAATATCTGATATGCAGGATGTGTTTAAACTGAACATAACCCACAGGTTGAGAACTGCTGTCTAAGATCATAGACAAGAAACAGCTTGCTTTTGTTACTGTTCCTTGTCCCATACATAGCCTTGGGCCCATCACTGTTCTTTACTATGATGCAGTCACAGGTTCTCCATCCTTAGGGGCAAATTACCTTCTCAGTCCATGCAGGATCTGTGATTCAGCTCTAGGATAGGATCAGCAAAGCTGCCAGTTAACTGCTATGCCTGCTCTCTGGAAGCATCAAGCCCATCTCTGCTAGTACACAGCCTTAGATCTGTCTCTAGTTTGTCTCCAGTATCTGTAGACCTCTGTATCTTCATGCTGAACTGAGCTGAAGAAATTACTCACTATTAATTTAGTTGGATTTCCTGATCATGACCTAGTCTAATGCTCTTTCCAGGTCTTTGTTAGAAAAATTGTGGAAGAAGGGCTGTATTACTTCCTCCTACTCTGCCATTTTGCTGGTCTCCAGTGAAAATAATTTAGAAAGTTATTTCCATGAATTAAAAGACAGTGGGTTCAAGAACTACAAAATAATCCCACTTCTTTTAAAACGACTTCCTTGATGATCTTTTTGGAGGGGGGAGGGCAGGGCAATTGGGGTTAAGTGACTTGCCCAAGGTCACACAGCTAGTAAATGTTAAGTGTCTAAGACCAGATTTGAACTCAGGTTCTCTTGACTCCAGGGTCGATACTCTATTCACTGCACCACCTAGCCACCCCAATACTTTATATTATTAATTTACTTTTAAATGTCATTTATGCCCTCATAAAAATTAATAATTAATTTTGAACTATTTTTCAATTCAAGAAAAGTATTTTTTAGACTAAATTAACTTCATTGTATCATAAAACCTAGAATCAAGGCTTTTCTTGCACTTGGATAGGCTACTTCTGGCAGTTTTCAGATAGGCAGATCACTTGGGGGTTTTTATTATGTCATGCCTTTAAAACCTCTCTATATGAAAAGCACTCTTAGATTGACTACAGAAAAGTGGAGTGCTTTAAGTAGAAAAAGCCATTCTAAGCTTGTTTTAGAGTTGGATTCATTTGGGTCTTTAGATGGAGAGGGTTTTTGTTTTGGTCTTTTTGACTCTCTCTTCCAAAAATGGCAGGATATTGTTTAGGATACACAATTTCTGTAGCAAGATACACAAAAAGTTTAGTAATTTTGCAGATGAAAGGACATGCATTTGCAAATGGACAAGAAAGACTTAAAGCCATAGGTAGTATTTGTAACTATTTTGAGTTGAGCTCATGGAGACTCTAAATCCAATTGCAAGGGCATTTAAGGACAAACCATTTTTCGAACATTCAAAGTCTGCCCTCTATTGGCAACATATACAGAAGGATATTTCCTGCCTTAGAATTCTGCACTGAATAGGAATGCCTTCATTCATTTGTTTATTCAATGAACAATGATGTGCCTACTTTGTGAAAGGCACTATGCAAGGGATGTGTGTTTGGGGGCTGGTAGAGGGTGATGTACAAAACTCTTTTTCTGCTTGGCCATAGGTTTTTGTTTTTGCTTGTTGTAGCCAAGTAGAGATAAATACACAAATAAAAAGCAACCTGTTTGTAAGCACTTTACATTTACAAATGATTCCCTAGATTTTATTTCATTTGTTCTTCACCATAGCATTGGACGGGGAAAACCAAGGTTGAGAAAGGCTAAATCACTTAACCAGTGTCATTTAGCTGGTAAGTGAAGAGAGCACTGGGTTTAATTCTGATGTTTTGGCTTTGACTATGGGTCATGGAATTCTTGAGCTAGAAGGTATTTAGAGATCCTCTAAACCTACTATCTCATTTTGCCGATTGGGAAGCTTAGTGAACTGACTTGCCTATGGTCACACAGTGAACAAGTAGCAAGAAAGGGATCTGAACCCATATTTTCCATCCCTAGGTTTAGTCTTCTTTCCACCTCACCATACTGCCACTGGACCCACATGGCTTTAGATGAGAAAATGAGGCTGGTAACTTTGCATAGCCTTGTCTCACTTCAATCCAATTCACTTGCATGTCATGGCATCACCTCCCTGATATCATGGTCCCCTTCAAGAACAAAGGACAAGTAACAATAAAAATCATGTATTTACTTTACATATCTCTTTTTTTTAATGAAAATGTTTTATTGGTGCCTTTTTCCATTGCTTTGATTTTTCTCTGTCCCCGTCCTTGACCCCCAAGAGAAACCTATCCTTATAACAAAGAAGTATATTAAGCAAAATGAATCAATATGTTGGCCATACCTGAACATGCATGCCATACTCAATGTCTATAGTCCACCACCTCTCTTTGGAAAGGCAGGAGGCATTCTTCCTCTTTGGATGTCATGATGGAGACACTGCAATGAGCAGAATTTGGTGTTGTTATTGTTGTTTATATTGCAATGGTCAGTATGAAAAATGGTCTTGCTTCTACTTACTTTATTCTATATAATTTTGTATAGATCATAACTCCTTCATGGAAAAATTCGACCACCCCTTTTCTCTTACCTTGCATAGCCCTAAGAACTGTCCCTTCTGGCTTGCCAGTTTACCCTCTAGAAGAGTGAGACCTCAAGTTGTAGCAGCAACCACACTAGCACAATCAGGATGGCTGCTAGCACAGGCTCTTAGATCTGCTTTACTTGGAAAGAGCTATTCAAGGAGTCAACAATGTTTCATAATTAGATTCACTAGTTCAGGGGAAAGTCAGAAACCTGAACTTCAGAGAAAATACAAGCAGAGAAATAAAGACCAACAGACAAGGTTCTAACTGCTTGAATCAACTATACACTTTACAATCATCCCTGGACTGAGAGAGTCTTTACCTCTGAGCAGTTGGAGAGCTCTGAACATATGGCCACTCAGAATCTCAACCAGGAAATCACAAGGTCCTCCTCATAAGTGAGCTCTCAAAGCAAAATATCAAATCAGAATACATGTCTATCTCTCTATCTCTCTATCTATCTATCTGTCTGTCTGTCTGCCTGTCTATCCATCTATCTATCTCCATCTGTCTGTCTGTCTATCTGTCCATCTGTCCATCTATCTATCTGTCTATCTATCTATGTATCTATGTATCTATCTATCTATCTATCTATCTATCTATCTATCTATCTATTTATCTATCTATCCATCCATCTGTCTGTCTGTCTATCTATCCATATATCTGTCTGTCTAGTCAGTATATAGAAATACTAATGCAAATTATTATATAGCACCTACTGTCTGCTAAATACTTTACAAATATTATCTCACTATTAGCAAAAT
>CM053592.1:34356289-34372090 GCA_028646515.1 Pseudochirops corinnae | reverse complement strand
AAAAAAAAAAAAAAAAAAAAGAAAAGAGTGTGGTGAGGGCCTCTGAGCAGCTGAGCACACAGATTTTAAATCTCTGTAACTTGAAGGATGGTGGTACCCTTAATAGAAATAGGTAAATTTGGAAAAGGGGTGGCTTCTGGTGGGGAAGGAAGAGTTTGAACACGTCACTACACACACACACACACACACACAGACACACACACACACATCTATCAAAAGGAGAAGCCCCAAGGACAGTGTCTGCAACATCAACACCCTACCTGAAGGGAGAGGGGTGCAGATCCTGGAAGTGCTACTGAAGTCAAAGGTTCTTTTTTACCTGTCACCAAGATGGGTAGAGGGCTAGAATTTTGCCAGCCTGCCACATGTCAGATATCTGTCTAGTCTAGTGATATGAGTCTGCATTCAAAAAGAAAGCCATTTCTCTGGTTGCTCTTAAGGGGGAAATTAACCCTTAGCTTATACTCCCCAGCTTAGTTTCTTCCAACAAAATGCTATACGAAAGGCCTTCACAAATAGTCAATAGTGAGTAAATCCAGTTATCCAAGCAAGATAGTAAACCAAAATTGGAGAAGTTTACAGATACTTAAGAGTGAATGAGCTTTTTCATCTGAGAGGTAATTTTGTTTTTGTTGTTTGGTTGATTAGTGGTGTCCGACTCTCCATGACCCATTTGGGGTTTTCTTGGCAGAGATACTGGAATGGTTTACCATTTCCTTCTCCATCTCATTTTACAGATAAGGAAACTGAGGCAAACAGGGCAAAGTGACTTGCCCAGGGTCACGCAACTAGTAAGTATCTGAAGCTAAATTTGAACTCAGATCCTCCTGATTCCAGGCCCCCACTGTTCCACCTACCTGTCCGCGAGTTAGATAATATTTCAGCTTAAACCAAAAAAAGAGGAACTAGTCTCACCCAAGGGGAATTATCTATGGATTTTATCAACTAGAAGTCCAAATTTATTATGATGCCACATTCTTCCATGCATCTGTAGTTCTAGGTAGATCTCTTAGCATGGTTACTCTCCTTCCTTGAGTCCTTTGTCCACTTATCTCTCCCTTAAGAAACAAGCCCTATTAATAAATACCTTGCCCAGATAGGCATCATTGTGTCCACCATTCTCTCCACCATTCAGAAGCCATGTCTCCTTCTGTATTTGTGACAACATGAAAAACACCACAGGTTTGGGTAGAAGCCAGTTACAAATATAAGGTACTACCGTTATTAAAAAAAAACAAACCCAAACACATTATAGTAGTGTTGTATAGTATAGAGAAGTCAGAGCCCACCAAATTTATGAGTGGGTTCCAACCAAATTAAAATGTAATTGAAAAGGTTTAACAAAATAAAAATACAACTTAATATTAATTTGGTACTATATGTCAGTCTGCAGCCTGAAGGGATCTAATTTTATTCTACTGATACCTTTGGTATAGTGGACAGAGATCTGGCCTCATTGAAGACCTCGGTTCAAATACCATCTCTAATATGTTGCTTGTGTGACTTACTTTAACCCCTCAGTCATCTCCAAAATTTTTGATGGTGCACACCTAGGAGAATTTTCCCCCTGGTGGGTCTATAAGACACTGTGAGACTGTGATTTTCCCAATGGTACCTATACCATTGTGCCTGTGGTTATAATTGTCCTGAGGCACAAAAGCCTGACTCAGAATGGAAAGGTTGGGAGCTTACACAGATACAAGAAGGGGTGAGGTAAGTACCAGAGTGTAACTTCTGACAGGTAAGTGTGGTTATGCTAGAGAAAAGACCCTTGATTGGCTGTTTTGGGGAAGAAGAATTGCAACTCTGCTTCCTACCCTTCAGTTGATCAAAGGGAATGTTCCTTTGGGGTCATGCCCTAGTGTCCCAGGAGCCCTAGACCATACTTTGGAGACCATTGACCTAAACAGCAACCCGTTGGTAATGAGGGCTTTTTTTTTTCTTATCTGGGAATCCCCTATGCCAGTAAAATCATACAATTAATTCTGATCATTTATCCTTGTAGAGAACTTTACATCTCTCTCTTTATGTTAACAATATCAATTTTTAAATATATATATATATTTAATATATGTAAAATATATATTTAATATATAAAAATATATATACACACAATATAAGCACTGTAGAAGACACAAAGAAGCCCCAAGTCATCAATCTTATCTATTTAACTTGAATCAGCACCCTTGTCCATATGTTTTCCAGTTTATTTCAGAATCTTCCTTTTTAACTTGAAGGACCATATTTTTCCTTTGCCTATATATTTGATTCTTTTTGCCTAGTGAAAGTCACATTTGTCATTTCTATTTCTTGGCAACAAGATATTCTTAAGGCACTTAGCTAAAAAACAGTGAACTAGGGAAACAATGTTGTGTGGTCTGATAAAAACAGTACTATTCCTGCTTTTTACTAGCTGTGTGATCATAAGCAAAGGCATGTAATTTCTCTGGGGTTCACTTTCCTCATGGTAAGTGCATGTAATCTTATATGCCAAGTTGTCTTAGCGTCACCAAGGAGATCAAGAAGCTGGAGATGGATATCCCTTGGTTTCTGAAGAAAGTTTCACATTGTTCCCTTACCCTCTCCTCAACTTCTCCAGGGAATTCACCCAGATATTGGGATGAAAGGAAGATCTGACTTCTTTATTTTCTAAGAATTTTTTTGTGTCTTGCTTTTGCATCACCTAAATTTCACATCCCTTCCTGTATCCCTCCTTCCCCCTTCTCTTACAGAGACATCTCTCATAACAAATATTTTTAAAAGAAAAAGGGAGAACAATCAACAAAATTAATCAATACATTTTTTAAAAAATTAAAAATAAAGGGTGTCCCAGAAGATGTTCGGGACACCCTCTACCAGCAATGTTATACACTTCCCACCTCTGCAAAGGAATAGTGGAAGATGGCTTCTCACATCTCTTCTTGGAAATTTTGACTTTTGACAGACTTGACCCTTCCCACCTTGGGCCTCAAGAGAAAAAAAACAAAAAAAACCAAAACAAAACAGAAGAGCAAAAGTGGAGAGGGGCAGCAAGAGAGGCAAAAGTTAAGTGGAGTAGGAGTAGAAGGAAGAAGCCTCAGAGGGAGCTGGCTACAGTGAGAACAGGACCCAGGCAGTGGGATCGAATCAGATATGTAAGATACAAGACAAGTATTAAGTGGTTGAAACTCCTGAGATCAGAGCCATTGAACCTTCATTCTTCTATTTCCTTTTTCCTTCTTTCTAATCAGAAAGGGTAAGATCCTGATGCCTTCCATTCCTGGATTAAAAGCTGACTCATCTTTTTAAAATTTGTTAACTTAAATGCTATCTACCTCTAGAGAGATGTGATAAACTCTGAGTGTAGACTGAAGCATGCTTTTTTCACTTTCTTTATATTTCTTGTGTGTGTGTGTGTGTGTGTGTGTTTTCTTTCACAACATGGATAAAATAGAAATGTATTGCATGACTTCACACATATAATTAGTAGCATATTGCTTACCTTATCAATGGATGGGAGAGAGACAAGAAGGAAAGAGAGAATTTGGAACTCAATTTTTTTTAAATGAATGTTAAAAATAAATTTTAAAAATGTAAAAATCAATTAAAATTTGTTTAGCTTTCTTTGCTTATATACTTATTTTGTTTCTTAACCTGAAATTGTGAAAAAAAAAATTGATTGTGACCAATATGTTGCTGATCTGAATTACTCAGTAAAATTACAGTTTAGAGAAAGAGATTGAGGGAGGTTGTGATCCAGGAAAAAAATTTTGAATCTCCTATATTTTTGCAAGAAATTTGTTGTCTAGCAGCTCAGAGATGATAAATGGAATTATTGATTAATTTTTACAACTTTCCAGGGCAAAAAGGGAGAATACATATACCATAATCCCTCTATACCAGGGCTTCTAAACAAGGGGTCAACCAACTGCCAAGGGTGGCCTCTGGACTTGGATTGGGGGGCGGGGGGATTGCCACTTTATTTTCATTAAATTCTAACTAACACTAACCATTTAATTATGAATTTTTTAAAAAGTCTAATTGTTCTGGGAAGAGATTCATAGGTTTTGCCAGACTGCCAAAGGGGTGCAAGACACAACAAAAGGTTAAGATCCTCTTCCCTAGACAATGAAGGAGTCAACAGTGATGGAAGGACTATGGCTAGCTGGGTTAGTACTTAACTAGGAGCAGCCCCCTGGTCTTGATTTGGAAGAAAAGTCCTTCCCAGAGGAGTGGTGCCAAAGAAATAGCTGGAGAAACAGGAGTTTACCTGAGCAGAGAAGTGACCTGATCCACAAAAAAAGTATAGGGTTAGCCAGCAAGAGACAATGTTGTTGACCAACACAACACCACACACCACACCAGAAGATACATAAAAGGATTGTGAAGATAAAATAATAGATATGAAAACAATTCAAAAACAGCTAAAGATGACAGAAATGTAGTATGTGAAGCAAAGGAAGGAAAAAGAATATTTAATGGCTATAGATGGATTACTTTAAATTCTAAATAAATATGGACATATCTAGTCCATATCTAGGGCAAGAATCTAGTTCAGCTTTGTTTTTAAAGGGCAAACTACTTATTGTTATGTACTGGTCACCAAGCTTCACTGCCTCTAAATCATCCTGGATTCTCACCTTTCCCTCACTCCCCATGCCTGATCAATTGTCAAATCTTGTCAATTCTATATCCAATCAATACTCTTCTCTCCATGCCCACAGCCACCCCTCTCATTCACATCCTTATCACATCTCATCAAGACTATTGCAACAACCTCCTAACTGGTTTCTCTGCTTCTAGTCTCTCCCTTCTTCTATTCACTCATGCATAGCTGCCAAAATGACCTCCCTAAAGCAAAATTTGAATCACATCACTCCCCTGCTCAAAATTCCTCAGTTGCTCTATTGTTCCTAGACTAAAATACAAATTTCTCAGCTCATTATTTAAAGTGTTCTAACTTTCCAGTCTTGCTCCCTATAACTTGAATCATATTTTTTTGAGCTTCAATTTTCTCTTCTATAAAATGGACATTACCACACACCTTCCCTACCTTCAAGGATTGTTGTAAAAATTAAGTAAAATAGTAAATGTGAAAGCATTTCATAAACTGTAATGTATAAGATCCACATATAAAATTATGTGTTATATAATGATGAGAATAAGGTGGGAATAATAATAAAAAATTCTTTCTCTGATATGGAATGGCTGAAGAACATGTGCAGGTGTTCAATTATGTCCCAGGTGTCTGAAAAAAATGTGCATTTTTATGTTTAAGAGGAAGATGACATTAATTATAGGAGTTAAAAGAAGCAGATAGTTGGCTTTCATTTACAGGATTAGGCTGGCAGAAACACAACCTTGCAATGAACAGTAAAAATCATTAGAAAATAAAAAACACCTTTAGAAATCTGACATGTAGCTGACATCCAATGCTTTAATTACACATGTGTACATTCATTTGTATCCACATGTCCATCATTCTTATTGACGGGAGATAAGTTGCAACAACCAATAAAATAAAGCTAAGAATGTAAGAATAATAGCATTGTGATGATTTATTAAGTGCTTTACATACATATGAACAAATTTAGACCTTTCAGGACACTTCATAGTGTAGTCCAATATATTATCAAAGGATGATTAACCACTACTGCCACCACCACCACCACCACCACCACCACCACCTACATTAATGTTGCATTTCAATGTTTACAAAGTGCTTTTTTCACAACAACACAGATGAAGTTAACCCAACTGATTGTCCCTATTCTTCAGTTGAGGAAGCCAAGGATCACAGACCTTGACTTGCCCAAGCAAAATGACCTGCCGAAGGTCACACAACTATAAAATATATGTGTCATAACACAACTTTAACATACATCCCAATATGTCAATGGAACCACAATGGCATTGGTAGAGATATTTCCTCTATTGGTGCAGACTGAAAGCTCTCCATATCTTCTCTCCCATTAGACTGTAAGCTCCTTGAAGTCAGAGGCTGTCTTTTGCCTCTTTGCAACCCCAATGTTTAGAACAATGCCTGGAACATAATATTTAATCAATGTTTTATTGATTGTGTCCTTCCAAGGAGCTTCCACCAAGGATCTACCCCATGTATCAGAGATCTGACCCCTTGATCTTTTAATATTTTGTAGACATTGGTGCAGCACTCAGGATGCTCATCTGTTATCTTTTTATCTTGCTATATTACTATTCCACCTCCTCTTCTATTGATATATACCTTCTAGAAAGTCTCAGTACCAGAAAACTGACTGCTGGATGATTAACTCTTTGGCATTGGTGACTCATGAAAGCAATGACAATTTTAAATGACTCTCAATGTGTGAAAGGTGTAGCAAGGGGAGCACCTGCGTAGCATGATGGCACCAATAGACTATAAGAGTTCATTTAAATGTGATGCTCTACAAATGTGGGATCCTTGTCCAACAACTGAGTTGATCTTTTACTAGAGAAACAGAACAGCATCAACACCAACATCCTCGCCATAAATGAATCTGAAGACAGAAGTAGCTAAATGGAAGGATGGCTCATGCGTTCTGCTGAAGAGATAGGAGAGTTGGTTTGACTGTGCACCAAAGAACAAGAAACATTTCATGGCGCTTTTGTCATCTTGCCTTGAAGTGTTCATGATAAGCACACCAAAGGGACCGATCATGAAGACTGTTGAGGCTTACATGTCAGTAATGATTGTAAAGAATGAAGAAGTAGGGAAATATTACAAAGAGCTTGACAAACTCAGCCTCACCAAGTATTAGCTGACTTCAGTGTCAAGATGGGCATGTTGGCCAAAAAAAAAGTTGGAAAAGTTGGTTTAAGATTAAGATTAAGAAAGAGGCAAGTCTTGCTGGTTATTCATCAGCCTTGCCCTTGTATGTGATATAGTATAACATGATAAATACTATATTATAAATATAATATAGTATAATATAAAATAATCTATAATATTATAGATTTTAATATGGTATGTAAGAAACACCTTCAGAGAGGAAAAAGATTATAGTCTGGTCTAGAAAAAGGTCTGACATGTTCTCCAGCATATTGAATATAGTAGGTAAATTACTATTAATTTAGAGAAAGCAAATTAAATTAGCTCATCAATGACACTTAAGTATGATCAAAGTCAAAGAGAAAAAGAGAATAGAGAGGTTAGAAAGATAATTACCTAGAAATAGTGGTTTGTACAAGGTAAAATTCAAAGCAAAACATGAAGGCTAAAAAAAAATTGGAGCATGTGGATTGGAATCATTTGCATCCGTGGATTCCATGCCCAACCCCCCTCCCCCTGGATCTTTAGTTTCAGTATTTTTTTGGCAAGTTTATAATAGCAACTGCTAGGAGACACTGAACAAAAAATGAATACTTTTCTATCAAGAAGCAAGGGCTGCTTAGTTTTCCTTACTTTCATTTTCTGTCCTCTTGGTCCTACCACTTTGATGTGTTTATCTACACATCCTTTTGGGTCCATGTTTACCATCTACAGATGTACACAGCACTAAAAACCACCAGGACGGGGCTGGTAGTATGTGGATTTACTTTGCAAAAACAGGGCTGCCAAGAAAATGGCTGATCTCCTCTCATCCCTCTGAAAGTCGGGAACACTGAACCTGTCCCTTGCATCCTGTGACTTTCAGTGAAAAGGCCTTATTCATGCTCTATCCAAAAGTCTTTTAGGGGAATATAGTTGTTATTTAGCCTAATCTATACAAGTTCTAGAAACTGGGAAGATGACTTCTCTCTCAGAGGACAATGTTTTATTTCACTCAAGTAATTTCTTCAGCTATTTGCAGTAGATGACTATACTTAGAATGAGAATTAACTGCTTGTTTTGGTTTTGTTCCAAGATGATACTTTGTGCATTTTAGATTGAGAGTGTAAACTGGCATTCCTTTGACCAGTCCTTGATGAATTTACAGAATATACCCTAAAAGAATGAGGCGTGACGAACTTTACTTTAGCTTCCAATAATACATAAAACGTATTTGCTTTTAAGCATTGTCAATTTAGCATCATTTGCTGGGTAAAGAATTAGGAGAGAGCATGTCTCAAATACAGGTAAAAATTTCCATGACTGCAGTGCTAATTCCTTCTCAAACATATCTACTTGAAGCATGCTTCCTCATCTGTGAAATCAGAGGGCCAGATTAGATAATCACTGGAGTTCCTTCCAATATTAAAATATTAAGCTATGCAGCAGGCAATATTATATAGAAAAAAACCTCGCTTACCTGGAAGTCAGAAGACCTGGGCTTGAATTCTAGTCTTGTTACGTGTTCCCTAAGTGTGGTAGAACCAACATTTGCCACATAGGCTTCCTTGTTTTTCCTTGAAAATTATTGAAATGATTGTCATTTGGCTGAGGCCATTGATCTAACTTCCTGGAGGCCTAAGTATATGAGAAGGTAGACTTGGCTTTCCTTCAAGCTTGACTGGTCTTTCAACATGGCCAGCACAGAGGTAGGGAAACTGTGTGCAAATGAACCAATGCTATATCCTTCCATGTATCTTTGCATGCTATAGCTAAATATATGTTTTGTTGTTAAATGGTCTACAGGTTTCTTGTTTCATTTCATTTCCAAACCTGAAGTTCCAGACCAGCCTGAATCAGGTCCAGCCTCCAGCTGGCAATAGGATGGGATAAGAAGGTGCTCTTGTTCAAAGTTGGGGAATGGTAATGTACAGGAAGCACAGACTTTGTTGAAAGGATGGCATGATTTGGCTGCATTCTCAGTGTGACTGGAAAGGATTAGTCCAGTGAGTCCACGGAGGATAAAAATAACTTCAGGAGCAGCATTCCTCAGTTATTATTAATGGTTATAGAAAAGCTAGATCGCCAAGTAACAGTGAAAGAGAGACAGTATTGAACCAACTCCCTTTACACCAATCCTATGTGGCCCATGAAGAAGACAGGTAGTGCCTGGTGATTTATAGTGGACAACAGAGAACCGAGTAAAGTTGTCATAACATTGCTGCAGTTGTCCCTGACCTTGTCAATGGAGCAACAGGGCCCTGTTCCTGATGGTGATGGAATGGGGATGCCAGCCTTGATAATGTCTTCTTCTTTATTCTTGTGCCTGAGAAAGGAGCAGCTCATTTTCACTTAGGGAAGAGTCCAGTATCCCATCACCATCCTTCCCCAGGATTATCTGAATTTTTCCTCATGCTGACACTATCTGGTGATTAACGATCTCAAAGAAGCCTCATTACCTGAGGGCACTCATGTCCACCATTAGCAATCAATCAATAAACTTAAGTGCCTACTATATGCCAGGCACCGAGGTCAAGCATTGGAGATACAAAAAGAGGGCAAGAGAAAATTCCTGCCTTCAAAGAGCTTACAATCTAATGGGAAAGATATATGCAAGTAAACTACATACAGGATAAATAGGAAATAATTGAAAGAGGATTACAATGAAAAGGGGTTGGGAAAGGCTTCCTGTAAAAAATGAGATTTTAATTGGGACTTAAAGGAAGCAGAGATGAGAGGGGAGAGAGCCTTCCAGGCATGGGAGAGAGCCGATGCTTGGATGAGTGGAGCTGGGAGATGGAAGTGTCTTGTTTGTGGAACAGTCAGGAGGCCAGTATCACTGACTGAAGAGTATATGGCAAGGAATAAGGTGTGAGAAGACTGGAAAGGTGTGAGGAGACTAGATGTTATAAGCTTTGAATGCCAAGCAGAGGATTGTGTGTTTGATTCTGGAGGTGACATGGAACCACTGGAGTTTATTGAGTAGCAAGTGAAAAGACCTGTGCTTTAGTGGCTTAATGGAGTGAAATACTGAATGGAATGAAATACTGAAAAAGCTGAAATGTCATTGAAGTAGGGAGAAACTTGAGACAGGTAGATCCACCAATATGCTTTTGGCTCCTGGGCTCTTACCATGTGGCAAGGTTGATATGTTATAGATCTCTGCCCATTAAGAACAGTTGAGTGCAATTTTTGGGGGGTGCAAAGAAGCAGTCATTCTAAATGATCATTAGGCTCCATGATCTCCAAAGTAACCACTCAGTATAGACATCTAAAAAACAAGTGCTTGTTACCTGGATCCTAGTAGCTACTCAAAGGAAAATGTAGGATCTTACCACCACCTTTAATCCAGAGTTGTTTATTATGGGCTGGGTTCTATAAGATGGTCCTCTAACAAATGGATAAGTGGAAATGGTTAAGTGGAAATGGTAGCTACATGACCCTTTGGAGGTTAGTGCCCTTCAATATCAGGTTGAGACTGTGCCACAGGTTGACACCTCCAGTCCCAAATCTAATACACTACCTCATCTGCCAGCCCAGAGGTGCCAAACAGCAGCCTGGGGTCCTCTGATGTGGCCAAACCAATTAAAATGTAGATGGGAAATTTTTAACAAGTAAAAATATAATTGCACATAAATATGTTAATATATAGTTTTCTAAAGCAATTAGTAAGCCCCATTTCCATCTGAGTTTAACACTACTGTCCTAGTCCTCTGTCTAATAAGCCCTGGCTCCCAGGGAATATTGTCTTGCTTGTTTACACACAATGAGAAGCACACACAACTGGAATTTGACAGGGATTCATTCAGTAACAGGGAGGGAATGAGGTTTTGGTAAACCTCCCATTAGAATGAGCTGCACAGTACAAGGGTGTTGTGTAAGAGAATTCTGAGGGGTGTGTTGGATATGACTTCTGAATGGTACCTATGGTTCTGGTTGAGTGGTCTCAATCACAAGGCTGAGACCCAGTTTTGAGGCCTGTCAAGAACAGAACTAGATAATCAATGGTTTTCCCCTTTGGAGTGAGGGCAATTAGAGAAATTTTGCCAGTATCTCAGACCCCATACAGCCAAGGGTTCTTAACTTTTTTGTGTCATGTACCCCTTTGGCAGTTTAGTGAACCCTATGGACTCATCAGAAGAATATCTATAGTGCATAAAACAAAATATACAGAATTATAAAGGAAACCAATTATATTAAAAGTTATAAAAATATGTTAAAAGCAATTTTCATAGGCCCCAGGTTAAGAATTTCTGCTTACCTTCAAATAGTTTTTGGGCATAGTTCCAGCTGACTTTCCAACCCTTCCTTATTCAGAACACAGTTCCAAATGACCTTTTTCCTTTATTCAGGCCCTGCTAAAGTCATTCAGATCTAGAAGTCTCTGCCCCTTTAGGACCCCTCAGTGAACTTCATATCCCCAGGGGAAATGAAGTAAGTCCTCTGCAGTTAATAAGTCCTCTTCAGACAAGTTTCCCAGAAAGTACTTGGCGGATTGAGGGGTGGTACTGTTGGGAGATGCCTCATTTTCTTATGACATGAGGAAGGTGAAATAGCCTCTATATAACTGTGGTGAATGTGTATTTACTTGGAAAAAAAGGGGAGTCCTTGGACATGGTGGCAATCTTGAGTTCTATTTAATGAAATTTGTGGAAGAGTCCCTATCTAGGCCTCTAAGGTGTCAAGAGATTTACTAATATTTCCCACTCATGGAGTTCTCAGGGATAGGGATGTCCTAGTGGGTTGACTGGGGAAAACTGAGGAAACAGTGCTAAGGGGTGATTCCTTGTATTAGCACTTAGCTCCCTGACTCCAGATGATTCTCTGATCTGAGATAGAGATGAGTGACTAGTCTGGAAGAGTCATTCCTTGCACTGTGGCTGGTGCTATCTGCTCCTCACTGCTGCTTTACATGGAGAGACCCATTGTGAACTGTAAAGATTTGGAATCACCCAACGCATAAACCAGATCATGGAAATCTAGGGCTTTGTCCTTCCAAAGTGGGGAAGCAAAGCCTTGGAATTCAGTTATCATTATTCGCCACATTCAGTTGCTTCTTTTGGGGGGCTATTACTTTGTTCATAATGCCAATTTGCTTTAGCTGTTCTGAGCCTGTTTCTTCTCCTGTAAACTGAAGATATTTTCTTTACAGTATGTTGTGAGAAAAGCATTTGTAAACTACAAAGTGCTATATAGTTATTCCAATTCCATTAATGAGCAACTAGTAGTGAAGTGGATAGAGCACTGAGCCTAAAGTCAGGAAGATCTTACTAGCTGTGACCCTGGGCAAGTCACCTAATCCCTATTTGCTTCAGTTCCTCATCTGCAAAATGGGGACACATGCTAAAGAAGGAAAAAGCAAACCACTCCAGTATCTTTGCCAAAAGAACCCCGCAAACAAAGTCCATGGGATCAGGTCAAGTCAGACACAATTAAATGATTGAACGATTCCATTAATGTTCCAGTGGGGATACTGCTAACTCTCTACATCCTCCAGTACCTCATTGTGGTGTAAGAGGGACCTTGGGTTCTAAAAACTCTACTAGCTAAGCACAAGTTCTGGAAAACCGTCCCACCCATGCTGGAAAAGGTTCAAGAATGGTGCTAATGATAAGGCTACTTTTCAAGGATGAGCCTAGCTAAGCAGTCTACGGTTCAACACCAGTAGACTGGCTATCAGGTGATGAATTCTTTGGCCTCAGCAACCCATATTAAATACTTTAATAGATCTGGCTTCTAAACTAAAGTTTAGGTGATCCATTGCTAAATGATAGAAAGCAATTACCTAGCACTTTAAGGTACATATATTACTTCATTTGAGCCTTATACAATACCCCAAAATAAGGTAGATGTGGTTATTCTCATTTGGCAGATGAGGAAACTGAGGAAGACAGTGGCTAAGTCACTTGCTCATAGTCACAGAGCTAATAAGAACCTAAGGCAGGACTCAAACTCAGGTCTTCCGGATTCCAAGTTTAGCACTCCAAATGACTATGCCTGATTCTATTCCTGGACACTTGGAAGGAAGTTTGTGGGAGACATACGCCATATGTACTTTGATGGATGTCATGTAACACCTTGGTAGCAATATAAAAAGCGATTTTTAACCAGGAAGGAGGAGATGGTGTCTGAGCATGTACTCTTTCATCATAAATGTAAAACCCTCCACCCTACTTGAACTCCTCCTCTGAAAATTACTTGGTGCTTCTACTTTCTCTTTATTTACTGGCAGTCTAGAAGACTGTTTGAACTTTATGAAATTGGTCGACAAAACTCTTTCATTTCTCATCCTCTGTAGATTTTTTTTCTTTTCCTGTTCTGAGAGGCCACTGACTACAAAAGAGAGAATCAAAGGAAAAGGAGAATAAAGCCAAGTTTTAATACAGAACGTGGAAAGAGCAGAAAACACAGAATTGTCTCCCTCTGCCTCCTTCTTTCCCCCCACCGCACTCCCAATTTTTAGAGAAGGCTGAGTTAAGACTAATACAAAAAAAGAAAGTGTTTCTTTTGAAAGCTAAAAGCTGTTTCCCCTAAGTAATTGTGGCTAATCTATTTTAAGCATATCATATCAAATGTCAAGATAACGAGATTCTGTAATTTTATCTCGTGTCCTTCATAGGTACTACAACATGTAACAATGGATTTAGATTCAAATCCCAGCCCTGACACTTATGACTTTGGACAAATAACTTTATCTAAAAGCATCGTAAAACCTATACTTCCAGGGGGTTAAACTGCTACCCTTTCTAGGTCTTAAAATCTCATTAATTCCTATGAATATTGATAAGATTTCATGGAAAAGAACGCCGGATTTAGGAGAAAGGCAATCTGTGATCTAGCACTGAGTCTGTTGCTAATCAGCAAACTTCGACCTTGAATTTATCATTTAAACACTTTGGAATTGTTCCTTCATCTGTAAAATAAACAGGTTAGATTAGATTATCTATCCTTCTACTCCTTTACAGGTTTAACCTTCATTTATCAAACATTAGCCATCTGCTGTGTGCAATGCCTGGTGTGAGATGGGAAGTTTTGATCTTCCTTCCATCCTCCCTCCTTCCTTCCTTCCCTCCCTTCCTTCCTTCCCTCCCTCCCTCCCTCCTTCCTTCCTTCCCTCCCTCCCTCCTTCTTTCCTTCCTTCCTTCGCTCTCTTTCCCTCCCTGCTTTCCTTCCTTCCCTCCCTCCCTCCCTCCTTCCTTCCTTTCTTCCTTCCTTCCCTCCCTCCCTCCTTCCTTCCCTCCATCCTTTCCTTCCCTCCCTCCCTCCTTCCTTCCTTCCCTCCCTCCTTCCTTCTTTCCTTCCTTCTTTCACTCTCTCTCTTTCCCTCCCTGCCTTCCTTCCTTTCCTCCCTCCCTCCCTCCTTCCTTCCTTTCTTCCTTCCTTCTCTCCCTCCCTCCCTCCTTCCTTCCTTCCCTCCTTCCCTCCGTTCCTTCTCTCCCTCCCTCCTTCCTTCCTTCCTTCTCTCTCTCTTTCTCTCCCTGCCTTCCTTCCTCCCTCCATCCATCCACGTAGGATATCACGCCCTTACCTGTGGATGCGCTGTCCAAAGAGAATATCCATTTTAATCTCTGAAACATTTTTTTCCTGAAAGAGCAGCCTTAACCCCAAATAACTCAGGTTTTCATTGATTGGTCAACAACAAGTACCAGGCTGAGCCCTACTTGGACACTGTTTGGGCCCTGATTGGCTTAGAATAAACGTAAATAGCAATTGTTTCTGATTTGGCCAGAAACCCTGAGAATCTCCCCCTTACAGACTGATTTTTAAATTTTATTTTAGCTATTTATTTTACATTTTGACTAGGCAAAGAGGCTTTTCTCTGCCTCAATTCTTTTTTTTTATTTTTTTGCTTTTTGGAGGGCAATTGGGGTTAAGTGACTTACCCAAGGTCACACGGCTAGTTTTTGTGTTAAGTATCTGAGTTCAGATTTGAACTCAGGTCCTCCTGACTCCAGGGCCAGTGGTCATTCACTGCACCACCTAGCCATCCCTGACTCAATTCTTATTAAGCCGTATTCACTGAATGGGCTTTGCCTCAGTCAAACTGAGACCTATTAAAGACCTTAGCTTGAAAAGGCCCACAGCATCCTTGGCCATTTCCAGGTTGTTCTGATCTATATATATCTGGCCACTGGAGCCAGATGGTTCTGGAGAGTAAAGTGAGGCTGGTGACTTTGCACAGCCCTGACTCACTTAAATCTAATTCACTTACACGTCATGGCATCACCTCCTTGATGTCATGGTCCACTTCAAGAACAAAGGACAGGGGTGGCTAGGTGGTGCAGTGAATAGAGCACTGGCTCTGAAGTCAGGAGGACCTCTGTTCAAATCTGGCCTCAGACACTTAACACTAGCTGTGTGACCTTGGGCAAGTCACTTAACCCCAATTGCCCTCCAAAAAGAAAAAAAAAAGAACAAAGGACAAACAACAATATCCTTAATAGGGATATGGATATATATATGTTTCACTGGTATAGGAAACTCTTGTATGAAACCAACAATGAAGAGCAGTGCCTTCTCTGCTGCTTTAGAGAAATGTCTTGCCCTGAGACTCTAAGTCAGTATGTATGAGAGACTGGGTCTTGAACTCACATCTTCTTTTCTCTTGAATGCTAAGCTCTATCCACCACAACAAACTACCTCTCGAATCCTCGGAGATGTTCAAAGAAGCAATAAAGTCAATTATTTCCCTTCCTAAATGGAATTTATTCTGAGTTCTTTACCGAATCATCATTGCTTTCCCTCTATAACTATGCCTCATCTAGCTATCATATTTAGATTACAACTCCACTGCATTGTGTCTGACTAATGTGACTTTAATTACAATTATTAGGATATTCTAGAAGACAAATCATTTGCTGTTATCCCAAGAAAATAGGAATTCAAGAGGCCCAGGTTTAGTGGATAGGCAAACTCACTTATGGAGTTTCCTCATGAGTTCCCAATACAAATGAAAAAAAATTTTGAGACAAAAAAGAAAATTAAAGAAGAAAAAATTAAAAAAAGAAAAAAAATTTTGAGACAAAAAAGAAAATTAAAAGAAAATTTGGCCT
>CM053592.1:34342297-34356189 GCA_028646515.1 Pseudochirops corinnae | reverse complement strand
AAGAAAGAAAGAAAGAAAGAAAGAAAGAAAGAAAGAAAGAAAGAAAGAAAGAAAGAAAGAAAGAAAGGAGGGAGGGAAGAAAGAAAAAGAAAGAAAGAAAGGAAGGAAGGAAGGAAGGAAGGAAGGAAGAAATGTTACATAATTAACTAGCAGACATAAACTACTATGGCAGCTGGATCTAACCCACTGATCAAACTAGTGTTGTATAACTACTTTCTACCAAGTATCACAACAGCTGGCTTAGATGAATTAATTGTTAAAAAAAAATCATGCGGCCCTCACCTAGATGGATTTCTAATCACTACATGCAGACACTGTGGTAGGGCACTGGGCGTACAATAATAAAAATTAAATGATATGATCCATTACTATAAAAATCTGGGATGCCCCATGTCATCTCCATTAATGCAACACAACTGGCAGAACTACAAAGATGCAACACAAAGTCACATATCTTATCATCAAAGAGCACATACTAAGCTCTGTATTGAGCAGTACTGGGATACCGGAAGTCAGAAGATTTCTGTTCCAGCCTTGGCCATGTACAGCTGAGTAATACATGAAACCACTGTGAGCCTGCTTCCTCAACTACGAAACAGGAAATAAGGTTTAAACTACCTCACGGAACAGCTGTGGCCTTCAAATGAGAGAAAATCACAAGAAAGCACTTTGTAACTCGGCTAACATTAAACACTATATACACAAATCGCAAATAAATTCTGTTCTGTGGACCTTTCCAAAAAAAGAGATGAGTTTTGGCACCGATAGAGAAAAACCCCACCACCCAAGTCTTCCTACCTATCCTTCTACTGTTGGAATTTCTTCCTTAAAGCACAAGAAAGTCAAAGGAAGTATCAAATAAGAAAAGACACATTTGTCCTCATAGCCTGGCAGTGGTTTTTAGAATAAGAAACATATACTCTTAACAACAGAAAATTTTTGACTAGTCATCTAGCCACCATCTCTCTTGGTTCCCACTGTCACCATATCTCTAGGCCATAATTCAATGAGTTGCATAAATTCCTGCATTTTAGTTTCTTCCTTTATAACATGAAGGGGGTAAAGCAGATAACCAGATTCATTCTAACTGGTCAGAATGACTCTATAGCTGAACTGATGGGCCTTTAATCTTGTCTGGATTAAATTAGAAGGTGTATGATTCATACTCTTAAAATTCAAAAGAATTACTGTGACGAGTTCAGACAAAAATTCACAAAAAATTATTACTATAGTCTATCAAAGTATTACAGAAGGCCATACAGTTATTTGTCACTTTCAATTACCTTTATGCAGTTCATTATTCACTCATATGAGAAAAATCTAACAAAAATTTGGCCTAACAAACCTAATCAAAATTTTACTTATTCCAAACCCTAATGAAGAATTCCATAATTTGCTTAAGGCTTTAAACAAATTCCTTTGAAGTCGAAATGGGGATAAGTATTTTATTTTGGTACATAAAATCGTAAGTATTTTGAATTGGAAACCTTTAACATGTAAATTGCACCACCTGCTGGTCCTTGCTATGACATGATCATTGCTTATTTTCAAGAGCAAGGCTATGGGAGAGGATTCTGGGAAAGGTAGCAGAGTAGGTCGGAAAATTCCAGGCTCTCCAAATTTCCCCCTACAAAAAATAGACAGAACATTGCCTTAAAGCAAATGTAGAGCAGCAGAAATAAATAAAAGTCAGAGCAAAGCAGTTGTTCTCCTAAGACAACTTGAGAGGACCTCAGAAGGACCCCACTTCCAGGGGTAGAGGTCCTTCCTAAGAGCAAACACTTCCAGGGAAATTCTGGCTCAATTAACAAACCCTGGGTGTAGCAGGGTCTCAGGAACTTTGACCTTTTGGACAGTTTCGGGATTGGACAGCCAAGTAGAGGAGGATGGAAGGATCACCCCACTAGGATGATGTCCAGGCCCAGCTGTGTTGATCAGACATGGTCCTTGGCTACAGATGTGGGCAGAGAAAGCAAATGACCAGTGAGAGTGGCAGCAGAACAGAGACCCTGTTGTCTGTGCCACTTAGAGAGCAGAGTGCCTGGTTTCAGTTCCAGGGCAGAGGAGAGAGCTAAAGTTTGCGGCTGCAAGAGAGACTGCAGGAGCAAGAGTGTTTGTGGGACACCGTGGCTGGGGGCCCTAGCTGTAGCTTAGGGGTTAAGAGAGTACCCAAGACTGGGTACAAAACTCAAAAAATAACAGAAAAAAGGATTGAGGCCTAAGGCACCTTTCCCACATCCCGAGACTAGGGTAAATTACAGTAAGATCCTAAAAATAAAATTAAACAAAAATAAAAATGAGTAAGCAAAGGAGAAAGAACATAGATAGCTACTATGAGGTAGATCTGGATTCACAGAGGAAGATAGTAAAGTTTAAAAAAAGTCACTCTTAATTCAAAGAGAAACATCAAATCGTCACAAACCCAAAATGAGTTCTTAGAACAGCAGTTCTCAACCTGTGGGTCCACGATCCCTTCAAGGGTCAAACGACCCTTTCACAGGGGTCACTTAAGACCATCAGAAAACACTTATTTCCAATGGTCTTAGGAACCAAGACACCACTCCTCTATCCGTCTCCAGGCGAGTTCACCCACGTGCAGATACGCCCACATACAAGTATTAAAAGGTCGCAGCATCAGGAAGGTTGAGAACCACTGTCTTAGAAGAACTTTAAAAGAACTTCAAAAATCTGAAAGATTGAGGAAAAATTAGGGGAAAAAAAAGAAGTAATGCAAGAAAATTATGAGAAGTCGACCAACTGGAAAAAGAGATCCAAAAACTTAAGAAAGACAATAACTCCCTGAAAACTAGAATTGGGCAAAGGGAAGCTAATGACATTATAAGACACCAAGAAATAATTAAAAAAAAAAAATCAAAAGAATGGAAAAATAGAAGAGAATATGAAACAACTTATCAGAAAAACAATTGATCAGGAGAACAGATCAAAGAGAGACAACGTAAGAATTGTTGGGACTACCTGAAAGTTATAAGCAAGAAGAGTCTTGCTAAAAAATTACAAGAAATTATTAAAGAAAATTGCCCTGAAGGTTTAGAACAAGAGGGTAAAACAGAAAAAGAAAAAAAATTCATTAAGCACCACAGGATAAAAACTTACAAGAATATCACAGCTAAATTTCAAAGTTAAGGGAAAAAGACTGCAAACAAGGAAAAAACAATTTAAAAACAGAGCTACAATCGGATCGCACAAGACTTAGCAGCTTCTGCGTTAAAAGATTGTAGGTTTTGGAAAATAATATTTTGAAGAGCAAAAGAGCTGAGGCTACAACCAAAAATAACCTATCCAGCAAAGCTAGAGTAATCTTGAATGAAAAATAAGGGATGGGGCCACTAGGTGGCGCAGTAAATAGAACACCGGCCCTGGAGTCAGGAGGACCTGAGTTCAAGTTCAACCTCAGATACTTGACACACTTACTAGGCGTGTGACTTTGGGCAAGTCACTTAGCCCCAATTGCCCTCCAAAAAAGAAAAGAAAAGAAAAACAAGGGATATTCAATGAACTGAAAGACTTTCAGGTATTTGTGACAAAACGAGCAGAATTCAATGAAGAATTTGATATACACAATTCAGGAGAAACGTAAGGTAAACAGTAAAGACCAATTATAAGAGACTATTTGTCAAACTGCTTACTTCTTATCTGGGAAAATATTATCAAGACTCACATCATTACTTGGGTAGTTTGAAAGAAAGGTCTGGAAGAGGTAAAAAGGAGCAATGATCTCATACAAATGAGGAAAGAACTGATATAGAAGCAAATGAAGGTAGGGGACTGAATTAAAGAGAGAATGATACATACATCTAGAAGGGTGAAAAAGTCTTCTAAATTTATAAAGAAAAAAGGGTGAGGGGATAAGAAAACGGAAGGACTGTTAGAGAGGTGGGTAGATAATATAAAATATCTGAGACAATACCTGTCAAAACAGACCCTGGAACTACATGAACACAATTATAAAACACTCTTTATACAAATAAAAGTCAGATTTTTAAAACTGGGAAAATATTAATTTTTGTGGGTAGGCAAAGCCAATATAATAAAAATGACAATTTTACCTAACTAATCTATTTATTCAATGTCATCCCAATTATGTTACTAAAATTTATTTTACTGAGTTAGAAAAAAATAAAATTCATTTGGAAGAACAAAAGATCAAGAATTTCAAAGAAACTAAAGAAAAAAAATGTAAAGGAAGGAGGTTCAGCAGTACCAGACCTCAAACTACATTATATATGGCAGTAAATATCAAAACTATCTGGTACTGGCTAAAAACTAGAAAAGTAGATCACTGCAACAGAGTAGACATAAAATATACAGTAGTAAAGGATTATAGTAATCTTCTGTCGGACAAATGTAAAGATTTAAGTCTTAGGGATAAGAATTCATCATTTTGTAAAATTGTTAAGAAAGCTCGAAAGCATCTTGGCAGAAATTGGGCATAGACCAGTATCTTAAACTATGTACCAAGATAAGGTCAAAATGGTTATGTGACCTAGGTATAAAGGGAGTTATCTGAAGAAAATTACAACATTGAACGTATTATCAGACTTGTGGATAGAACAATTTATGAATTAACAACAGTATTGTGAGGTATAAAATGGATTATTTCAATTACATTAAATTAAAAAGTTATTGTAAAAATAAAACCAGTGTAGCCAAGATTAGAGGGAAAGCAGATAATTGGGAAAAATGTTCAGTCTCTTAAAGGTCTTATTTCTCAAATATATAAAGAACTTTGTCAAATTTATAAGAATATGAATCATTCCCCAATTGATAAAATCAAAGGATATGAAAAAGTAGCTTTCCAATTAAGAAATCAAAACTATATATAGTCAAATGAAAATGTTCTAAATCATTGATGAAATGCAAATACAACTTTGAAATAATGATCTTACACCTATCAAATTGGTTAAAATGATAGATGCCCTTCAATTTGGAAATGGCTAAAGTTGTGGTATATGATTATGATGGAATAATGCTGCGCTATAAGAAATGATGAGCTGGTTGATTTTAGAAAAACATGGAAGGCCTTGGACCTATGAAGATGCTGTTCATGTCCAGAAAAAGAACTCATAATTTTATGAGATGTACAATATGGTTTCAAGTATATGTGTGTGTATATACATATATATATATATAATATTTACTTACATGTATATGGGTATATATGTGTGTGTGTGTGTGTATATATATATATATATTCATGTTTAAATATAGCCTTTTCTAGGGCAGGGTGGGGAAGCAGGGAGAAAAAAACAACAACAGCAGAGAACAAAAGAAAACTTAGAACGGAAAAGCTGGGTAGCTTTGAAAATAATGTGTAGTATTGATTACATAGTTTTTTTACAAAGAGTCTGCAATGGAATTTCATGGTTTTGTATTGAACACTATGTTCTGCTGTGTACCTACCTGGACGTGTTCCTTTTTATTTTTCTCATTTTATATTTAAGTTTAAAATGAATAAATTTTTTAAAAGTAAGGTTACTAAAGAAAAACTTTGAAATTTTGATTTCAAATTTAAATTTTTTAAAATTCAATTTAAATTTCAAATTAAAAAATAAAAATCATCATCAATGCAATGACCAACCAGTTCCAGAGGAATGATGGAAAATGATAATCTGCTTCTTGACACAAATGACACACATTTTCAGACATGAAAAAAGTTGTTTTGCTTGACTGTGCAGTTATTACAAGAGATTTTTTTCTTCTTCCTGCTGGAGTTGCAAGGGAGAGGAGAATTTGTGATGGGCTTAGGAGGGTCAAATAGGCCAGAAAGAAAGAGACAGAGAACTGTGAAAGTTACTTGTTGAATTTATATATTTAAAAGGAAAAGCAAACAGTACATATCAGAATTTGCAGTTTCAATGTATAATCTTTTTTCTGTTTTATATTATGGAAATAATTTATCTAGTATTAAGTTCAGAATAAATTTTTAATAGATTAGATCAGCGGTTCTCAACCTGTGGGTTATGTTCAATTTGTAACAATGAAAATACATCCTGCATATCAGATATTTACTTTACGATTCATAAGAGTAGCAAAATTAGTTATGAAGTAGCAACGAAAATAATTTTATGGTTGGGGGTCACCACAACATGAGGAACTGTATTAAAGGGTCACGGCATTAGGAAGGTTGAAAACCACTGGATTAGATGATACTAAAACTAAATAACATTTGAAAATAAATGCTCATTATCTTTCAAAGATTATAACCTAATAGCCTTAGGGTTTTTTTTTTTTAAATAGGTATTGGTAAGATTTTTCTATCTATGGTAAACTATATTTAATAACTGTTGTTGTTCACTTGTTTTTCAATCATGACTGACTCTTTGTGGTCTCATCTGGGGTTTCCTTGGCAAAGATACTACAGTGGCTTTACAGCTCATTTTACAGATAAGGAAACCAAGGCACACTCAGTTAAGTGACTTGTCCAGGGTCACACAGCTAATAAGTGCCTGAGGCTGGATTTGAACTCAGGGAGATGAGCTTTCCTGACTCCAAGGCTGGCACTCTATCCATTGTGCCACATAGGTGCTCCTAATAAAGGTTAACATTTACATAGTATGTACGAAATGCTACGCACTGTGCTAAGCACTTTACAATTATGAGCTCATTATTTAGTTTGGAATTGTGCAACATCATATAGGGTTTTTTAGGTATTGGGCATGAATTCTTTTCAGTCAATGGCATCCTACAAATATAAGTTTACAAGTACATAGCACATAGTAGAAAAAGAGTTGGATTCACAGAGAACCTAGGGTTCAAATAACACCAGGACACAGATCTAAAGTGAGAAGGGGGTTTGGGGATCATTTAATTCCCTTATTTTATTGATCAGGAAACTGGGCTTAAAGAGAAAACTAACCTCAAAAAGATTCAAACTCAGATCTTCTGAGTTCAAATGCAGAGTTCTCTCCATTCTACCTGCTGGACCATGGGCAAGTCAAGCTTTAGGAGTCTTGTTTCCTCTTCAAAGTGAGGGGCCTGGCTCTTAGCTCATGGGCCATGAGAGCAGGCACGAGTCGCCTCTGGCCCATAGGTAAAGTAAGGGATGGGATCCTGCGGCCTTAAGGCCACATATGGTTTTCTAAATCCTTAAAGTGTGGCCTTTTGACTGAATCTAAACTATCTTCTAGCTCTAGCTCCCATGACCTAGACTAGGAGGCAGAAGCCTATTACGCATTTAAAAGATCCTGGGCTCAGTAATAAAGGCAGGAAGGAGAAAACCATGGCTAGGCAAGAAAAGTCAATAGACTGGCTAGGAAGTATAGATCTGAGGGACACCTGGTGGGAGGAGTAGAGAAGCATTTGTCCACACCCAAAATGTGACAACAGTTGAAAATGAATGGACAGGGAGGCTGCTGGCATAATTCTATAATTACAACTATGTGGAGGGCTATATTTGCGTAGTTAGCCCCTGGGAATGGAGGGCTACCAGGCTGCCTAAGAAAGGGTGAACCAGTACAGACCAGAAAAACAGCAGGCTAAAATGTACCTAACAAGCAGCACTGGAAAAGGAGCCCAAGGCAAGACAGGAAGACTCAGTCTTTAAAAAAAAAACAAAAAAAAACAAATCTTATGATGCTACAGCTATAAGGTTATGCACTCATTCAATCAGCTAAAATATTAGTTTCAGATACCACACACACAAGCAGTTCAATAGAAAAATGATTTATTTTGGCTCCTTCCATACATCTTATTGTTTAGGGAACACAGTCTCACATAAAATCACAGGCTTTGAAAGCTACACTTAAAATAACGAAGGGTCAAGGCAAAGCTGATCCCCTGGATAGAGTCATCAGCCTGGAGGCTCCAGCTCCCTGAATTTACTTGTGCACATCTTCACTAGAAGTGCCTTTTCCTGAAAAGGGGAAATTTACAATGGGCTTGTAAGTAATGAGGAAATACTTTATTCAATACTTTCATGAGACAAAGGAAAATAGTTTCTCTCAAAAATGGAGGGAAAAAACCAAAGAGGACAGATGTGATTAATTTGACATGAATGGTGGGAGGTCAATACAGAAAAAAATGGTGTTATTACTATTATTATTATTATAAACTGATCACATCAATGGGACCAAGAGGGTTTTGTTTTTTTGTTTCCAAAAAATGGACTAAAACCTTCTGCATTTTACACCTTTCCTTATGTCATTCTGAGACAGTCAATCCATGCTCCACATTTTGTCCTGGACGACAGAGCAGTCCTTGAAATGCCATTAAAGGAGCAAATCCAGTGACTGCTGCAGCTTCACAAGAGCAGCTCTAACCCAGCAGATAGCCCCTGTAGAAATGTGGGAAAGAACGAAAAGCAAGAATTAAACCACTCCGTTCACAGTCTTTCCAGCTGCCTCTCACTTATGAAAGGCCCCTTCACACCTGTCCTCTGATCTCCACAGCGATGCTGTGAGGGAGGCACTATTACTATGCTGCTCCCAGAGACATCTTTAATCAACCATTTTTAACTTTACTAATGACTAGGAAAGAAGGTTTAACCAAATACTTTCACAGTAATAAATCAGTGTACAAAAAGACAAAGACAAAAACAGAGGAAAAACCAAGTTCCTTATACCCAAAAAGATGAAAGAGGAGAAGATTAGGAGCTCTGTCTGCAGCAGCAAAAAACTGGAAGCTGAGGGGACACCCATCATTGGAGAAGGGCTGAACAAGTGATGGTACCTGAATGTGATGAAATACCATTAGGCTTTAATGTGCATAAAAGGTGGTTTCAGAGGAACCTAAGAAGACTTGTATTAACTAATGCAGAGTGAAGTGAGCAGAACCAGGAGACCAAGAGAGCAAGAGAACAACAATAACATTGTAAAGACAACGCATTCTGAAAATCCTAGGAACTCTGATCAACACCAGGACCAACCACAACCCCTAAGGATTCACGATGAAACAAGCTACCCAACTCCTGAGAGAGGTGATGGACCGAAAATGCAGACTGAGACAGTTTTCGGGGACATGGCCAATCGAGGAACTTGTTTTGCCTGATTATACTTGTCACAGGGGATGTTGTTTCTCTTGCTTTCTCAATGAAGGAGGGGCAGGGAAAGGTGGGAGGGAAAAAAAGCAGAACTTCACTTGAAAAAAAAATTCATTTAATAAAAAGAAAGAAAATTCCTTATAAATTTAAAAGTCAGAATATACTTCCCTGTAGAAGACACACACGCCTACAACTAGAATCCGAGTTTCTAGAACCTAAATGATCAGCGGATTCAGCTCTTCAGATAATATGAAAAAGAATATGACAGTGAATGGCCTATGAGGGAGAATAAGACATGCCTCTGTGAAGGGGATAGAGAATATCCCTTCACGGAGGGAGAGGATGACTGGCAGCATCTAGCTTTGCATTCATGGTTTCTAAGTCAGGCACTATGATATGCCAGAAAGAAACCCTCGGATTCATACAAACAGGGGCCAGGAAACCCTTTGATAATGAGAATTTAAGTTAAACCCAAGTTTTGACATTTTTCTTTAAACATTAAAACATTTTTAAAATTTAAATTATGACCAAAAAATTAATAAATTGTCTTAGAAAAAGTGATCATATATTGACAGGTAGCCACAGCTTCCCCAAAGTGACTGCAATAATAATATGCAATATTTTTTAATATTTAATTATTACACCAAATCATTAAAAATCCTGCACACAAGTGAATACAAATAATTCTGTCATCTTGGTTAGGTCTCAAAAATAAATTCATGTGAAATAAGTAATTTTTTCTACTGAACTGTATACGTATATATAGGGAGGGGATATCTGAAAGTGATATTTTAGCTGACTATGTATAAGGCCTACAAGTGAATTCCTTATAAAGATTAAAAATTAAAAAAAAAAAAGAAAAGCAAGTCTGGAAGTCAGAATCTGGTTCTATATGACCTTGAGATTAATAAGAGGTTAACTGAAAGAACTATCTAAATTCAGAATACTAGACTACACATTAGCTATGTTTGCATATAATAACCAGTATAAATAACAATTCCTAGTAATTCAATGTTAAAGAAAAACCACCTGCCCCATCTTAGTGAGGTAAAGCATGAAGGAATACAAATTCGTTTTCATTTAACTGAGGGGATCATATTTGTACTCCTTTGGTTTTGTGTTTATATGAAAACGAGCTTTTGCAATATGTTTGCCTCTCCATTTCAGCAAAACGTTAAAGTCATCTTCTCCCATCTTTAAGTATTTCCACACCACAACCTGGAGGAGGGGAGGGGAAGTACAAGGCAAAGAAATGGTCACTGCAAAATGGGTCAGGTATAAAACATTAAGTCTTGCCAAATTCAACAAGTCACTGCAGATATTTTATAATTTGCACATACTTTACAATGTCTACTCCATTTTTAATGTTTCCATAAAAAACGGGGACCAAATATGAGGAAAGGGCTTCCTACTGTGGTGACCTTGGCCAAATCACTTAACATTATTGGGCCTCAGTCTTCTTGTCTGTAAAATGAGGAGACTGAGTGAGGTGGCTTCTGCAGCCCCACCCAGCCCTATGTCTATGATCCTATACTAAGAGGGCCTGGCAGGGAGCACTGTCCACTGGGAAAAGGCCATCAATTTGGCATTTAAAAGGTCACTGGTGACCTTAAAAAAAAAGTTCAAGTAGAATGCTAGGTTTGGAAGCTAAAACTACAAAAGGAAATATAAAAAAAATATGACTGACTTCCATGTGAGATCCAGGGAATCAGTGTCAAAATTATAAGGGCAACTCTCAAAATACCTTCAAAACTCATGAGGAGAAATGCTGTATCTACCTCCAGAAAGACTAATGGAGAGAATACAGAATGAATCATTTTTTCCCTTTTTCTCTTTTTTTGGGGGGTGGTGGTGGTGATAGAGACATGACTTAAATAATGCAGAAATATATTTTGCATGACTTCATATGGATATTATAATTCTTGCCTTCTCAATGGTGGGGGAGGGATAAAGGGAAGGAGAGAATTTGGAACTGAAAATTAAAATAAAACCAAGCAAAAAAAACTGCTCCAAAGCTACAGAAAAATTTGGAAATAAAACACCATGATGTCAACTTCCTTACTGATATTTCTTAATGCCCACATATAGGTCTCTTTAAGAACATAGTAAATCTTTGGACACAAATTTTTAATGTCAAGATCCACCCCTTGAATTCTCTATTCTACCTTGGAGTAATGGGCTAAGTGAGGAGGTCCAGGTTCTTGGACAAGCCCATCTACTGACTAGCTATGTTACAAGTCACCCACCTCACCTCCCAGGCTTCAATTTCCTCAAATACAAAAGGAGTTTGGTAAGAATGAGCATTAAGGTCCTTTCCAGCTTAAAATATTCCTTATGTTATATTTTGTACATTATCCAAGTTTACAACCTAATAGTAATATGAACCATGAATGAGAATGCTTAATAACTTACGGCAGCTTCATTCTCATGAACACTCTCGCCATGAAGAAACTTAAGAGGACACTGACGAAACCAATGAAGAGAAGAAGAAACCTATTGAGCTTGGGAATATTTGGTGCATTGGAGCGGTCTAGGATTATGAAACCTAAACCTCCCATTGTAAACAAGAAACTGGATGCAAGTCCTTCCATGATATATTGTCCATTTACTCTGCAAAAGAAAAAATAATTTTCTGCAAAAAAACATAAAAAAGGAAAATTTCCTATATTCAAGACTAGCTTTTCCTTTAGTTTGAAGCTAGGATTCTCAAATGCTCCCCTCTTTCTTTGCAGAAGCGGGAGAGTGTGAGTATGAAACACCACATACACACTCAGAAAAGGTTGCTGTGTTGCTGGATTTGTCAAATTGGTCTTTCTACTCTTTGAAACCAAACTCTAGTTTATGTTGCTCTTGTTTTCTGCTAACCATTCATTCTGAATTTTATAACCAGTCTACTATCTAGAATAATAATTATTTTTAATCCTTTATTTCATTTTTAAATTATTCTATCTATAGAAAAAAATTTACATTTTTAGCTGTTGCACCCAAAACTCATTTTCCTATAGAAGGTCATCCTGCTTACCTCAGGTGTAAAACATTACACAATATAAATGGCAAATGAATTTTAAACTTAATACATATTTTCTTGTGTGATAGGTAAGAAATTTTCATTTTTTTTTTTTTTTTTTTTGCTTTCTGGAGGGGAGAAGGCAGGGCAATTGGGGTTAAGTGACTTGCCCGGGATCACACAGCTGGTAAGTGTTAAATGTGTGAGGTCAGATTTGAACTCTGGTCCTCCAGACTACAGAGCCAGTGCTCTATTCACTGTGCTACCTAGTCATCCCAGAAATTTTCATTTTTAAAGGGTAAATCTTTTAAGGGAATAGTATAAATTAAGAGCGACACTCATTACTTGAACACAACTCATCACACTGAGAACATTCCAAGGCTCATCTTAAATCCTACAAGCTTAAAGAAACCATTTTTATTAATCACATATGCTATAATGTATTCATTTTGAATAGCTACCTTTCCTTAAAGAAGGTGGATCTTTCTTATACAAATGATTAAAGAAAGCATAATTCCTATAAGACAGAGGTTCTTAACCTTTTGAGTGTCACAGGCTACTTCTGGGAAAATGGTTTTTAAATGTGTAAAATAAAAATTACAAATGAAGCCAATTATATTAAAATATGATCACCAAAAATTTAAAAAAAATTCAGACTCCAGGTTAAGAACTCCTGCTATAAGAAATAAAATCAGGGTCACAGATCCAACAAGATGTCAGAATGAACATTTTCTCTAATCCTCACAATCTCACAAACCTTTCCAAAACAGAAATTACGCATCAACAAACAATTTCAGTCTCCATAATCAAGGACACATGGAACCCCAAATATAAAAAATCCATGAACTAACACCTAACTCAACACTCACTCAGCACGCCCCTTCCACTGCTCACCACACTAACTAGCCACCCAACTCATACGCTTGCAGTAAAATGAATGCAGCCCCTTAACTCCTCCATTTCTGGTGCCACGGAGATACAAGTTCCAAACTGCAGAAACAGGTTAAGGCCTCAATAGCCATCACTGGAGGAATGTTCTGTGCTGCAAAGATCTCTGTAGGTGAGCTAAGGAATAAAGGGAGAAGGACAGCATGCATATCTGGACTTTAAAGAGTTCAAACCTCCCTGATGCATGCTCTCTCTTCAGATTCAAGTTCCAAATGATGGAAATCTGCCCAGGCTACAATGGCAACAGAAGAGTGATGCTAGGTACCTACCATCAGGCCAGAGAACTTGGGAACAGGGAGAATGAGATGTGACACCAGGGGCTGGAAGGCAGGAAGGGGGGGAGGCCCTGGTCAGAGCCTTTCCACTAAGCCTAAGAGAAAGAGTCCAGTCCTCCCAAAAAAGTCTTAGGGCAGAAACCTAAGCTGGTGAATTGTTCAATATAGGAGGATGCTGAGATACTTTTCAGATACTGCCCCTAGAGAAAAAATAAACTCAGTCACTCCAAAAAATCTAGCACTGAAGGCAACTATTCTTTAAATAATGGTGCCTTCCCTAAGGAAATTTGGTTGCATTTTAAAATAAGCACACATTGCTACCTCCCTCCCCCACCCCCCATTGCTTTACCTATATGCCAAGAAAGCAACTGGTCTCTGATGTCCATGTTCATCTGTCATTGATCCAACACTAGGAGGTTCCACAATGACATCATAAATTATTCCTATATGGAAAATAACAGTGAAAATTCAACTAGATTAATAAGGTTATAGCTTTCATTTATCTCTGAAGATATAAAATACTTTATTTTATTAAAATAATAAATGTTTAAGATTTGTTTTTCTCCATCTGTAAAGATCAAACAAGTCTAATGATATGATCTCTTTAACTCTGTGTTCAGAATTTTAGAAAATTATTTCAAGATAAGAATGAGATAGTCTTAAT